>CM076580.1:1202123086-1202349809 GCA_034641835.2 Pinus albicaulis | reverse complement strand
GTTGCTTCCAAACTGAAGTGGACATCACATAGATGGATGCCCCCTCATCAATGATACAATGGGAAACGTTGGCATTCTGAATCTTGATGGGGATTTGGAAGGCAAAAAAAGCAGGAAGAAGAGGATGTTATGACCGGTCAACATTGAAGAATATCAATCGATCATCTGAAGGATCTACAACACCCATGGCAGATAAGAGAGATTTTCGTTGTGAAGGGCATGACTGAGGGAAGTCTCAAAGATTGAAATTGTAGCAAGAGATTGTGCCAAAGCATCTACTATACTATATGAATGGGAAAATTTTCTAGAAGTATCATTTCGGTGTAGTGGTCCTTTAGGGATCTTGGTATGAACCTCTGCCTTAGGCTGAGGGATCTGGAAAGGATCATTAGGTGTCGAAAGAGGCTCTGTAGAACCTGAAGAAGGTGGCTCGGGGATAGACATAGCGGGAGGCTTGTTGTACTGACAAGACCGAGTTTGAAGGTTGAGGTCAGTGATAACTGGTTGAACAGAGTTAATCATGGGAATCTAGTAATCAGAGGTACTAGATGGAAGAGGTTGAGTGGCCGCCTGACCTTCAGGTGGTTGGGTAACCACAAATCCTTGCTAAAGGAAAGGATTTGTAAGCACAGCTAGTTGACTAGGTGCAGGAATAGGAGGGACTGAAGGGGAGGCTTACTGTACTTGCAATACTGCTTGAGACTCCCACATATATCGCATCTATGGTAGAAGAGGACAATCATGTGTGTAATGACCAAAAACACCACAACATGAACAAGTATTATTCGTGCGAACAACCCTGTCTTTGTTGGGCTGAGTGCCCTGTTGCTGGTTAGTAGTGTTAGGAGCATTACCTTGATTAGGTCCAAGATTACCGGGGGCAGATTGATTTTGAGTGCCTTTCCTCTTATTTTTGGAAGGAGGAGAATTAGTTGCACCCTGTTGTCCATACACCTGCCCCTGAGGGGGCGGTGGCTGCTGTTGCGGGGGTTGAGAAGGCAAGGGAGGTGGAGGTGCTGATGCTAGAGGAGATGGAGCACCAGGCCGCGGATATGGATAATAATGAGGTTGGGTAACAATGTGGTAAATAGGAGGTTGGGAAAAAGGAGGAGGCATGTTGTATCCTAGATACATGCTACCGAGAGGGGGAAAGGTACTGGAGGTGCTGGTCCCTCCTTGAGGAAAACCATTTCCCATAGGAGGTTGAGCATATGGATGAGAGAGAGCTCCAATGATACCGTCGGTAGCATGAGATTCCCCTGATGTGTTGGCACCATTGGGTCTAGGAAGATCAGGTAGAATGGTATAAACATAACCCGACTGAGCGTAGATCAGGTCATATTTTAAGGCAATCTGGAGAGCGGCTTCTTCAATTTGAGGGAAATTCAATGTGAAAACTTTGTCGATAGCAGAAAGAGAGATCTAAGGAACCATTCCATGTAGACATGGTCTTCAAAGATAGGGGCTCAAGATGTGCTCTTTCTTCTCCACCATTCCAGACATGATCTGATAAGAGGGTTCAAGATTATCGATGGAAATAAATCAAAATTTCAGTACTAGTTTCATAATATAGGGAAGTTGGAAGTAAGACAAAAGCCCTGGCAAGAGTCGCTTAGGTGGTATGTGTAATATCCCTTTTTCAGGAACAGCTACAGATTGGGAATAATATGAGTTATTAACAATGTAGAGCTTCATATATATACCTAATATAGATCTGAAAACACTTAAACTTCATTAAAATATACAGCAGCAAAGTTATACAGCGTTTTACAAGGCAAAAGGTGGGAAAAGTGATGATTTTGGCCCTAAAACGTTTGTATTAGGAGATTTGCGCAAAAATAAGATGGAAAAGTGGTTGGATATGATATCTAGGGTTATGAGGGACTCCCATGTCGAATTTTAGAAAAAAAATAAGAAGTTTTGCTAAGTTAAACAGTTCCTCCTTTCTTAACTAGGCTAGAAAAACCTGATTTCCCAAGACTAGATTTATGCCGAAATTTACTGAAGCATGTGAGCGTGGTTTTCTGAAGGGTATGACTGAAATAAGGTCTGAAAATTGAAAAATAAGCTCAGGGACATAACTCATACACTTTACAGGAGAAGAATGAAAGAATACAGAAGAAATCCTCAAGAAAGAGGGGCTGCAACCATGTAAAAAAAATGCACAACAGTGACAATGTTATTTTTAGGGCTGAAGTAGAATTTTATTGATTCTTCATATCTATATCAGATCATTACATAAAAATATATATCCAATACAGATCCATGTACAAGAAAGGCTGATCTATACATTTTCCTTGGGGATTTGCTTAAAACATGAAGCACCGGAAGTAGATCTGAGATCTAAAAATTCATATCTGCAGAATGATTCAGAAATTCTGAATAATGAAAGTAAATAATATATCAGATCTAAAAAAAAACATATATTTTTTGGCCAATCTATGGATCACCACAGTGAAGGAATAAAACCAACACCAAAGATCTCTCCTCCAGAAAGCAAGCAAAGCACCGTGCAGCTGTAGATATGAAAATAACGCTATCTTAGGGAGAGAGACAGTGCTGTAGCTTCTGAAGATGATTTGGCCTGATTCCAAGATGTGGATCTGAAATATAATCAGCAAATGAACACTTTCAGGAGGTTAAATGACACTCTCACTGAAAAGAGCCACTGCTATCATCTAGATCTAAGCAGATCTAGATCTCCACTTGCTGCAACTCACAAGACAACTGAACCCTCAATCATCAGCAGTGCTGTAATGTAAGGTGAAACTTGGCCCAAGCTTGATAGTGGAGAAGTTTCGCACAATTATCCTCCAAGAGCTACTCAAGGAAGGAGGTGGGATTCCTGAACAGGAATGCCGAACAAGGGATGTCTAAGCAGACAGACCTTCAGAAATAATGTCTTCAACAAACCTTTCCTCTCTGCCCTCCTCTTCCTTTTATAAGTTAGGAGTCTTGCCAAACCCTAAACCACCTTGAATCACTTAACCCTTTTCACATTGCAACCTCCTTCTAGAACTGCGCTGTCCCTCAAAGAGGTTCAATGCATCTAGACTGCGTTGTTTGACTTGGTCAAATAGGATCCCCTCTTGTGATTTAGACCCTTTCACACCTACAAGATATAATTTACATAGCCCAGATATGTCTTTGTTCACATAATAGGCATTGATTTCTTCTTGATTTTCAGGAGTTTTACATGTCCTCCTTTTACAACTTATTCATCAATTATGAAAATGCAAAAATAAACATGGCAAAATATATTCCCACTAGCTTAAGCTAATTTAGGAACATCACAAGCATGAGAGGAGGAGGCCTGATCAACATACCACTTAGAAGCTTTGCCAGTAAGCATACGTTGGAACAACCGAAGACGGACGGAGTCATCGATAATGGAGTTAAACGAGCACCACATGTGGAAAGATCGAACATGGTTTTTAGGATCTTCTCCAGCAAGACCTTCAAACTTGGGGATGTCGGAAGGGAGCTTGGTTGGCATATCAGCGTTATGGTATATGGGGTCATTGATCAACTGGTTAAAATCGGGAAGATCAAGCCCGAAAATAGGGGAGAAAGGGAGAATGTAGTTTCGTTGCGGTCCCACTAGCATTAGGTCCTAAAACCATGCATAGTGAAGGTGATGTAGGGAGAATGGGGGGTAGAACTAGAAGGAGAACCCATTGAACCAGAAGAAGAGTCGTGTGCATGGACTCGTGGAGTACTAACTCAAATCCTACATAGAGGACTAAGTCTTCCTACCGGAAATTGGAGGATGAAGGCCAAGAAGTCTCCGGGATAAATGCCTTGGTGGTGCAATGATGACGACACAAACACGACACAAAGGAAAAAGAGACCAACAAGGGTAGGGAGGTGCAGGATCAACTGATTACAATGTCAAAACAAGGGAAGAGAGGTGTAGGATCAATTGATTTCAATGTTTTAGATTCCTTTCTTGGCGGTGTTAACCAAGCCCTTTTTTGCTTAGGGTGTGTGTGCAAAGTGTGTAAGTTTTAATTTTTAAACCCAGACGTTTGTAGAGAAAAAAGAAAAAGTGTGTTGTAGAGCTATGAATAAACCTGCAGATAACAGTATATGAAACTGAAATAACATAATAAACAGCTAATTATGCAATAATGTAAACCCAATGAGGCAGGCCTGTCAACAACTATTCTGCAGGTGGGAGAAAAACTAATCAAAACACACTGAAATAGCCAATAGATATAAGGTCGGGAGAGACAGGGATCTAAAGGTTAGATCTGCTGGAAAGTGGTGCAGAAAACAATAACAAATCAGAGGATAGATTATTTTAAATGAGGTAGCGAAAAGTTATATCCTGGAGGGAAGCAGAGGGGAACCTAGAGGAAAACCCAAACAAAACTAAATGAGGTGTTGTGGATGGATAAATAGCCAATCTAAAGGTGAGGTATCAGATCTAAAAAATGGCTGAAGACTCTGAAATTTCAGAAAACCTGCAATAGAAAAAAATCTTCCACAAAAAGTGGAGGGTACTGAAGCCCTAGGGGGCTAGGTCACTTAGTTGAGAAAAAAAAAACAAGTACAGGTCAAAAATGGGTAGAGACAGAGGTCAGAAAACCTTGAACAGAGGCTCAAATAAACCCAGAAAACTTTTAGAAAAATTCCCGCAAAAAGTCTGGGTCGCAGCTTCTGACCTGTTTTCTACAGAGGTCATATTTTTTGGGCTGAAAGGTGCATCCTGAAGGTCCAGGTCGCAGGTTTAGGGCCAAAAAGTGTGACATGCACTTCCGACACTCTCGGCAGAAGATTTTAGTAAAATGTGTCGTCTCAACTGCGGTATATGTCCATCACCTACGCAATAGGTCCGAAAACACATGGAAGTTAGAATTTTTAATGTTTTAGGGTTTTATAGGTTAAATAAAACCATCAAGAAAAGCAGGAATTTTCCTATTTTGGGTTAAATATGACCAGGAATATTAATTTAATTTTTGTTTAACTAATTATTCCTTGAGGAAAATCAAAGAAATGTGGATTTATTTAATATTTCCTCATGGGGTTTCCTGTTTATACCATAAAAAACTTAATACATGTGGTTTACTAAGTTATTTTTCATAGTGAAAGCAATTTTACTTAGGGTAAAATTGGTCTTACATGGTGTACTTAGGTCCATATAATAGTAATAGGTTAGATGACCAAAAAATGGTGTAACATATTTCCCCCCAGTGTGCAAGTGTTAGGAGCTAATCGTATGACCAAAGTACGTTGTAAGAACTCAATCACTGGACACCAAAGGGGAAGTCAGAGAGAGAGAAACATAAGGTAGACCAAAGCGCTAGAGGACTAGACCCTGAGGAGGCGAGACTTATAGATGCGACAAGTCTCTTTTATGAGTGAGTACCTATGTTATAGGTGGTGGGGGAGGCATACCTATGCCCACCGAGACAAAGTACAAAGAATAATGTGTCCAGTAAACAAGGGACTGAACTATATAGTACATGCTAGCATAAACATGAGCCAGATAAAAATAGGATAATGAATCCCACATACATGATGTGCCTGGGATAATAGCCAGGAATTATACAATAATATCTGAGTACATGAGATACAAATACAACCAAAATGCCCCTGTAAACAGGAAAAGAGTCTAAAAATCTGACTGATACATGCAAACAAAAAGGCACTGCAAGCATCTGAGGTTGACATCATCAAATATATGGAGTTGTATCAAAGGCTTTAATGAAGAGGTCATCCGGGCATGTGGGGGGCTACCTACAGGGCCACCCCCTCATGAGGGTTGAAAAATCTCACACACACCCAGGAATCATCAAGAGCTGCTGATGGGTCACTGGACCGTCAAGTATATGAATCTCGATCATGCTGAAAAGAGCTGGAGAAACAATCAAGCCACAGGGAAAAGAGGTATCCCTTTGCCTGATCCAAGGCACCGAACAAGAGTGGAAGCTGGAACCAAGGTACACCGCCCTCTAGACCTGACTTCTGGAATGAAAGCGTTGATGTCGACAGAAGGAGGTCCACCAGGTGAGGCAATAAGGGATCCTCAACTAAGGCATGAGAGAAAATAGTAGAGTGTCTGACAGACTGACACCAGGGATGATGATGAAATGGGGGGTACTGAGTAGCAGATGGAAGACTTCCCTTGTTAGAGAATAAAGGGCATGGATGACTTGGTAGCGACTGACACAATATCATGAGGGATATGGGACAGTGGGACTGACAGCTATAATGTGCGACACAAGAGAGGGACCTAGCAATGAAGGATGGAGGACTATAGTGGGATGCAAATGGACTAAGGATAGACTCCATGAATGCAATTATGACTCCACATTGATGCTCTAAACAAGGGTGACTTGATGGTGCTGCCACATATGTAAAGGGTCCAATGGGGACCATAAAATCATGAGTACATGATGGTAACTCATGACGAAAGTCGACACAAGCATGGACAAGTATGGAGGCAACATGGCGCCCCTAGTACGAGTGTTGCAAGTGAAGAGATTCGATTTTGAGGAGTGGTGAAGAGATGCTTCAAAAAAATGTGTCCCGGGTGAAGTACCAATTCACAAAACTAACAAATACCCATTTGAGTGCTCTCAGTGAGATATCACTGGCATGCTGTTTTTCAACCGAGCTATGTTTTGTTCGCAACAAGCGAAAGACAAATCTAGGGGGTCTCTTTTTTAATAAGGCATTTTCCCTCCAAATTCACTCATTTGCAAGTGTAGTTGTGGTGAATGTAGAGAGGAGAGAAGGACCTAAATCTTGCGGCGAGCGTAGCAGACAAACTGACCATTGGAATCAAGATCCGTCAGTTTTAGGTAAGAGGCCTAACCATACTCTTCCAATTAAGGGGATCAAAATTTTAGTTTAGGCACCGAGATCTCATGAACAGGTCAGGTCGCACTTTTTGGGGTCTATTCTGTGACCTGAGTAGCAGGTACTGGGCATAAAACTGTGACCTATCCAAGGAAATGACCTAAAAAGTGCGACCTATCAGAGAAAGGGGGTTTCAGTGTTGCTTTTGGCTAATATTTGGGATTTTTATGGTTGAAGGGCATAGGTGCCCCAAAGCATGTTGTGGTCATGCCAAAATATATTTAGAAAGGGAGAATCTAAAAACATGTTTATGATGTGGTGTGCCATTTTTTTTCATTATGGTTATGAAGTTCAAGAAAGGGAATGGAGGATTACCAATCTCTTTTGGTACTGCATATATGAATCAAATGGACTAATTTTCTGGGTTGGCATACATGGTGTCACTATCCCAAAGAGTGGATTTGGAGATAGTGAAATGGTGCTCTCTTATAAATCCCACACGTTGGTCAACAACAATGTCTAGGGGACTGGGTTGTTGATGTAAGATGAAGGAATGAGGGGTATCATCTTCGTAGTGATCAAGTGATATGAATTCTTAGAGGTTCTTCTAAATGGGGAAGAATGTAGGTACCAGAGTCAACACGACTAAACACACTCGGGAGATTTGTGGGGAATTGCTTCTCCCTGGCCCTCTCAAATATGGGTGCCCCCTTACCCAAACATTGGGTGTCAATGTAATGGCCACAAGGTGTATATGGTTTGAATGCATGGGTTTGATGTAAGGGGGAATAGATAAAGTCAGGGGTGGTAAATGCTTCCATAATGTCATCATCGTAATAGAAGATGGGGTGACAGGTGGAAGCAATACCACCTGACGCGGCGAAGCTATCTAACTCATCATCATGAGAAGAGAGGTTCACATGCGCATCGTCACAAGGGGTGACAAAAAAATAAGTAGATGAAGGATCCACCGATGTTGAGCCCAAGGTGATCGCTGAAGGGAGGTCAGGTGAAACAAAAGGGGAAGTCCGAGGGGTCTTCCATCGTGGATCTCATAGATGATGACAGATAGTGGATAGTTCCCGAAGACTCTGTCATTTCGACATCCAGAGGGAGAATTTCTATGGGAGTGGATGTGTCCTCTGGTTCTGCTGAAGAAAAACGTGAAAATAAGGGAGCAGAGGACTCATTGCGCTTGGCCTCGAATTGGCGAACTACCGCTAGAGAGGTGCGGAAGTCCTTGAGGCGAAGACAGAGGTGAGTATAGTGGCCATGGAAATCACACAACGCAGAAGGATGATTTGTGTGTAAATACTTGAGTTTCGAGACTGAATTGGGTATAGTGACATATACCTCTGGGATATCAGAATCTGGAAATGCTTCGTTAGCCATGGGCTTGAGACGAGGAAACTCGTGATAGGTATGGGTGAAATGATTGACGACATCACACAAAGCACAAGGCGTTGGAGGTAGAGGAGGAGAAAGTTTAGTCAGGGCATCCATTTCTTTTGATGCCCTCTTGCGAGCTTTTCTCTTTTTACCCGAAGCTGTTGCAACAGGAGAAGGTTCTTATTGTGGTGGCTGAGGCACTGTAGCAGCAGGAGAAGTCATGGGGACCGATTGAACCGGGGTCAAAGTAAGATATGGTTTGGGTTGATCAGGTGGGGTAGTGGCTGGGGGATCAAGGTACCAGATGGGAATCCCCAGGGTCAATTTAGGAAGAGATAGGGTAGCCATGACAGGTACCGAGTACACTCCAACAGGGGGAGCTAGGAACAATATCTGAATAGAGGGGTAATGGCCAGGTGGGACGGCTCCAAGATGGTTAAGGCCTAGAGGAATTGTTATATGAGGGTAAAGAGGCTCATGGATACCAGCTCTAGGTGGACGGCCAGGAGGAGGGGGTCCAAAAGGCTGAATCGAAGGGCTAGGAGTAGACTGGCAGAGGTTGAGGCCGTCGACTAGCTGAAGGTGCTATTTGAGGGAAGCCCGAGACAATTGCATCATGCAAACATTCAATGAGCTGGGATCAGAGACAGGAGGAGGAAGACCAGGGCATGTACCAAGAAAAGAGGAGTCTTTGTAGACTCCGGGTGAGACACTGGTCAAAGGATCGACAGCTTGCTTATTGGCCACCGAAGAGATGGTGGACTTAGGGGAGGCCTGAGACTTCGGTTCGAAATATGTCAACTAGTCAATGGTCACTATATTTCCATTATGAGGGAAGGAAATCTTGTAGTGAACTGCAGATGGGATAGAAAACATCACATAGGTGTAGCTATGACCCAATATAATGTTGTAATCTAAGGGGGCATCAATGACTTCTACGTCAACACAATCAATCTTTCCTGCAAGAGTAATAGGACAATTGTGGAATAGGCCAATGGGCTGGGAGGCATGGCCATCCCACGCTCGAAGAGTGATCATGGAAGGATCCAACTCAGGTGATCCGAGTGGCTTCCAATCCAAAGCAGACATCACACAGGTGGATGCCCCCTCACCAATGATACACCAGGAAACATTGGAGTTCCAGATCTTGACTGGGATTTGGAAGGAGACAAAAGCAGGAAGAGGAGGATGTTCTGACCGATCAACATCAAAGAAAATCAAGCGATCATCTGAAGGATCTACAGCACCCATGGCATATAGTAGAGCTTTTCGTTGTGAAGGACATGCCTAGAGGAGTTCCAACATTGAGATGGCAGCAGAAGATTGTGCCAAATCATCTACTTTGCTATACGAATGGGCAGCTTTTCCAGAGGCATTATTTCGATGTAATGGTCCCTTAGCGATCTTGGTATGAACCTCCTCCTTAGGCTGAGGGATCTGCAAAGGACCATTAGGTGTTGAAAGAGGCTTTGTAGAACCTGAAGAAGGTGGCTCGGGGATAGACGTAGAGTTAGGGTCTCGTGATTTGGCTGATTGGCAAGCCAAGTGACAGGGTAACATCCAACCAACTTTGGAGCCCAAGGACCTAGCCTTCCTGGACTCAGAGAGGGCTCTCTCTATTTGTGCAAGGGATGTATAGTTGTTTGCTTCTTATTTTTTTGATTTTAGGCTAGTTGTTAAGTATGGTTTTTGGTTTTGTTTTTATGTTTTTGAGGGAGGAACTGATCAAAGACTAAATAGATAAAAATATTGTTAGATCAACTGGGCTATGGGGTCGAAAAGGTCGAGAAAGCCTCAGATGGTGATACAAGGTATATTGAAGGGCCGATTTGATCAAGGTAAAATGGATCTTTAGGTAAAATGAAGTGGGATGGACACTAAGTTTGTGAAGGACAAAGGTTTTCAAACATAAATAGTTCAATAGCAGACATTTATATGGTAGGGCTAACCATTAATCATGATAAATGTAACTTCAAACTTATAGATGCATAGAAATAAACATTCAAGTGATACATAGAGATATATGACTCTCTAACTTTAGGAAAATCACTATCAGACTTTGGGGAAAAACAATTAAGACAAACAAATAACTCAAACTACTAAGAGGGAACTCCTAGACATAGTATTTTGGGTTATCAGGCACTTTGAACTAAGATTGCAGAGTTTTAGGCAAAGGGCAAGATCGATACAAGACCTCTTTGGTTCAACTAGGACAATCAAACATTCAAAGAAAGGTTTCAGAGGTGGAGCTATGACTAGCCATGAGTAAGCAGGGCGTACCGTGAATCATACTTAGCATGCATAAAACCATAAATGAAACAAGCAAACAATTTCTTCAGTGATCAAAGAGCAATTAAGAATTCTTTGATATGACTAAGAAGGAAGAAAACATAGAAGTTGTAATGAAACAGGAAATCTGAGGTGCCTCCATGGGCATGTCTCAAATCTATTCTCTATTGTCTTACAGCAAGCAAGAACATGAAATATGTATGAAAACTAAGAAACATAACAGAGAGGGACACTATACCATTTTACCAAGTCAAGGAATCCAACAGCAGTCCTCTTTCATCATCCAAAACATTCAAGAAACTATCCAATGCATGAGACAAGTATTTATTCCAAGCTTGTATAACCATATATTTCTCTATATCATCAAGTTCAGCCTTGTTTACAATGAATTCTCTTGGAATATATAGGCCAAGATGAAGGAGAACCTCCTAGTGCAACTAGCAAGCTCATTGGCCCATCAAAAATATCTGATTTTGTCCTTGAGGCTTTGCAAAGCCCAAGGCACAAAATATCTATAAAAATATCCTAAAAATGCTAAAAAAAGAAATTAAATTGATTTTTCCCAACTGACAATGGCCAAAAAAGGCTAAACGCACATTTGGAAAAGTCACTTCAGAAAACTGCATTTTTACAAAAATACTTCAGAAATATAGCAGCAGAAAATTCCTTGTTTTCCGGGCAACCTTTGGAGGACTTACCGATGTTGAAACAAGGCCTGTGATGGCTCGTTGGAAAGCCCTGGATGTCTAGTTTTGGAAAATGCTTTGTTTTCCCCAAACTGATAATTGGAATCCTATGAAAATCTGACCTGTGTGGAAAAACCCAGAAATTAGCCTTTGCTGATATGCGGGGCAGAGTGTTGAAAAAGTGACTGTTTTTCGCCACTTTGGGGGACCAAAACATCTTCAATTGATCTGAAATTGTCTGATTAGATGCCCCTAAAATTATAGCATCCAATGATACCATTTTAATCCTTTGAGGATGCTTCAAACAAAAATGGTGATGCCCATGATTTTTTGCAAAAAGCCCAAAAATGTCAAAAAACAAAAACTTGTCGAATTATGCCCAATTTTGGTGAGCATGATCCTCATGGGTTTTCAAAAGCATGCTGAGAATCGGAGGCCAAAATTTCAAGCCTTGATAAGCCTTTCTTCACTTTTTGTGTCGGGTGCCTCTTTCGAGCCTCCTTGAGTTTTTCTTGTGTAGCCTTCAATTTCCTTTGGGCGAATTGATTAAGCTTCTTATAGTGCCTGGTCATTTTTCTTTGAAGGTTCAAGTCTCTATTGGCCTTTTCCAACTTATTCTCCAAGTGTTCATTCACCCTTTCAAGCCATGCTTCTCTATTGTTTTCTATCTCTTAGGTGAATAAAGTAGTAAGAGGAAAAGATTGGAAAAGGGCAGCCTCTTCCTCTTTTTGTTTCTCCAAAGCTCTTTTGAGTCCCATAGTCCTTGGCCTCTTCCTCCTTGGCTAATCTTCTTCTTCACTGTCATTGAATTCGCCCATAAGTTCTTCCAACTTAATTTGTGCTTTGGAGGCTTCTTTTTGATACTTGATAGCCAGTGTCTCATAAACTTCCATGTGGACACTCATTTGCTTGTTTTGTGTTTGCAGAAAATGAATGAGGTTTTTAAACCTCTCTAGATCTGCTCTTAGATCATGAATTTTTTCTTCTCTATTTAGCAAGAGAAACTCTAAGATTTTTCCCTCATTGTCAATGTCATCACTGTTTATCTGAATTATGTCAAAATCCCTCTCTTTCTCATGGCTACTTTCCTCCTTCTCTTTTCCCTTGTCTTGGGTGGCCTTCTTGGTCCTCCTCCCCTTTGGTAATTCAACAATGGATTGCTTGGGAAAATTCCCTTTGTTTCAGAGTGCTCTAGTAACATAACATTGTGCCACAATGAAATAGGTAACCACACTGTTACCTACTTTTTTTTGGTAGCATAAAAAGCACTCGATTTTGAAAAGTGGTGATGCAGAATCACCCCTTTTTTTTGTGCACATTTTTGACACTAATATTTTTATTTATGAAGTATGAATATTTGTTTTAAAATGTTAGTGATTTTCATGCTAATTTTGAAACATATTGATGCAGCATCAACTTTTTTTTTTTTAGAGCGATGATTTTCATGCTAATTTTGAAACGTATTGATGCAGCATCAACCTTTTTTTTTTAGAGTGGTGATTTTCATGTTGGTAATAAAACACAAAACTTAGATAAAAAATATATATATAAAAACAATATAAAAAACCAATAAAAATGTTAAAAAAAACAAAATTAACTCGTAAAAATAAAAAATTTAAACAAAAATAAATAAATAAAACAAAAAAAAACAAAAATATTCGAAAATTATATCAAAAGAAATGACAAAATTTGAAAAAAAAACACATAATTTAAAGAAAAAAACAAAAATTAAAAAAAAAACATCAAAAACATTTTTTTCTAAGTTATTAAAAAAATCCATATAATTAAAAAAAAAAATTTAAATAGAAAATTTAAAAATAATTTAAATTACAAAATTAAAATTTAGATAAAAAAAATAAAATACAAAAAAGAAAAAATTAAATTTAAAAATTTAAATTAAAAAAATAATAATAATAAGAAAACAAAAATACAAATTTTAAAATTAACAAAAAAAAAAATTTTAAAAAAAAAAAATTAAAATTGAAAAAATAAAAAAAAAAAAAAAAAACAAAATTTAAAATTGAAAAAAAAAAAAAAAAACTATCATTAAAAAACAAAAAAAATGAAAAAAACCACGTGCAAATAATTAAAAAACAAATATCCATAAATTTACAGTTTTTTTTTCTAAATGTAACAATTTATAAATTTTAAAAATGAAAAACTAAATAAACTAAAAGATTTAAAAAAAATAAAATTAAATTAAAATTTAATAAATAAATTTTAAATTTTAAAAAATAATTAATCTAAAATATTAAATTTAAAAACAAAAATTAAAAAAAAAAAAAACACAAAAAAAATTAAAACAAATTAAATTTAAAATAAAAAATTAAATTAAAAAAAAAAATTAAATTTTTTGAATTTAAAAAAAAATCAAATTACAAAAAAATATTAAAAATTAAAAAAAAATAAAAGAAAAAAGAATTTTTGATCGGTCTTGGCACTCACCAATCGGCCTCCCGTCGCAGGAGGCAGGAGGTTTGAGGCGTGGGGCTGCATGCAACCCTTCGCTCGCCACCGCCGGGCTCTCGCAATTAACCGGGCGGAGGGCCGACATGTGCCACCACGATCAAAAAATTCTTTCTTTTATTTTTTATTTTTTTAATTTTTAATATTTTTCTTTTTTCTTTTTTTAAATTCAAAAAATTCAAAATTATTTTTTTTTAATTCAATTTTTATATTTGAAATTTAATTTGTTTTAATTTTTTTGTTTTTTATTTTTTATTTTTAATTTTATTCATTTTTTTGTTTTAAATTTTTTTTTTTTCTAAATTTTGTTAATAATTTTTATTAAATTTTGTATTTTTTTTATTTAATTCAATTTTTTTTAAATTTCATATTTTTTTATTATTTTTTTTTTCTCTGAATACGCTTAATCTATTAATATACAAAAAAGTTACAGTTACATGGAGGCAAAAGCCTCATAGTTCTGGCTCGCAAGATGAGCATTCTGGTACAGCCAATTCAAAATATCAACATACAATGCCAGGAGGCAGATACAACACTGGAGCATGGACTGACATCTAAGCACCTTAACACTTTTCACACAACATATCAAACCACCACAGTTAGCTACAGATCTGTAGACCTGAACGAACTTAAACATGACATACTGCCGCCCATATATGGGAAACCGGCTTTCAAAAAAACAGTGGAAGGAGAGCCAACTAGACTGTAAAAGCATGTAAATCCCAGTACAGAACCTGGCACCGCGAACAACCAAAACCAAATCTGTAAGAAGAGGAACCATTAATCACCTGGAGAGGGCGGAGGAGACTCGACCACGCGGCAAGCATAAGCATCAGGAGCATCCTCATTCAGCACAGCTTCAGTAGCCTCCGGATTTTCCTGTAAGATAGAGTTCTTCATCTTCTCTTCAGACGTGGCCAAAGCACCATCATTCTTGAAGCCATCCTCCACAGAATTCGAATTGGGAAGTAATGAGGAGCAGCCTACATCCGGCATCCGCTGCTGGCCAGCAGTTGAAGGAGAGAGAGTTCTGTCAGTAGCCAAATGCCCCGGAGGAGAGTCATGAAGCTCTGCATTCACATCTGGAGGCCCTTCTTTGAATTCAATCGTTACATTGGCAATGACCGTTGGCATGTTAAGCAGACAGGGGAAACGAAATTGCGCCCTGTGCTGCTGACTCGGGAGGAGATTGGAAAGACGACGAGCGGGTAGAGCAGCCCGACGGCCAGCCAAAGCGCCCCTACCACTGCGGGTCTCTGGATACCGCCCCCTCCATGAGTCAGACTGCGGAGAAGAGGAGCTGGGCGAAGAAGGAGGAGGGCGCCGAGAGAGACCACCACAGCTCGAGCCGCGCCTGCTCCTCAACCTGTGGCGCAGTCTAGGCATACTATCCTGATGATTAGAGTTGAACTCGAAGGTGCTGGGAATGTCAGAGTAAGAAGGGTCAGGCGAACCCAAACTGGAGACCCAATGCTGGTAAGAATGAATCTCTTCAGCGCTGAAGCCTGGATTTTGAGAGCAGAGGGGGGTGTGCGTGAAATGCAGCCCAGGAGCGAGGTTAATGCAGCATGAGAGTGAGCACCTTCGACCCGTGATAGTCCTGGTGCTGGTCTCCGAATCCGCCAAGGAGCAGCAGGAGCGAGAGGGTATCAGAGCCGAAATGAAGCTTGCCGGAGAAGCCATGGCGCAATTAACCGAATTGGTGTATGGGCAAATGTGCAACTTGAATGCCCCGGACGATGAATTGTTAATGCAATTAATTGCATACAGGACGCAAAGGAGGGTGGCGGTGAAGGAGTTCCACGTGCCAACCCACTGCCTTTGCAACCTATTGAACATTCCAACCACCGATCCCGGATTATTATTAAATTTTATGTTTAGTTTTTTCATTTAATTTTTTAAAATTTAGTAAATTTTGTATTTTTCTTTATTTATTTATTTGAATTTAATGTTTTTTTAAAAAATTTTATTTTTTTATTATTATTTTTTTAATTAAATAAAATTTTTATATTTTTTTTTTTTCAATTAAAATTGTGTATTTAAAATTAGATTTTTTTTAATTTAAACTTAATATTTTCGAATTAATTTGTTTTTTATTTTATTTTTTATTTATTTTATTTTATTTAATTTATTTTTTTCAATATTTCAATTTTAATTGATTTTTAAAGTTTTTTAACTTTTTATTTTAGCAATGTTTTTTTTCTTTTTTCTTTATATTTAAAATTTATTTTTTTTTTTTAAAAATTTATTTCTTTATTCATTTATTTATTAAAATTTAATATATTTCTTTTTTAAATTTAATTTGTTATTTTAATATTAACATTTTTTTTTAAAATTTAATAAAGTCTAATATATATTTTTTAATTTAAGTTCATATATATATATATATATAATTTGTTTTCTAAAATTTATTTGTTTTTTTAATATATATTTTTTTAAATTTAATATTTTTATTGTATTTTATTTTCATTTTTTTATTTTTAATTAGTTTGTCATTTTTTTACTTTTAATTTAAATAATGCTTTTTTTTTTTTTAATTTTTATTTTAAAGTTTTAAATTTATTAAAATTGAATATATTTCTTTAAATTTAATTTTTTTTTTTAAAATTTTTTTTTTTTAAAATTTAATATACATTTTATTTTTCTTTTTTAAATTTAATTTCTATATTTTATTTTTTATAATTTCTTTCCTTTTTTAACTTGTTTTTTTTTTAATTAAATATTTTTATTTTGTTTTTATTTTTATTTTTTTATTTCTATATATTTTGAAATTTTAATCTTTAAAATTTTTTTATTTTTTATTTTTTATTTTTTTTCTTAAATTTTAGGTTTTTTTTAATGTTTGAATTAAAAATTTTATTTTGTTTTTATTTTTATTTTTTTATTCCTATATATTTTTAAATTTTAAGCTTTAAAATGTTTTTATTTTTTAAATTTATTTTTTTTCTTAAATTCTAGGTTTTTTTAATGCTTGAATTTTAAAAATTAAAAAATGTTATTTCTATTTTTAAAAATGTCAAAAATATGACACAATTTTTTTTTTTTGTTATTCCAGCATCAACTGGTTTTGTTTTGAGGGTGTTTTTCAATCATTTTTTCAAGAAACAATTTTGTTTTTAGCATAATTTTATAAAATGTTGAAATTTGACCTTAAAAAAAAACCAAGTGCATTCTGGAATACACTTTTTTTGTTTTTGGGGTGTTTTTTCATGTTTTTTGAGTCTTTTTGGGCTAGAGTTCCCATTTTGAGGTAAGGTTACCTATTTCATCTGCAATGCTGTTACATTTGAGTTACAATTTGAGCCACTTTCTTTCTTGATGTTCTAGGCTTGTTACCTTTGGAGAAGAAAAAGCATGGCCCCTTGCCTAGGAGAGCAGCTGCTAGCACATGCCTTCCATCTGTCTTTGCCCTTGCTTACTCCTCTCATCATCCTTGCCATTGTTTTGACCCTCCTCATGAATGCCTTGACTGTCACCTTGCATGTCTCCTTGAGGGTTGCCTTGTTCACTTTTGTCCCTGCTTTCTTTAGGACTTTTAGGCTCTGTATCCTCAATGTTTTGTGCTTCATCCTCATCATGCTTGCTACTGTGTGGGCTACCAATATTTTCCTCTTTGTGACTATTTTGTTCCTCATCAACCTGTTCCATTTCTTCATCATTTCCCTCTTCACTATTTTGCTCTTATTCATTGTGCTCTTCTTCATCACTATGTTGCTTTTCATCACTGTGCTTTTCTTCACTTTGCTCCTCTTCATCATTGTTTTGCTCTTTCACACTGTGCTCTTCTTCACTTTGCTTCCTTTGACTTTGATCCTCTTCACTGTTTTTCTCTTTCTCACTATGCTCTTCTTCATAACTGTTTTTCTCTTTCTCACTATGCTCTTCTTCTTAATCAATCATAGGAGATTTTCACTTCTTAAGAGTGGGTTTACTAGAAGGAGAAATATTATGAGTGGATGGTGAAGGAGATGCATGGGATGAAGAAGCGGTGGCGAAATTGGGATGTGAAATGAAAGTTTCCCAAGAAATTCCCTTTTTCTCAAGTTGAAGGAGAATGACAATCTTGATAAGGGAATGATGGAAAAGACAAGCTTGCTGCTGAGAGGAAGGCTTCTTTTGAACAGTAGAAGCCATCTTTTCAATACTTCTATAGAGGAAAAAGGGTAGGTTTAGCAATTGGGTTTTTGTGAAGTGCATGAGTAGCCTGATATGGTAAGCATAAACCCGAGAAAACCTCCCTTCGCATGTGAAATATTTCATGATTATCTTCATGAGAGGAGCATAGCTGTTCAACAAATATGAAAAAGGAAAAATAGATGGGCATGCATCCCGATGTTCTGGTTTCAAGAAGGGTTTATATTGATCTGAATCTAGGTAGCTCTGCTTAAACCATTTTTCTCCGACATATGGAATTTTGGTAGCTCTAGAAATAGATCTAGGAGAGAGCTTGAAGTCTAAGCCTACTAGATGAACATGTTTCCCTTGCAACCTTAAATCAAATAGATGTGTCAAGGGAAGATAACTTTTCACCTCCTGAACCTTTTGACAAAACTCCAAACATCCTACTTCATGAAATTTAAAAAGCACTGAAGGATACGCATTCACTTCCTCAGTTGAAAAAGGTTCATACCTTTTGTGAGGACCACTTCTGCTATCTTGCCTGGGAGGCATTTTGCTTCTGAGATTCTTAGCTGAGTCACTAAGGCAACTGTCTCAATTTTTACTGTGATAAATCTTCAATCAACACACTCTTTACTTTTTGAGAAAAACCAAGTTTGTTTTAGTTAGCTAACCAACTGGTTCAAATGAGACAACTCCTTTGATCTTGACAATATGAACTCATTTTCTTCAACTGAATGTGTTCTGAAGTTTAAACAAGACAAATATGTCCCTTTGAAAAACAATGCCCCTTTGGGTAGCACTGTTCTAATGGACTAATAAACACACACCGTATCTTTTTAGAAAAACATTGTTTTTACTTTAAAACAAGACTGCTCTCCTGTGATGATTAATGTCTTTCCACAGCAAAAGACAGCTCTTTGTTACTAAGTAATGAACCTTCTAACAGACTTTGTCTCCTATTAAATGATCACTGCCTTCTGTACTCACTATCTTAAGGGATTGATTTAAAACAAAGGACTCTACTCTTTTAGGAAAAATACTGTAGTTTGCCTTTGAATAAATTTCCCTTCTCAGATGTTGTTATCTCTCTAAAACAAAGACAGCCCTCTTTGTCACTGATTACTAGACCCTTGAAACAAAATATGTCTCCCTGAATGGTTACATTTTTTCTCAGCAATCAATGATCTTTTGTGGCTATATGGAAAGAAAGGTGCACATGAAAAACATGTTTCAACATACTCCTTCAAGCTGGTCATGAGACCTTTTGCACAAACTCTGTTTTCTACTAGAAATTGCACACATCCTTTACTTCTTAAAGCACAAATAGAACTTCTATATTGGCATATTTCAAACCCTTTGTTTAATCATTGTTCATCTCTGAAAATTCAGTGAGAAAAAATTTCTCTAAACTGACACAAAGCTTTACTATTCTCCAGCATGAGAAGAAACCCTTTTTTGCGATAATTTATGACTTAAAACCCCTCCTTGAAACTCAAACTCCAGCAAATGGGTGAGGAATACATTTAAACATGATTCTTTAGATATTTTTTACCGTTGGTGCAGCGTTCAAGGGAGCATGTTGAAGACAGGTGAATGAGCGGGCCATTTACAGCAGAAAGTGTCGCGCAGAGGAGGTGTTGGGTCGGTCTCGAGCGCCTGGTGACCGCAGGCACAGGCGTGCCGCACGCAGCTACAGGCGTGCCATGCATTCATTCAAACGCTATGGTCAGGCGCTCACAGGCGCGCCGCGCAAGTGTACACGCGCGCCGCTCAGATTTTAAGATCTGAAAACTTGAAAAACGCCCGAAAAACACTTCCTTCTTCAGTGAGCAGGTTAAGGAAAGTTTGCTTTGGGTTTTGAAATTTGATGAGGACCCTTTTAAAAGAAATTCCCTCCTTTAAAATTTTGAAAAAGCTCTAATGCCTTTGCAGCCAATTTTAGAAGGGTTTTATGCCTTTTTGAAGAGGTTTTTCATAAAAACATCAATTATTGCCCCAATAAGTATCACTTTTTATAACACCATAAAGACCTTTCATAGAAACCATATTATGACAAGTCCTTTGAAGACACCATAACTCCATCGTTTCTTGAGGTAAGGAGGCCTCATTTAAACAAGATGTTTCTAACTGCTATTCATCCAGGAGTTGACCCCTAGAACTACTAATGTGACTTCTGAAAATGATGACTTTTTCTTATCTTTTCTGTCCTTTTTGTAGGCATATGTAAAAGCTATTGTCAAATCCAGCAAGCTCTCTTTTTCTTTGGCTATTTAGATTAAGGTCTTTGGCCAAAGTTTCACCCTCAATTACAGTTTGAAGGAGACCTCTGTAAAAAGAGGAAACTGAGACATTTTAACATTTAGAATGTCATCCTTTTGCTTGATGTAAAATAGGTTTTTCAACCTATGAACCCTTATGGTTTTATCACTGTTTGTCAACCTATCCTTCAAAAGGAAATTCCTCAAAAACCATATGAAAAACATGTTGATGCCTCTTTTGCCCATCTCTTGGAAGGAGGCGACTCACAACTCCTGAAAACGCTTTGACACCTTAACCCTCTGCTTTTTGAATGAAGGAGGTTACACTTGTGCCTTTTAACCATCTACTTTTCAATGAAGGAGGTCTTATTATGTTCCCAACCATCTGCTCTTTTTGGAGGAGGTTCTTACTGTGCTCTTAACCATCTGCTTTAATGAAGGAGGTTAGCACTGTAGATAAGATATTTCATCTATTTCCAAAATGTGTTACCTTTCTGTAAAGCACATGTCTCTTTTTAGTATCATATCAAATGGGCCAGAAGGTGAAAATTGATAATTTTCTTTTTGAGACATGATCTGAGATACATATCTTTTGTAAAACATCCCTGTGAACCCTTAGACTAGAAACCATGTGATTTGAATATGTAGAGTACTTGCTTACTAGACACCTTTGACTAATCTCCTTTGACTCTATTTGCAGAGGCTTGTTGGATCTGCTTTTTGGAGGAGATGTTAAAAACTGTTGAGCAGCATAACATCAGCCTTTTGCCTTTATATGATTTGGAGGTTGCTCTCTGCTTTTTTTTAGATAACTCTGGCTTTTAGACTACTTTGTTCTTTTGCTCTTTACACATTGATCATTGATGCAATCACACCCCTGCAGAGATGTAACAAAACAATGACTTTGAACTCTGAAGAGCTTCCTTGGGGTCTAATGGAGATTTTGCTTGACCTTAAGCATGTTCTTTTAGATAGTGAACATACTTATCTTTTTCTGTTTTGGATCTTTGTAGAATTTCTTCCGAATTGAGACAAAAAGACATCTTAGTGGCGCGACCTACAGGTGTGTCAGGATTTGTTTTTGTAGATTAAGCACTAATTCAGGGCTGGCTGGTACTGAACAAAGGCTTTTGGCTCGAGATGTCTTTGCCAAGGAAGGGATTCCCTAAAGCGCCACTACCTAACTTAGGGGCGATCTTGACAGATTTTGAGTATTTTCTTTGGGTAGGATTAGATCCCTAAATGACATATGACCAGATATAGGGTTGCAAACTTTTTATCAAAAGTTGGATAATGAATGATTTGGGGAATAAAGGTAAATGACAGCAGATAACCTGTAGTTATGACAGCGACAAGATTATATGGCTGAAACTAGATAGGACTTGGCAAATAGGTTTTTCTCATCATAGGCTGACTGGAATGGGTAGGAGGACAAAAATTGTTTAGGGGTGTTTTCTAGATGACAGATTTGACAGTTTGGAGATCAGCTTCTAGAAAACTTGGCTTAAGAAACTAGTCATCATCAACAGGTGAAAAATATTGATGACTAACAGTGGCTCCATTTGGGGAGGGAAGCTCCTTTTTAGGAGGTGTCCAGAATTCCATATCTCTGGCTTTTGAAGACCAGTGCCTTATCCATTGGCACAAATTTCTTTCTTTCTTGATGCTATTTCTGAAAATTGACAGCATGATTAGCATCAAAGTCATCTCTACCTACCCACCTATATTTCCTAACATTTTTTTCTTCTTTTAGGTGCATTTGGATTAGCAACCCTTTGACATGATATTTTTGAAAAAGACATTATCTAATTCTACACTCATATCTGCGGGGAGTTCAGATTAAACTGATGAACTCCTTTGTTTCTCTACCTATGCTAGATCGACTGTCAAGATTAAGCTTTTTGACAGGATTTTATTCACTAAACTAAAACATGAAATTGAAAAATGACCAAATCATGATTAGACAGTCTAATTTGTCATGTATTTGTGGCATAAAAGACAAGTTGCACACAAACATTATTTTGCACGAAAATAAGATTTAGAAAAAATCAAGGCTAGGATACATAGTTTGTTTTTCATCCTTGCTTTCCTCTTTGGTTCTATTTTGGGCGTGTGGAACCAGTATATTTTCCTAATATACTATCTTTGACAAGTCAAGATTACACAATTTTCCTATCACTTATTTCACTAACTTATCAACAATCAATTTAAAACATGTTCAGTTATGATTGGGCTAGATAACTAAACAAGACATCTTTTGAGCACTAGTAGTGGCATTTAGACTTGCGCACTTTCAGCATGAATCTTTTGTGGGTATGGGGTTGTACCATTGCTTTTAGAAACTGCCCTCTTTTTCTACTTTTCTACTATTTTTGTATTTTGTATTTTTTTACTTTTTCTTCAAACAATCTAGAACTGAAAAGATGCTCACAAGGCTGAGCTTATTTTTCACACCTATCTATCTATCCTAATCTAACCTATACACAACATACATTCATTTAGTGAAATATCTTTTCCAACAAACCCAATCAAGCAGATGATTCCATGAGGGATTTAGTTTCAGCTTTTTTAGAGTGTTGAAGAAATGAAAAGGCCACTTCCACTTTGCTTGTTTTCGGATAGTAGTGCTTAAGTTTTCTCTCATACTTGGCAGCAGACTGTTCATGGTATAGCCCACTACTCCTTCAGATTTCTCAAGGAAAACAACAAATGGATCTTGGAATAATACCTGATATAGAGTATTTGATATATAAGCTTCATTCAGGACTACTCTTTGTTCCACTTGGCTGTGTTTGGGACTCTCTTGGGAAAGAAACTTTTCCCCTTGCTCATGATCACTTGAGCTGTCAGACTCATCATACATTTCAGTGTATTCTTCTTCCCAAACTGATGTGTTCTGATTAGGTGGACTGAAAATTGTGTGAAGGTCATCATGTTGATGAACAGGGATACACTTTGGAAGTAAATCTTCTTGAAAGGATAGGGTGACAACCCTCATGTGTTTACCAACCTCTATTTCTTCATTTGCAATTTGTAACTCAATGGAACTTGGTGGCTACAAGTCTGGAATTAAGGAGGATTCCATGACCAAAATGATTTCCTCAACCATTTTAGGAGAAGGCTTCTCATTGACAACTTGCTCAAAAATTTCATCATCCTCCTCAACCTCATCATCAAAGATGAAAAACTATTGATCTCCAATTATGTGAAAGTTATTGCTGATGGGATGATATGAAGTGGAACAAAAGGTCAGATATCCTTCACTTACTTCTGAACTTTCAAGGCTTCTCTCATTAATGTCATAGGTGACCCGTTTTGGCTACTTGATGCTTTCAATCTGATGATAGTGAACTTCATCCCATAAATAAACTGTTGATGGCTCTGCAAGGTTAGCTTCTTCTTAGATATCATAATCATCAATATATTGATCAAACCTTGGAGAATCATTAATATAAGTAATGTCACCAGCCATATATATTGGGTTGTCAGATTGTTTCTCTTCGGATTGATTTACAAATCTATTTTTTGACTTATGGTATGCAAGATCAGAGACTGACTGTATGCTTATGAGTTGATCTAGCTCTTCTTTAGTCAAAAAGGGAGGCATTTTCATCTCTCTTTGGATATAACTACAATGACCTTCTTTCTCTTGGGAAAGATGATCTAGAGGATGAGTGTCTTTTTGGGCTTCACTTATGAGAGATGATGAATCATCACTTATGCCTTTAGAGAGATCTTGTGGGTTCTCTTTTATTTCTTGGTTGTTTTCATCTTCAACCAATACTTTGTGATGTTGAGGATAGTTAGCATGTAATTCATGAGTTGCTTCTGATAGAGTTTCATGAGGCCAATTTGCTCGTATGAACTCAAATGACTCAAAGCATAAAGTTAGAGATCCTACAGGTTTTTATTTTTCTTCTATTTTAGATTATGTTTCATTTATGTGAGAGTTAACTTGAGCAGGGGTTTCCTGAATAACTGCTAAGAGATCTTTAGGATGAAAATTTCCTTTCAAAGTCTTGAATTATTTAAAGCATAAGGGTAGAGAACCTAAAGGTTTTGATTCTTCTCCCATCTCATATTTGATTTCATCCTCAATCAACTCTTCTTGGCCATCTTGATGGTTAGTTTGGGTAAGAAATGTATGGATCTCCTCTTAAAAAACCTCAGGATGCCAATTTCCTAAGTTTTCATCAATGTTTACAAGGTGTTGTATAAGGTCTTCAGATTGATCGCAACAATTTTCAGCTAATGACAGAGATGGACAATGCCCTATATAGTGTTTATAAAATATCTTGTGGAAATCCTTCAAAGAAAACAAGATGCCAAGTTCTAGGCCTTCATACCATTCTCTTGCCTTTCCTTCTAATGTCCACATGAACATTTTCATGAGGCAGTCCTCATGACATTCAACCTTTAACCTCCATACGTGTATATGACACTACAAGAAAAAAACACATTGGTGAGGGGCGAAAATGGTCACCATAAGCTCATTGGTGAGGGTCAAAAGAGCCTTCGTCACCAAAAACTGAACGTCACCAAAGGTGGCGTCGCCGAAAGTATAGGTGTTGTGGTGACATTCAAAGTCCGTCACAAATAATGATTTTGTTGGCACAGATGCAGAAGTTTTTTCTCGATGGGCAACCCACTTGAATGAAGATGATGGCAACCTCCTTGATGAAGTTGTTCTTGACTTGATGAGCTGGTAAATGATGAACATTTGAAGTGTCTACCATCAGTACAGAAGGTGCAGAAGAAAGAATTTCCAGAATGGGCCAAAAAAATGATGAAAATGTGGGTTACAAGGCATACACGAGTTTGTCAAGGAGAAAGCGCGTATGCACGCAGAAAAGTACGAGGAAAGTCGCGTATGGTCTTTTGCGCTCCAAATTTAGAATACCAAGGGGCATTACCATGGTATTGACCCATTGTATTGAGCGCTGGGTTGTCTATTTGATCCCGTCCAGGAATACCATTGGAAGTAATGTGGTTTTGGCTCATGGTATTGATAAAGGGTAAACCTATATAAGGAGAATAAATTCATTGTGCAATGGGGATAGAAGTCGGGGCTTTAATGAATACTACACTCTGAAGTATATCTGTATTGTTGAACTCTACTCTTAACTGATAGATCTGAATCTATGATGCATCTATGAACATGATGAAGGTTCAAGATCTGTAGATCTTGGAATAGTGAATCTCTTGATAATCTGAAAAGAAGTGATGAAGACCTGGGGCAAATCTATTGAAGAAGTTGAAGAAATCTGGGTAAGTTCATAGATCTGGTCTGTTCTGCAAAATTTATCTTTTATAGATCCATACACAGGTTCAGTTCGTGAAAAGCGCGTGTATACGCGGCTCTATTTATGCAAAAGCACGTATGGGCAGTTAGGGTTTATTTGAAGAATTTACTGAAGTATACGCGGGTTCGTATTTTTAAATACGCGTACATACGCGGGTCTGATATACTGAAAGCGCGTCTAGCATCTGAATTAATGGGGTCTCAAAGTTGAATGCGTTTCTGAATGTTTGTTCTGAAGTCTGGGTTATCACTGATATTCTGGTTATAGTGGTTTCATTGTTCTGTTTGTAGCATTGGGAAAAGTATGTTTGTTGAGAAGTGAAGGGTTGTGTTGGAGCTGTTGGATCCAGTTTGAAAATTGATGAAACGTGGTCTGCAGTGGATCTAAGGGTTGAAGCCTTCAATTTGAAAGTAGAAGCTTTCTGCCAGTAGAGGCTGGTGCTAAGATCAGGGGGTAGTAGCTCCCTTCCAGGTGAGGCTGGTAAACAAGAGCAGGGGGTTGTTGCTCCCTTCCAGGTGTGGCTGGTAAACGAGAGAAGGTTTTAGCCTTCTGCAGGTGGGTGCCTGCGTGCTGGTATGAGTCTGCACCAGTACATGATTGTAAGAAGTTTTTCTTTATAATAAATATTGAAGACTGAGACGATGGCAGCGGTGGTTTTCTCCCGAATTGGGTTTCCACCTAAAAATCCTGGTGTTCATGTGTGTTGACTATGTGTGATGATTATTCTGTTCTTTCTGCACCTGTTTACTCTTTTCTGAAACATCTGATGAATGAATAATACAATAATCTGAGTTAAGATTTGAATGCATAATTAAATCTCTGAGCATACGCGAGTTCTACAAAGGATATCCGCGTATATATGCTAGTTGTCTTCAGAAAAGTAGCGTATTGGTTTTTAGAAAAGAAAAGTAAAGATTTTATTGTCTGCATAAAATACTGATTCACCCCCCCCCCCCCTCTCAGTATTTTTCCAACAATTGGTATCAGAGCGGGTCCTTCTGAAAAATCTTAGCCGCTAGAAGGAAGATCAAGCAAGATGAACAATCAAGATGGAACAGCATCTATCAAGCCTCCACTCTTTAACGGAAGCAATTTAATCTTCTGGAAAATAAGGATGAGATCCTATCTTCAGTCTATGGGAGCAAATATATGGGCCATTGTTGAACAAGGATATCAATATCCAGCCGCAGTAGCAACAGATCCAACGAAAAAGAAGAATTATGAAACAAATGCAAAAGCGGTCAATGCACTATTGGGAAGTCTAACTGAATCAGAATTTGTCAAGGTTATGCAGCTGAATACAGCAAAGGCAATATGGGACAAAATCATCCTAAGTTATGAAGGTGATGCAAAGGTAAAAAGTGCAAAACTCCAAACTCTCATAATTGAATATGAAAATTTGAGATTGCATAATGATGAGAGTATTGCTAGTTTCTTTTTATGTCTTGATGATATTGTAAATCGTATGAGAAACCTAGGAGAAACAATAGCAGAATCTACTTTGGTTGAGAAAATCTTAAGATCGCTAACAGCAAAATTTGAATCAAAAGTCTCTGCTCTTGAAGAAAAACAGGATCTTCAAACTCTTACCGTGGTGCAACTTCATGGCATACTGACTGCATATGAAATGAGGAGAGGAGGACCATCTGAAGTCAAAGAGGTTGTTTTTAAAGCTTCTACAAAAGGGAAAGAAGTTCAAAAGGAAGCGTCAGGATATATATCAGAAGAAGATGAGGCAAACTTTGTGAGAAGACTCCAACTAGGAACCGAAAGATTCAAAGGTAAGCTTCCTTTCAAATGTTTTGATTGTGGAAGAGTTGGTCATTATGCTGCAAAGTGTCCTTATAAAGAAACATCTACTAAAGGGAAAGAAGTAGCAATAAGGAATAAGAACCGATCTAGCACTAAGAAAAGTTATTATACTAATGAAGACAGTGATGGGTTATCTGATAGTGAGGAAGAATGTGAACAAGATCTTAGACTTCTCATGGCATTTGAAAATGATTCTAGAGAAGACAAGGATGTTTTTATGGATGCTCTAGATGACAATGATATTCTTGATCAAAACAATCAACTCAAAATATGCTTGGAAGAAAGTAAAATAATCATAGAGACTCTGAAAAGGCAGAATGAAGAAGCGAAGAAACATAATGAGAATTTAGAATGTGAAGTAGTAAGTCTAAGAAAAGAACTTGAGAAAGTAAAGACTCTGAATCTTATATTTGCTAAAGGATCTGAAACCTTAGATGAAATTATCAAGGTTCAACATTCTCCTCTTATAAAGACAGGTCTTGGATATACTGGAGAATATTCTCATGCTTCAGCACCAAATTATCTAAAAGCAGCTACAACTGGTTTACTACATTTAGCCACTCAGCAAGGGAATAAAGAATCTTTACAGGTAAAGCATGATCATCACAACTCAAGGAACACTAACAGGGATATCTCTCAAAGGAGCAACAACCAACAGGTAAATAGAAGATTTCATGATTGCAGAAATTTCTACTTCAATGGACAATGTTTCTCATGTCACAATTTTGGTCATAAAGTTGTTCAATGTGTTGCATATAAAACCATCATGACAAGAGAAGCAAGAAAGAAAAGGATGGAGATTGAACCAAAGAAGAATACCTATAACAACTTTTATCCTCTTCAAAATGAATTTGAATGTGCTTATTGCAATAACTTTGGCCATGAAGAATCTGAATGCAGGAGCAAAGTCCAGCCAAAACAACATTTTCCTTCAAGTTCCAAAGTATGGAAAAAGAAGGAATTATAGGTTGAAAATTGTGGGATAGCGTTATTTGCAGAAGGTGAAGAAAATCAATGGTACATTGATAGTGGATGCTCAAGACACATGACAGGTGATAAAAGCAAACTTCTTGCATATAATGCTCTAGAAAAGGAAAAGAAAGTTACATTTGGAAATGATACTCCTGCTGTAATTAAAGGAAAAGGGTCCGTGTTTCTAAAAGAAAAGGTGAAGGCTAATGATGTCATGTATGTGGATGGATTAAGGCATAACATGTTAAGTGTAAGTCAAATGTGTGATCAAGGAACAGAAGTTGTCTTTAGTTCAAAAGAATGTGTGGTTCGTGATCTTGATACAGGTAAAACTATTATAAAAGGGAAAAGAACTCCAAGCAACCTATATGTATTGAAGAACTGCAAAGATCAATGTTACTTGAGAAAATCTTCAGAAAATTGGCTATGGCATAGAAGGCTAGGGCATCTAAGCTTCTCTCAAATCAACAAAGCAAGCAGACTTCAAGCTGTTCGTGGTCTTCCCAATATTACTCTACCAGAGAGTATCATATGCAAATCTTGCCAATTCGGTAAGCAGACCAGAGTACAATTTAATGCCAAATAAGGATCATCAAGTAAGCCTCTTGAACTTATTCATACTGACATATGTGGACCTATGAGGAAAAAGTCACCACGTGGGGAAGAATACTATATCTTATTTATTGATGATTTCTCTAGAATGTGTTGGATCAGGTTGATTAAACACAAAGATGAAGCATTTGAAAAATTTCAGATCTTCAAAGCATTGGTGGAAAATGAATTAGATCTAAAAATCAAGTGTCTTAGATCTGATCGAGGAGGATAATATACATCAAATGAATTCCTTGAATTTTGTGAAAAACATGGCATAAAAAGACAGTTCTCTGTAGCTGGCACTCCACAACAAAATGGCGTAGCAGAAAGAATGAATAGAACAATTCAACAAATGGCTAGAGCTATGCTTGATGATTCTGTAACACCTGACACTTTCTGGGGAGAAGCAGCACATATAGCGGCAAACATTCTCAACAAGGCACATGTTCGGGTAAATAGTGATAAAACTCCATATGAACTCTGGTATGGTAATTCTCCCTCTGTAAAGCATTTTAGAGTTTTTGAAGTAAATACTTTATAAAAAATAATGATGAAAAGCTTGGCAAGTTTGAACCTAGATCAGATGAAGGGATACTTCTTGGTTACTCATCTACAAGCAGAGCATACAAATGTTACAGTAAAAGGCTTCGAAAGATTGTTGAATGTATTGATGTTGTTATTTATGAGTCTCCTGCAGCTCCTAAAGAAGAAAAACAAAAAACAGCTGTAGACGATGATGACATATTTCCTTCTACTTCAAATAGCAATAATATAGACGGTGAACCCAATGAAGAACATGAAGATGATTTATCTAAAAAGACTCCTTCCAGATATGTTCAAAAGAATCATCCAGAATCTCAAATTTTGGGAGATAAGGCATCAGGTGTACAAACGAGAAGGACTCTTGTGGGATCCTCTAGCTATCTGTCATTTCTGTCCACTATTGAACCACACAATTTCAATCAAGCCAGTAAAGATGAAAGTTGGGTTCAAGCCATGAATGAAGACCTTGATCAAATTGAAAAGAATCACACTTGGGAATTAGTACCAAGACCTCATAACAAAAATGTCATTGGAACTAAATGGATATTCAAAAACAAGTTAAATGAGAATGGGGATGTTATAAGAAACAAAGCTAGACTGGTTTGCAAGGGGTATACTCAACAAGAAGGTATAGACTTTGAAGAAACTTTTGCTCCTGTAGCTAGACTTGAAGCCATAAGAATGTTTCTTGCTTTTTCAAGTTTTCAACAAATCAAAGTTTATCAAATGGACGTTAAATCTGTTTTTCTCAATGGTGATCTAGAAGAAGAAGTGTATATAGAACAACCGGAAGGATTCATTTTGGGAAATGATGAAAATCTTGTTTGTAAACTTAAAAAGGCTCTATATGGTCTCAAACAAGCTCCAAGGGCATGGTATTATCGTCTTGACAAATATCTTCATCAACAAGGATTTTCGAAGGGGTCTGCTGATAGCAACTTATACACAAAAGTTGAAAATGATAAACTATTGATTGTGGTTGTATATGTTGATGATATCATTTTTGGGAGTAATGAAGAATCTATGAGTCAGAAATTTGCTTCTGTCATGCAGCAAGAATTTGAAATGTCCTTACTTGGAGAACTAACATTCTTTCTTGGCTTGCAAGTGCATCAAACTATAGATGGTATATTCTTATCACAAGAAAAATATCTTAAGCAAATTCTGAAGAAGTATGGCATGGAAGAATGCAAACCTGTAAGTACACCAATGATAACCGGATGTAATCTCAGTTCTCATGATGACTCTCCCACGGTGAATCAACCAGAATATAGATCAATGATAGGAAGCCTACTTTATCTCACTGGGACTAGACTGGACATTATGCATGCAGTTGGGATTGTTGGACGGTTCCAAGCCAATCCAAAAGAGTCTCACCTTCAGGTTGTCAAAAGAATATTCAAATATCTGCAAGGAACTCAAGACTTTGGACTATGGTATCCAAAGAATGCTGATCTTACTCTTCATGCTTACACTGATGCAGATTGGGCTGGAAATGTTGATGATCGGAAAAGCACTAGTGGTGGTGCATTGTATATGGGGCCCCGGTTAGTATCTTGGTTCAGCAAGAAGAAAAACTCTATTGCCTTATCTACAACAGAAGCAGAATATGTAGCTGCCGCATCATGTTGCACTCAACTTCTTTGGATGATGCAAACTTTACAAGACTTTCAAATCAAATGTTCACCTCCTATCTCCATTATGTGTGATAATACAAGCGCCATCAGTATCTCAAAGAATCCTGTTATGCATTCCAAGACCAAGCACATTCCCATCAAGTATCAGTTCTTACGTGAACAAGTGCTTGAACAAAAGGTGAAGTTGGAGTATGTTCCCTCCAAAGAACAAGTTGCTGATATATTTACCAAACCTCTGCCCAGGGAAGCGTTCGAATATCTCAGACAGAAGCTAGGAGTAGTCTCTGCCATACAGAGGATCAGATCTGATTAAAATTCTGAAGATTAATTTGGATACACAGGTTTCCTGAAATACAATAGCGTATATACGCGAGTTCATACAAATAAAACCGCGTATGGGTGGTTGCTGACAAATTTTAATTAGAGTCAGCATTTTTCAGCACAGCTGCAGTGCTGTTTGGTATCTCTGGTGATGTTTTAGCTCTTATATTTCTGTTTCATTCTCTGATATTGGATGAAGATGCCTTGATGATTTGCTGTTGAAAGTGTTCAGGATGCACAAGCTAAGGGGGAGCTTTGGTCTTTTGGAAAGGATGCATTGGATGCAAAGTTTCAGGGGGAGCATTAGTCTTACTGAGTATGATGCATTGTTGGCATTATGTTGGTTCTGAAATATGATCTCTCTCTTGAGGTCTTTTGGTATTTGGTACAAAAAGTCATTCTTGTAATTTGATGAAAAGGTCATGTTGAGACCTATGATGTTGATGTAAAATGTAATATTCTGTCATGTAAGGACTTGTTCAATATGTAAACCCACTTGGTTGGGTAGTTGAGTTGAAATGTGTAAACCCACTTGGTTGGGTATTTGAGTCTCATATGTAAATCCACTTGGTTGGACCTTTGATGTAAGTATGAGTCCTTGGTGATAGGAAAGGTCATAGATTCATATACTTCATTGAAAAAAATATGTTTGAAGATTCAGCATGAACTCAGGGGGAGCTTGGTCACTTCAGTGCACATCAGATCTACAGAGCGCTTCTTCTACATGAGGAGAAAAACCTTGTGTTGGTCTTGGTCCGCCCTTTGCCCTTTATGTCAAAGGGGGAGAGTGACATGGTGAGAGTGACATGGTGTTTGAATAAAGAAGAATGGTGTCAAAAGTGACATGGTGTCATTGTATTCTTAATGTATCTATCTATTGTGGTGATCAAACACCATCGTGGTTGCCATCAAGTCCAAAGGCGGAGATTGTTGGCAATATGATGCAGAGTGTTGTCCTTGATGGCAACCCACTTGATGAAGATGATGGCAACCTCCTTGATGAAGTTGTTCTTGAATTGATCAGCTGGTAAATGATGAACATCTGAAGTGTCTACCATCAGTACAGAAGGTGTAGAAGAAAGAATTTTCAGAATGGGCCAGAGCAATGATGAAAATGTGGGTTACAAGGCATACGCAGGTTTGTCAAGGAGAAAGCGCGTATGCATGCGGAAAAGTACGAGGAAAGTCACGTATGGTCTTTTGCGCTCCAACTTTAGAATACCAAGGGGCATTACCATGGTATTGACTCATTGTATTGAGCGCTGGGTTGTCTATTTGATCCCGTCCAGGAATACCATTGGAAGTAATGTGGTTTTGGCTCATGGTATTGATAAAGGGTAAACCTATATAAGGAGAAGAAATTCATTGTGCAATGGGGATAGAAGTCGGGGCTTTAATGAATACTACACTCTGAAGTATATCTGTATTGTTGAACTCTGCTCTTAACTGATAGATCTGAATCTATGATGCATCTATGAACATGATGAAGGTTCAAGATCTCTAGATCTTGAAATAGTGAATCTCTTGATAATCTGAAAAGAAGTGATGAAGACCTGGCGCAAATCTATTGAAGAAGTTGAAGAAATCTGGGTAAGTTCATAGATCTGGTCTGTTCTGCAAAATTTATCTTTTATAGATCCATACGTAGGTTCAGTTCGTGAAAAGCGCGTGTATACGCGGCTCTATTCAGGCAAAAGCGCGTATGGGCAGTTAGGGTTTATTTGAAGAATTTACTGAAGTATACACGGGTTCGTCTTTTTAAATACGCGTACATACGCGGGTCCGATATACTGAAAGCGCGTATGGCATCTGAATTAATGGGGTCTCAAAGTTTAATGCGTTTCTGAATGTTTGTTCTGAAGTCTGGGTTATCACTGATATTCTGGTTACAGTGGTTTCACTGTTTTGTTTGTAGCATTGGGAAAAGTATGTTTGTTGAGAAGTGAAGGGTTGTGTTGGAGCTGTTGGATCTAGTTTGAAAATTGATGAAACGTGCTCTGCAGTGGATCTGAGGGTTGAAGCCTTCAGTCTGAAAGTAGAAGCTTTTTGCCAGCAGAGGCTGGTGCTAAGATCAGGGGGTAGTAGCTCCCTTCCAGGTGAGGCTGGTAAACGAGAGCAGGGGGTTGTTTCTCCCTTCCAGGTGTGGCTGGTAAACGAGAGAAGGTTTTAGCCTTCTGCAGGTGGGTGCCTACGTGCTGGTATGCGTCTGCGCTAGTACATGACTGTAAGAATTTTTTCTTTATAATAAATATTGAAGACTGAGACGACGGCAGCGGTGGTTTTCTCCCGAATCGGGTTTCCACCTAAAAATCCTGGTGTTCATGTGTGTTGACTATGTGTGATGATTATTCTGTTCTTTCTGCACCTGTTTACTCTTTTCTGAAATATCTGATGAATGAATAATACAATGATCTAAGTTAAGATTTGAATGCATAATTAAATCTCTGAGCATACGCGAGTTCTATAAAGGATATCTGCGTAGATACGCTAGTTGTCTTCAGAAAAGTAGCGTATGGGTTTTTAGAAAAGAAAAGTAAAGATTTTATTGTCTGCATTAAATACTAATTCACCCCCCCTCTCAGTATTTTTCCAACAATTGGTATCCGAGCAGGTCCTTCTGAAAAATCTTAGCCGCTAGAAGGAAGATCAAGCGAGATGAGCAATCAAGATGGAACAACATCTATCAAGCCTCCACTCTTTAACGGAAGCAATTTAATCTTCTGGAAAATAAGGATGAGATCCTATCTTCAGTCTATGAGAGAAGATATATGGGCCATTGTTGAACAAGGATATCAATATCCAGCTGTAGTACCAACAGATCCAACGGAAAAGAAGAATTATGAAACAAATGCAAAAGCGGTCAATGCACTATTGGGAAGTCTAAATGAATCAGAATTTGTCAAGGTTATGCAGATGAATACATCAAAGGCAATATGGGACAAAATCATCCTAAGTTATGAAGGTGATGCAAAGGTAAAAAGTGCAAAACTCGAAACTCTCAGAATTGAATATGAAAATTTGAGAATGCATAATGATGAGAGTATTGCTAGTTTCTTTTTACGTCTTGATGATATTGTAAATTGTATGTGAAACCTGGGAGAAACAATAGCAGAATCTACTTTGGTTGAGAAAATCTTAAGATCGCTAAAAACAAAGTTTGAATCAAAAGTCTCTGCTTTTGAAGAAAAACAGGGTCTTCAAACTCTTACCGTGGTGCAACTTCATGGCATACTAACTGCATATGAAATGAGGAGAGGAGGACCATTTGAAGTCAAAGAGGTTGTTTTTAAAGCTTCTACAAAAGGGAAAGAAGTTCAAAAGGAAGGGTCAGGATATATATCAGAAGAAGATGAGGCAAACTTTGTGAGAAGACTCCAACTAGGAACCGGAAGATTCAAAGGTAAGCTTCCTTTCAAATGTTTTGATTGTGGAAGAGTTGGTCATTATGCTGCAAAGTGTCCTTATAAAGAAACATCTGCTAAAGGGAAAGAAGTAGCAAGAAGGAATAAGAACTGATCTAGCACTAAGAAAAGTTACTATACTAATGAAGATAGTGATGGGTTATCTGATAGTGAGGAAGAATGTGAACAAGATCTTAGACTTCTCATGGCATTTGAAAATGATTCTAGAGAAGACAAGGATGTTTTTATGGATGCTCTAGATGAAAATGATATTCTTGATCAAAACAATCAACTCAAAATATGCTTGGAAGAAAGTCAAATAATCATAGAGACTCTGAAAAGGAAGAATGAAGAAGCAAAGAAACATAATGAGAATTTAGAATGTGAAGTAGTAAGTCTAAGAAAAGAACTTGAGAAAGTAAAGACTCTGAATCTTATATTTTCTAAAGGATCTGAAACCTTAGATGAAATTATCAAGGTTCAACGTTCTCCTCTTATAAAGACAGGTCTTGGATATACCGGAGAATCTTCTCATACTTCAGCACCAAATTATCTAAAAGCAGCTACAACTGGTTTACTACATTCAGCCACTCAGCAAGGAAATAAAGAATCTTTACAGGTAAAGCATGATCATCACAACTCAAGGAACACTAACAGGGATATATCTCAAAGGAGCAACAACCAACAGGTAAATTCAAATAGAAGATTTCATGATCGCAGAAATTTCTACTTCAATGGACAATGTTTCTCATGTCACAATTTTGGTCATAAAGTTGTTCAATGTGTTGCATATAAAACCATCATGACAAGAGAAGCAAGAAAGAAAAGGATGGATACTGAACCAAAGAAGAACACCTATAACAACTTTTCTCCTCTTCAAAATGAATTTGAATGTGCTTATTGCAATAACTTTGGCCATGAAGAATCTGAATGCAGGAGCAAAGTCCAGCCAAAACAGCAGTTTCCTTCAAGTTCCAAAGTCTGGAAAAAGAAGGAATTACATGTTGAAAATTGTGGGATAGTGTTATTTGCAGAAGGTGAAGAAAATCAATGGTACATTGATAGTGGACACTCAAGACACATGACAGGTAACAAAAGCAAACTTCTTGCATATAATGCTCTAGAAAAAGAAAAGAAAGTTACATTTGGAAATGATACTCCTGTTGTAATTAAAGGAAAAGGGTTCGTGTTTCTAAAAGAAAAGGTGAAGGCTAATGATGTCATGTATGTGGATGGATTAAGCCATAACCTATTAAGCGTAAGCCAAATGTGTGATCAAGGAATTGAAGTTGTCTTTAGTTCAAAAGAATGTGTGGTTCATGATCTTGATACAGGTAAAACTATTATAAAAGGGAAAAGAACTCCAAGCAACCTGTATGTATTGAAGAACTGCAAAGATCAATGTTACTTGAGAAAATATTCAGAAAATTGGCTATGGCATAGAAGGTTGGGGCATCTGAGCTTCTCTCAAATCAACAAAGCAAGCAGACTTCAAGCTGTTCGTGGTCTTCCCAATATTACTCTACCAGAGAGTATCATATGCAAATCTTGCCAATTCGGTAAGCAGACCAGAGTACAATTTAATGCCAAAGAAGGATCATCAATTAAGCCTCTTGAACTCATTCATACTGACATATGTGGACCTATGAGGAAAAAGTCACCACGTGGGGAAGAATACTATATCTTATTTATTGATGATTTCTCTAGAATGTGTTGGATCGGGTTGATTAAACACAAATATGAAGCATTTGAAAAATTTCAGATCTTCAAAGCATTGGTGGAAAATGAATTAGATCTAAAAATCAAGTGTCTTAGATCTGATCGAGGAGGAGAATATACATCAAATGAATTCCTTGAATTTTGTGAACAACATGGCATAAAAAGACAGTTCTCTGTAGTTGGCACTCCACAACAAAATGGCGTAGCAGAAAGAATGAATAGAACAATTCAACAAATGGCTAGAGCTATGCTTGATGATTCTAGAACTCCTGACATGTTCTGGGGAGAAGCAGCACATACAGCAGCAAACATTCTCAACAAGGCACATGTTCGGGTAAATAGTGACAAAACTCCATATGAACTCTGGTATGGTAATTCTCCCTCTGTGAAGCATTTTAGAGTTTTTGGAAGTAAATGATTTATCAAAAATAATGATGAAAAGCTTGGCAAGTTTGAACCTAGATCAGATGAAGGGATACTTCTTGGTTACTCATCTACAAGCAGAGCATACAAATGTTACAGTAAAAGGCTTCGAAAGATTGTTGAATGTATTGATGTTGTTATTTATGAGTCTCCTGCAGCTCCTAAAGAAGAAAAACAAAAAACAGCTGTAGACGATGATGACATATTTCCTTCTACTTCAAATAGCAATAATATAGACGGTGAACCCAATGAAGAACATGAAGATGATTTATCTAAAAAGACTCCTTCCAGATATGTTCAAAAGAATCATCCAGAATCTCAAATTTTGGGAGATAAGGCATCAGGTGTACAAACGAGAAGGACTCTTGTGGGATCCTCTAGCTATCTGTCATTTCTGTCCACTATTGAACCACACAATTTCAATCAAGCCAGTAAAGATGAAAGTTGGGTTCAAGCCATGAATGAAGACCTTGATCAAATTGAAAAGAATCACACTTGGGAATTAGTACCAAGACCTCATAACAAAAATGTCATTGGAACTAAATGGATATTCAAAAACAAGTTAAATGAGAATGGGGATGTTATAAGAAACAAAGCTAGACTAGTTTGCAAGGGGTATACTCAACAAGAAGGTATATACTTTGAAGAAAATTTTGCTCCTATAGCTAGACTTGAAGCCATAAGAATGTTTCTTTCTTTTTCAAGTTTTCAACAAATCAAAGTTTATCAAATGGACATTAAATCTGCTTTTCTCAATGGTGATCTAGAAGAAGAAGTGTATATAGAACAACTGGAAGGATTCATTTTGGGAAATGATGAAAATCTTGTTTGTAAACTTAAAAAGGCTCTATATGGTCTCAAACAAGCTCCAAGGGCATGGTATTATCGTCTTGACAAATATCTTCATCAACAAGGATTTTCAAAGGGGTCTGCTGATAGTAACTTATACACAAAAATTGAAAATAATAAACTATTGATTGTGGTTGTATATGTTGATGATATCATTTTTGGAAGTAATGAAGAATCTATGAGTCAGAAATTTGCTTCTGTCATGCAGCAAGAATTTGAAATGTCCTTACTAGGAGAACTAACATTCTTTCTTGGCTTGCAAGTGCATCAAACTACAACTGGTATATTCTTATCTCAAGCAAAATATCTTAAGCAAATTCTGAAGAAGTATGGCATGGAAGAATGTAAACCTGTAAGTACACCAATGATAACCGGATGTAATCTCAGTTCTCATGATGATTCTCCCGCGGTGAATCAACCAGAATATAGATCAATGATAGGAAGCCTACTTTATCTCACTGGGACTAGACCGGACATTATGCATGCAGTTGGGATTGTTGGACGATTCCAAGCTAATCCAAAAGAGTCTCACCTTCAGGCTGTCAAAAGAATATTCAAATATATACAAGGAACTCAAGACTTTGGACTATGGTATCCAAAGAATGCTGATCTTACTCTTCATGCTTACACTGATGCAGATTGGGCTGGAAATGTAGATGATCGGAAAAGCACTAGTGGTGGTGCATTCTATATGGGGCCCCGAAGAAGCAAAACTCTATTGCCTTATCTACAGCAGAAGCAGAATATGTGAGTTTGTAAATATTATTGCCACTCAACTGGATTGGATGAGTACAAAGCCTTACAATTACTACAAAGCCTTACAAGACTTTCAAATCAAATGTTCACCTCTATCTCCATTATGTGTGATACAGTATATTACCATCGATATCTCAAAATGTACCGTTATACATTAAGATAATACATTCCCATCAATTACCATTTCTTACGTGAACAAGTGCTTGAACAAAAGGTGAAGTTGGAGTATGTTCCCTCCAAAGAACAAGTTGTTGATTTATTTACCAAACCTCTGCCCAGGGAAGCATTCGAATATCTCAGACAGAAGATGGTAGTAGTCTCTGCCATGCAGAGGATCAGATCTGATTAAAATTCTGAAGATTAATTTGGATATGCGGGTTTCCTAAAAGACAGTCGCATATATACGCGAGTTCATACATAGAAAACTGCGTATGGTTGGTTGCTGACAAATTTTTAATTGGGGTCAGCATTTTTCAGCACAGTTACAATGCTGTTTGGTATCTCTGGTGATGTTTCAACTCTTATATTTCTGTTTCATTCTCTGATATTGGATGAAGATGCCTTGATTATTTTTTGTTTAAAGTGTTCAGGATGCATAAACTAAGGGGGAACTTTGGTCTTTTGGAAAGGATGCATTGGATGCAAAGTTTCAGGGGGAGCATTAGTCTTACTGAGTATGATGCATTGTTGGCATCATGATGACTCTGAAATATGATCTCTCTCTTGAGGTCTTTTGGTATTTGGTACAAAAATTCATTCTTTTAATTTGATGAAAAGGTTATGTTGAGACCGATGATGTAAAATTGTAATATTCAGTCATGTAAGGACTTGTTCAAATTTGTAAACCCACTTGGTTGGGTATTTGAGTCTCATATGTAAATCCACTTGGTTGGATCTTTGATGTAAGTATGAGTCCTTGGTGATAGGAAGGTCATAGAGTCATATACTTCATTGAAAAATATGTTTGAAGATTCAGCATGAACTCAGGGGGAGCATGGTAACTTCATTGCACATCAGATCTATAACGCTCATCTATCTACATGAGGAGAAAAACAACCTTGTGTTGGTTTTGATCCGCCCTTTGCCCTTGATGTCAAAGGGGGAGAGTGGCATGGTGTTTGAATGCAGATAATGGTGTCAAAGAATTGGGAGAGTGACATGGTGTCAATGTACTTATCTGTTGTGGTAACCAAACACCATCGTGGTTGCCATCGAGTCCAAAGGGGGAGATTGTTGGCAATATGATGCAGAGTGTTGTCCTTGATGGCAACCCACTTGATGAAGATGATGGCAACCTCCTTGATGAAGTTGTTCTTGACTTGATGAGCTAGTAAATGATGAACATATGAAGTGTCTACCATCAGTACAGAAGGTGCAGAAGAAAGAATTTCCAGAATGGGCCAGAACAATGATGAAAATGTGGGTTACAAGGCATACGTGGGTTTGTCAAGGAGAAAGCTCGTATGCATGCGGAAAAGTACGTGGAAAGTCGCGTATGGTCTTTTGCGCTCCAAATTTAGAATACCAAGGGGCATTACCATGGTATTACCCATTGTATTGAGCGCTGGATTGTCTATTTGATCCCGTCGAGGAAAACCATCGGAATTAATGTGGGTTTGACCCATGGTATTGAAAAAGGCTAAATCTATATAAGGAGAAGAATTTCATTGTGCAATGGGGGGTAGGTGTCTGGGATTTAATGAATACTTCACTCTGAAGTATATCTGCATGGTTGAACTCTGCTCTTAATTGATAGATCTGATTCTATGATGCATCTATGAACATAATGAAGGTTCAAGATCTCTAGATCTTGGAATGGTGAATCTCTTGGATGATCTGAAAAGAAGTGATGAAGACCTGATGCACATCTATTGAAGAAGTTGAAGAAATCTAGGTAAGTTCATAGATCTGGTATGTTCTGCAAAATTTATCTTTTATAGATCCATACGCAGGTTCAGTTCGTGAAAAGTGCATGTATACGCGGATCTATTCAGGCAAAAGCGCGTATGGGCAGTTAGGGTTTATTTGAAGAATTTACTGAAGTATACGCGGGTTCGTCTTATGAAACACGCGTACATACGTGGTTCTGATATACTGAAAGCACGTATGGCACCTGAGTTAATGGGATCTCAAAGTTGAATGCGTTTCTGATGTCTTTTCTAAAGTCTGGGTTATCTCTGATATTCTGGTTACGGTGGTTTCACTGTTCTGTTTGTAGCATTGGGCAAAGTATGTTTGTTGAGAAGTGAAGGGTTGTGTTGGAGCTGTTGGATCCAGTTTGAATATTGATGAAACGTGGTTTGCAGTGGATCTGAGGGTTGAAGCCTTCAGTCTGAAAGTAGAAGCTTTCTGCCAGCAGAAGTTGGTGCTAAGATCAGGGGGTAGTAGCTCCCTTCCAGGTGAGGCTGGTAAACGAGAGCAGGGGGTTGTTTCTCCCTTCCAGGTGTGGCTGGTAAACGAGAGAAGGTTGTAGCCTTCTGCAGGTGGGTGCCTACGTGCTGGTATGAGTCTGCGCCAGTACATGATTATAAGAAGTTTTTCTTTATAATAAATATTGAAGACTGAGACGACGACAGCGGTGGTTTTCTCCCGAATTGGGTTTCCACCTAAAAATCCTGGTGTTCATGTGTGTTAACTATGTGTGATGATTATTCTGTTCTTTCTACACCTGTTTACTCTTTTCTGAAATATCTGATGAATGAATAATATAATGATCTGAGTTAAGATTTGAATGCATAATTAAATCTCTGAGCATACGCGAGTTCTATAAAGGATATCCACGTATATACGCTAGTTGTCTTCAGAAAAGTAGCGTATGGGTTTTTTAGAAAGGAAAAGTAAAGGTTTTATTGTACGCATTAAATAAACAATTCACCCCCCCCTCTCGAGTATTTTCCAACAAAGGGGAGCCTTTAGCAAGGTATGAACACTGAAGACATGAAGGCAATAATTGAAGACCCAACAATGATGGAAGCATTGAGGAAAAGAGTATGTTGCCTTCGGTTTGTGAATTACTTGAAGTTTGTCACACAAGTGGCACAAGTATTGTTTAGTCAATTTAGTGTTCCCAAATTGCTTCCATTAATTATAAACCAGGGCTTGTAACTTTGATGAAGTGTAGTGCACTATATGTGCCTAAGTGTCCTTTTCCTTACTTCGTTGTTTTGATGTTTTTCTTACTGTTTTGGGGGTTTTGTGTTTTTAATCCTTAGTGTGTTATCCTAGTTTGAAAAGTGAGAATAAATCTAATTAAAATGAAGAAAAGGAAATTTTTGTAAAACTAGTTAACTTCCTATAAAGAAATTAGAGTTTTATGGAAAAGTTCTAAGGTCCAGTTCTAACTAAAAAGATAAAACAAGTGTTTCAATTAGTGAATAAACGTAATCCATGGATCTATGAATCAATTGAGATTTAAAAATGAAAACAGGAAATGCAATTGATAACTCAAACATTGCAGTTAAATCTAATCATTTAGCCATTCTTGCAAATCATATTCAAATTCAGTTTCAATCAGAATGTCCTTTAAAGATATTATTAGTTGCAATGGAATGAGGATCTTCTAACTACAACTAATTAAGTGAATGACAGAAGGAATGAAAATGCTTAAACAATTACTGTTTCTATAAGTCACTAACCATTTTAATATAAAATTTGGAAATAGGAAAAATGACTTTTACTTGGTTGAATACAACAATTGTCAACTATGAAAGCAGTAAATGAAATCTAAACAACCACTGTACCTATAAGTCACTAACAATTTAGTGATAAAGATTTAGTAATGAAAACAAATGGTTTTTACTCAGTTGGACACAGTAATTGTCATCTATGAAAGCAGTAAATGAAATCTAAACAACCACTGTACCTATAAGTCACTAACCATTCAGTGATAAAGATTTAGTAATTAAGGCAAATGGTTTTTACTCAGTTGGACACAGTAATTTTCAACTATGAAAGCAGTAAAGGAAATCTAAACAACCACTGTACCTATAAGTCACTAACCATTCAGTGATAAAGATTTAGTAATGAATACAAATGGTTTTTACTCAGTTGGACACACGATGTTGTCAGCTATGAAAGTAGTAAAGGAAATCTAAACAACCAGCATTTTATAGAGTCACTTCTAACCATTTAGTGATAAAGATTTAGTAATGAAGACAAATGGTTTTACTCGGTTGGACATGACAATTTTTAATTATGAAACGGTAAATGAGCATAAGCAAAGAAATACTTGAACAAAAGAAGCCCAAAATAAACCTGGCTAGAAAGCATAAAAACCTCATACTTGACAAAGACCCTCTACTACAATTTAGGTGAATTCATGATTGCATGAAGATGTAGTCAAAACAACATCAAAAAAGAGCGTCTCTTTATTAAAAACATATTTTGATAAAAATAGAGTATCTGCTGTAATTCCAAACTTATCTTATTAATACTCGATTTAACACAAAAATTGTCAATTATGAAAGAAGTAAATGAGCATAAGCAGAAATAAATACTTGAACAAAGACACTGAAATAAACCTATCTAGAAAGCATAAAAACCTCCTTAGCAGCAGGGGCCCTCTGCTACCAATTTGGCGAATTCCTTAGCTCCTTAAAGATGTGATAAAAAAAGCATCAAAGAACTGATCTCCTTTATTAAAAATAGAGTTTGATAAAAATAGAGTATCACACTATAATTCCGAACTTATGCTATTAAAGTTAACTTGTTATTGGTTCTACATAACCTCTATTTATAAGTAAATTGCACAAATAACTTCGAATAGGAATAGCTACAAGTGTAACTTCAAATTATAATCAAACTGGGACTCTTAGGACTCATGATTTGCTACGGAGCAAATCAAGAGTCCTAATTTCTGTGTAAAACGGTCTCTTTGAATTCAGCTTTGACTATCGGATTAGACTCCTTCAATTGGCAATCTGGTCCTCGTGGATAGGAAGAAATCATGTAGGACGGATTCTGGAACTACCCATATAAGCCATTTTTTTAACTGACACCTATATCATATTCAAACACAAAAATAGTTGTGGAGCGCCTGACTAGCTATGGAATGTCTGTATTCTGTAGCTATACTGCACAAAATTATTAAAACAACAAAAACTGTGAAAATACAACATTTTAATCAATTGCATGTATCCTTAAGACAATCCTAATCATTCTTCATTGATTTTAGGCTTATGAGTTGATGAAAGATGAGTGAAATGAGATGATGGTTTTGTAAAAGAAAAGGAATTTCTAGAGCTTAACATAACCCCACTGCAAAACTATTGCATGTCCTCATGCAATTTTATTAACACTTTAAGTTCTTCTTTCTTACTCCATATGCTCTGACACTTTAGCCAAAACATCTAGCCTTATTTTATTGTTTATTTTGGAAGTTAGTGTAATTTTGGGCTTTCTCATGATTAATTTAAACTTGAGATTTATGAGGGCTATGTTCATCTTCTTATTCCTCTTCTTAAGTTTCCTGTTCTCTTTGTGTAGTGTTCCCAGTTGTAAAGTGAGATAATTATTCATGGCATTTTTCAACTTAACTTGTTCTCTTAAGATCTCATTCTCATTTTTGATGTGCCTATTCAGTATCTCCAATTCATACCTATCTTGCTTTAGGGTTTCTATTGGAGGTTCTTGTGGACTGATAGGTTTCTCTTGATTCTTTGAGGCATTTCTTTCCAAGGATTCCACATAGTCATAGATTTGTTGTTGGACTGGATCTATATCAGGAGTCCTCCTACTAGGGCCATCTTCAAAATAATATAGAGGAGAGTTTTGAGGACTAAGTGTAGGAGATCTGTTAACTGGTGTTTGAACTGGATTCTCTTCATCCTCAATATTTATAATTCCTGCCTCCTTTATCAATGTCTTTTTCATTATTCCTCTGAGTCTAGAACTTCTCCTTAGCTTTGGTGGACTCCCCTTTTCTTCATCAGTATACTCAATTGTTGTTTTTTCTTTTCTTTTGGTCCTAATTTGTTTTCTAATTTCTGTTAACTTTTCATAAATTAGTTCTTCATCTTCTTCCTGTGACGAAGTGTCAAGTTTATTTTCAACAACCATATCAGTGTTTCTTCTTCTTCTTCTCCTAACATTTTCTTCTTTAGATGGTGTTTCTGAATGTTCTTGAAAATGATTTCTTACAAGAAAGCCTTCCCAATTATCTCCTATACTCTCTAGGTGGAATTCAATCAGTATCCTTATTAGACCATGTTGATACAGAGTGGTTTCTAAAAATTGAACTTTCTTTTGGACATTCTGAAGCCATTCTTTTCAAGATATTGAGTAAAAAGAAAGGTAAATTTATCTCACCATCCTCTAGAAAATTCATTAGTAACCTGATATGATAAACATACATTGTCCCAAATCTTCCTTCACATGTTATAATTTTTTGCAAAATTAACAACATGTTTCTCCACTGACTTTTTAAAGCAGTACTTGGAATACCCTTCCTAAATATTGTGACATCCATACCTGGATTATTCAATATCTGCTTCCAAGATTCATTATGAAATTCCTTGTTTTTGAGCCATCGTTCTCCTTGCCTTGGTAGTTCTGTTGCCTCAAATACAAATGATTATGTTATGGTGAATTTGATGTCTCCAATTTCCACTTCCGCTCCATCAAAAGACCTAGCAAATTATTTTGTAATCTCCTTATGGAAGCCATCAAATTTCATTATAAAATTTAACCACCCTTCTTGTTGTACTAACCCCTTGACTTGTAGATATCCTTCCAAGTACTTGACTCCAACTGGTTCTGTCCTAAAAATTAGCCCCATTCCTCCTCTGTATAGATTATCTTCCTTTCATAATTACTTTTCTATGCTTGAAGCTAGATTGGCTGCAGAGTCTGATATTCTATTTCTAAAACTGTCTCTCTGTGTCTGAGGATAGATTAGCTGCAGAATGATGCTTCACCCTCAACGTTACCTCTATATACTTAAAGATATATTGGTTGTAGAGTGTGGTGGAGCTGAGCGAATGATGGAGGTAATCAAGCTGTGGATTTGATATAGAACGAAATGGCTACAAATCCGTTGGGAAATTTATTATGAACTTATGGGTCATAAGTGAATGATATGATCTCAGGGAGACATAGCATAATAGGTCATGCTTATAATTATGACCATTAGTCATTCAATTAAGAGTTTAATGATGGGCCATTATGGGACGTGAGATAAGGGACATGGTCGAGATGTTTTATGACAAGGGTTCAATCAATTTGAATGATAGGTTGTTTAGGAAAAATATGGTTATACATATTGTATCTATTTCATGTTTTAACCTTTTTTCTATTAAAATAATTTTACACAATTTATCTCAGAACTTTGACCTTGTTTGTTTGTTGTGTTTGTTCTCCTTTCTATGGCATGGTGATCTTTAGAATAGAGTTCCATAGTCCCTTCTTACAATCATCTTTATTTGTTGGAGTAGGCTACAGAATCAGATTAGTCGCAGAATAGAATCAACTACAGAATGAACAGCTGCAGAATGTGCCTGTCAAAAGAATATGAAATATGGATATTGAATATGAATGTGGAGTGAGATGGAATATGAGTATGTAGTGAAAAATGTTATGATGGAAAAAGTGAAAATTGAAGTGGGATGAGATGAAATATGGAGTGAAATGAAATGAATTTGCAATTTGTGTTTTTCAATTATGAACACTTAGTTATAGAAAAAGAAAATTTAAAGTATACGGTGTCAGAAGGTTCTGATTTTCACCCTGCACTTTCTGCATAAGTATGCCAATAATTGATTGGTTTTCATACTTATATATATATATATATATATATATATATATATATATATTATTAGTAATAATAGAAAAATAAAAAGCTAAGTTAGTGAAGAAGAAGAATTCTTCTTCACTAACTACATATCAATGTTATCCTGAAATTTTCTGACAAATTCTTCTCTTGAAAGTGGTTTATGATATACTTTCAGTCTATGACCATTTACAAGAAATGATACATTTTCTTCATCTATTGTTATGATCTTTACTACTCCATTTTCAAAGACTTTTTCAATCTCATATGGCCCAAGCCAATGAGTCTGAAATTTCCCTTGAAAATCCTTGAATTTTGAGTCAAACAAGAGTGCCTATTCACCTTCTTGAAATTTCTTCTCTTTGATATATTTTTCATGCCATTTAGTCCTTTGTTGTTGGACTATGCTCGTTCTTTGGACTGTGTCTTGTTTGATTTCATCTAGTTCATTAATTAGCTCCAGTCTGTGCTTCTGTGCTTCTATCAAATCAAGTTCCAGTTGGACTTCCATCTTGAAGGTTTTGATCTGAAACTCAATGGGGAATAGGACTTGTTTCCCATAAACAAGTTCATAAGGAGTTTTTCCTGTTGTGTTCCTCCATGTGGTTATATAGGCCCATAAGGCTTCAGGAAGCCCTTATGCCCAATCTCTTCTATGTAGATGAATAGTATTTGTGAGAATTCCTTCAATCACCTTGTTGGTAGATTCAACTTGGCCATTTTCTTGTGGATGGTAGGGAGTAGACTTCCTGTGCTTGATTTTGTAATTCTCTACCATCTTCTGTACCAAATTTGATGTGAATTGAGCTCCTTGATCTGTGACAATTTCTCTTGGGACACCAAAACGAGTAAAAATATCCTAAAAAAAAAAACTGACTACAAATGATTCATTAGCAAAAGATAATGCTTTAGCCTCTACCCATTTAGTGACATAATCAGTGCATACTAGGATATACTTCTTTTGTTTTGATGGAGGATTTATAGGTCCGACAAAATCCAAAGCCCATTTTTCAAAAGGCTCAATATGTACCTAAGGTTGTAAAGGCATTTCATTCAAAGGAGCAGGTTTCCCTACCCTTTGACAAATGTCACACCTCTTGAAATATTCTTTAGCATCTTTGAAGATGGATGGCCAATAATATCCTAAATGAAGGATTTTATAGGTTGTCCTCTTATCAGAAAAATCTCCACCACAGGGTTCATCATGACATGCCTTAATAATTTCAAGCATCTCATCTTCTCGAACACATCTTCTGATAATAAAATTTGGACCTGTTCTATACAATTCATTAGTAATCCATGAAAATTTTGCACTTGATTGGATGATTCTTCTTTTCTCTCTAGCATTCATATTTGAAGGAAATTTTCCTGAAACTAAACAATTAGCAATATCTGCAAACCAAGGAGTTTGAGTAGTTATTGCAAAGAGATATTCATCAGGAAATTTATCTTCGACTGGAGTGTTGTCCTTAATATTTTGGATTCTAGATAGGAAATCAACAACTGTATTTTGTTTTCCAGGCCTATCTAGAATAGTGATGTTAAATTCTTGTAGAAGCAATAACCATCTTATAACTCTGCTATTAGTGACAGATTTATTCATTAAATACCTAATTGCAGAGTGATCTGTGTGAACAAAGGTTTCATAGCCTGTTATATAATGTCTGAATTTATTGATAGCATGAACAACAACTAAGAATTATTTTTCAGTTATAGTATAATTCAACTCTGGAGGAGTCAAATTTTTACTTGTATAGTAGATGGCATAGGGGATCCGGTATTTTTGTCCTAACACAGCTCCTAGAGCTGTGTCTAAAGCATCTGTTGATATATGAAAATGTAATTTCCAGTTAGGTCCTCTTAGAATGGGTGCTTCAAAGATTTTTGTTTTCAGAGTTTCAAATGCTAACTGGCAGTTAGAATTCCATTTGAATTCACAATCTTTGGTAAGTAGTTTCAAGAGTGGAGATGCTATCTTTGTGAAGTTTTCTATAAACCTTCTATAGTACCCTGTAAATCCTAGAAAACTTCTAACATCTTTCTGGCAACTTGGAACTAATAGTCTGGAGATGACTTCAAATTTTGACTCATCTACTCTAATTCCATCTCCTGAGATATGATGTCCTAAATTAATCCCTTCAGTAAACATCATGAAACATTTCTCATGACTTAGTGAAATTTTTGCTTCCTTACACCTTTTCAAAACTTTTTCCAAGTTTTCTAAGGCTTCTTCAAATGTATTACCGTAGACTATAAAGTCATCCATGTATACTTCTACACAATCATGTATTAGATCTGAAAAGATTCCTAGTACTTCCCTTTGGAATGTTGCAGGTGCATTGCATAATCCAAAAGGTAGTACTCGGTAGGCATAAGTCCCCCAAGGACAGGTAAATGTGGTTTTATCCTAGTCTTCAGGTGCAACTTGAATTTGATTATAACCACTGAAACCATCTAGGAATGAGAAGTACATTTTGTTTGCTAATGTATCTAACATCTGATCTATAAAAGGTAAAGGAAAATGATCTTTAAGAGTAGCTTTGTTTAGTTCTCGGTAATCAATGCATACCCTCCATTTACCATTTTTCTTGGGTACAATCACCAAAGGAGAAACCCACTGAATATCTAAAATGGGATAGATAAAGTTGACATTCAGCAATTTCTGCAATTCTTCTTTGACAATCTCCCTAAGGTTTGGATTCATCCTTCTTTGAGGTTGTCTAATAGGTTTGCAATTTTCCTCTATGTAGATATGATGAGTGCAAGTCTTAGGATTGATCCCTCTCATGTCAGTGTATTCCCATGCATATGAAGAGGAATGTCTCTGTAATGTTTTGACTAGCTCTTCTAGTTGTAATTTTTCTATTTTTTTATTTATGTTCAAAGTTTTTCCTAGAAATATTTCAATTGTAGCGCTGCCAAATTCTTCCATAGAGTAAAGAGACATTTGCCTAGATGACAAAAATTCAATATTAGATTCTTCTTGGAATTTTCCATGTCTATATTCTAAAGAAGAGTCATGATTTTCTAAAACATTTAAGATTTGAATATCTTCACTAATGTTTGAAATAGTGAAGAGAGGTTGTATATCTTCTTCATCATCAATCCATTGATTGTCATCTTTTTCTGTGATTGTTCTTGCTGGAGGATACAAAGTGAATTTCTTGGTTGAATTACCATCAGAGATGTACAAATCACCAGATCTACAGCTAATGAAAGCATTAGTTGTAGCTAACCAAGGTCTTCCTAGTATAAGAGGATGTCCTCTTAGATCATTTTTAGGAGTTAAAATCATAAAGTCCATAAGATACTCCCAAGAATCTAAGGACACTGAAATATCTTCTAATACACCATCTGGTTTGATTACAGACCTATCTGCTAACTGTAGTAATGTGGGTGTATAAAAAAGATTAGGAAGTTTAAGTTGTTCCATGGTTTGCTTACTCATGATGTTTATTACTGCTCCTAAATCAATTAATGTGTTTGGGATTTCAATTCCATTGATATGAGTTTTAACCACTGGACTTCCAGGATCTAGATATTTTTGAATGGCAATATTTCCCATCATTATGTCAGCTATTTGTCCTACCAGTTGAATTTTCTTTACTTCCTTTATTTTTCTTCCTGGTTTCTTCATACTCAACTCCTTTATTGTTTTGGCTAAGATTGGGATTTCCTTGATGGCTTGCAATAATGGAATTTAATGCAAACATTTCTCAATTCATCTAGGAAATCATAGTTAGGCAACATAATATATTTTTATACACCCTTATCAATTTGTAATCTTTCAGGAAAAGGAGGTGTAGAAGTAGATTTTGATGGCTGCTCTAACATAGGAGTTGAATTTATTGTTTCATTCTATTTTCCTTTTTCAATATTTTGTTTTTTAAGAGATGTGTCTTCAAAACTTTTATTTACTTGTAGAGAATCTTCCTTAGAATTATTTTGTTCTTGTATGATCATAGAAGGTTTCTTCTTTTCAAGTATCCTTCTAGACCTAAGTTGGACATCATTAAGGTCTAGAGGAGTAATCAAATAAGTTGGAAATTGTTGACCTTATATCATATAATTATTCAAATGGTTTTTATTTTTGGGTTTGGTATGGGCTGGGCAGGTAACTGGTTTGATTTCTGGGGAAATGGTAGTGGAAGTGGTGGATTTTGATTTTGTATTTGAGGTTGTGGATTTTGCTGAGGATTTTTTTGAGGAGGATAATTTGGATAAGATGGATATGATGGATAGGATGTTGGATATTGATAGTATTGTGAGAACCTTCCATAGGGATTTTGCATCCCTTGAGCCGAAGATTGAGATTTATTTTGAGGTTGAGGCCAAAGTTGCTTCCAAGAATTCCAATTCGGTGGGGGCTGATTATAGATTTGGTTATTAAACTCTTGAGTTTGAGGCCCCTGCCAAGGTCTTCTAGAGACAAAAAAAGATATTCTGTGGGATTTGTAATTGTTTACTCTTGAAAGGCAGCCTTAAGATCAGGAATTGAAGGACAGTTCTTGGTCCCATGGTTCTCTGAACAAATCACACAAGTCGCTATTAATTTTGCATCAAGAGGACATTCTATTAAGGCATGCTTCTTTCTACATTTGGGACAGAAAATTGCTAAGACATCAGTTTCAGCTTTTTGCTTGCTTTGTAGCTTAAGGGTGTCTATTTTTTCACTAAGACTCCCGAGAATGTCAGTTTTGAATTCATCAAGCATGTTTCCAATTTCTGCCCTACTTACTGTTCCAATTGCAGATTTTTTTACCCTAGCAAGAGCAGGGTCTCTTGGTCCTTTCAAATTTTTTGACTTTCCTCTTGAGAGATTAATACAAATTTCTCCAATATCAGATAATGGAAGTTGAGATATGTCTCCCTTCCCCATCATGTTAAGTATATCTATCCATTCATCCCTAATTTTTTTCAACAAAAGAGCTTTTAGAGTGTCTTGGTCTAGATTTTTCATTTTTGCTCTGTTGATATTGTAATTGAATCTTTCAAGTAAATCTTCCAAATTTTCATCCTTCTTTTGAATCATTTTAAAAACTTCTTCTTTATGTTTAATAGGTATACAATAGTCCAAATACCTTTCTAGAAATTATTTTCTCATATCATTCCATGACTCAATAGGACTAGTGATTAGACTCATGAACCATTTTAAGGCTGCTCCTTTCAATGTTGAAGGAAACAATTTTATTTTTTGAGCATCTTGTAGATAGTCATAATTTCTGCACAAAACTTCAAATTCAAATAAAAATGTCTTAGGATATTCATTTTTCAATCCATGAAAGTTTGGAAGAACAAAAGGTGAGATATTTTTCATAGTAGTATTTGTCTCTTCATCTCTTATAAGGAATCCAAAGGAACTTTCAACTCCCCTTCTTCCTCTACCTCCTTCTGCATTTCCTCTACCTCTTCCTCTATCTCCTCCTCTACCTCTACCTCCTCCAAATAGAAAGTTTTCTCCATTGAGGATTTCTCCTGCTCCTTCCCCTCCTTCTCCTCTTCCTGCCATGGTAGATTCTTCAGAACTGATATAAGGTTCTGCTTGGAGAAATAATTGTTCTTCTCGCTCTTCTATCAATGTTATGTTGAAGAAAGATTCTTCCTCTTCTTCTTCTTCTTCACTATGGATTTCTAGTTCTTCTGCTCGAATATATTCCCCTATAGAAGTGAAGAAAGTTATTCCCTCTGTTGGAGTTCTAGGATCTTTTTCTTCCAATATTTCCTCGGTAGATGAAGTGGGAGACCCTCCTAATTGAATTTCTGACCTTAAAACTTCAGGAATCCTATGACTAGTATATTATGGGATATGATTTTGAGAGGAAGGTGTACTACTTCTTTCCCTAGGTGGAGTGAGTGGTGTTGTAGGAATTAAGCTTCTTCCTCTTAAAAATATACCCCTTGAGTCTCTTTCTCTATGCATATCATTTTTTGGGATGTAAGAAATAAGGCTACCTAGTTACACTTCCCCAGAAACAGCACCAAAATGTTTAGTCAATTTAGTGTTCCTAAATTGCTTCCATTAATTATCAACCAGGACTTGTAACTTTGATGAAGTGTAGTGCACTATATGTGCCTAAGTGTCATTTTCCTTACTTTGTTGTTTTGATGTTTTTCTTATTTTTTGGGGGGTTTTGTGTTTTTAATCCTTAATGTGTTATCCTAGGTTGAAAAGTGAGAATAAATTTAATTAAATGAAGAAAAGGAAATGTTGTAAAACTAGTTAACTTCCTATAAAGAAATTAGAGTTTTATGGACAAGTTCTAAGGTCTAGTTCTAATTAAAAAGATAAAACAAGTGTTTCAATTAGTGAATAAACCTAATCCATGGATCTATGACTCAATTGAGATTTAAAAATGAAAACAGGAAATGAAATTGATAACTCTAACATTGCATTAAATCTAATCATTTAGCCATTCTTGCAAATCATATTCAGATTCAGTTTCAATCATAATGTCCTTTAAAGAGAGTATTAGCTACAATGGGATGATGATCTTCTAATTACAACTAATTAAGTGAATGGCAGAGAGAATTAAAATTCTTAAACAATTATTGTTTCTATAATCACTAACCATTTTAATATAAGATTTGGAAATAGGAAAAATGTCTTTTACTTGGTTGAATAGAGAAATTGTCAACTATGAAAGCAGTAAATGAAATCTAAACAACCACTGTACCTATAAGTCGCTAACCATTTAGTAATGAAGAAAAATGGTTTTTACTCAGTTGGACACATTAATTGTCATCTATGAAATCAATAAATGAAATCTAAACAACCATTGTACCTATAAGTCACTAACCATTTTAATATAAGATTTGGAAATAGGAAAAATGGCTTTTACTTGGTTGAACATAGAAATTGTCAACTATAAAAGCAGTAAATGAAATCTAAACAACCATTATACCTATAATTCACTAACCATTCAGTGATAAATATTTAGTAATGAATATAAATGGTTTTTACTCAGTTGGACACAGCAATTGTTAATTATAAAAGCAGTAAATGAGCATGAGCAGAAAGAAATACTCTAATAAAAAAAACTAAAATAAACCTAGCTAGAAAGCATAAAAACCTCTTTAGTAGCAGGGGCCCTCTGCTACCAATTTGGTGAATTCCTTATCTCCTTGAATATGTGATCAAAACGGCATCAAAGAACTGATCTCCTTTATTAAAAATAGAGTTTGATAAAAACAGAGTATCACACTGTAATTTTGAACTTATGCTATTAACAGTTAATTTGTTCTTGGTTCTACAGAACCTTTTATTTATAAGTAAATTGCACAACTAACTTCGAATAGGAATAGCTACAGGTGTAACTTCAAATTATAATCAAACTAGGACTCTTACGACTCATGATTTTCTACGGAGCGAATCAAGAGTCCTAATTTCTGTGTAAAACGGTCTCTTTGAATTCAACTTTGACTATCGGATTAGACCCCTTCAATCGTCGATCTGGTCCTTGTGGATAGGAAGAAATCATGTAGGATGGATTTTGGAACTACCCATATAATACATTTCTTTAACTGACACCTGTATCATATTCAAACACAAAAATAGTTGTGGAACACCTGACCAGCTACGGAATGTTTGTATTCTGTAGCTATACTGCAAAAAATTATTAAAAAAAAAAAAACCATGAAAATACAACATGTTAATCAATTGTATGTATCCTTAAGACAATCCTAATCATTATTCATTGATTTTAGGCTTATGAGTTGATGAAAAATGAGTGAAATGAGATGATGGTTTTGTAAAAGAAAAGGAATTTCTAGAGCTCAACAACTCTCCTTTGAAGGAGCAGCCTTTTCTTCTTTTCCCTTTGATGGAAAAGAGGGCTTATGATGAAATGTTTCCTTTTCTTTTGGCAAGGCATCTTGAAGGTCTCTAGCCCTTTCAATGGCATCATGTAGGGTAGTGAGCTTGGTAGACTTAACTAACCCATGAAGAGGTTCATCTAACCCATCAATGAACATGTACACCCTTCTTGCTGCAGACAAATCAGGAACCATAACAGAACGTCTTAAAAGTTCAGAGATGTAATTTTCGGCATTACCTGATTGTTTTATCTTGGCAAGGCTCATGAATGGTGCTTCATGATCTCTTCTATCAAATCTTTCCACTAGCCTTCTAGTGAACTCTGAATAATTAGTCACATTGGCATGACCCAATGTAGACAAGCAATGGAACCACCAGTCATGTGTTTCACCCTCAAGGTGTAGTGTTGCAATCTTAATGGCCTCCATATTTGGAACCTTATTCAACTGAAAGTAGATGTCAAGTTTTTCTTCCCAATATTTGGCAGTACACTTGTATGACCCATCAAAATTGGGTAAAAAGAATCTGCCCATAGTATGGTGTCGATCATGATTCTGAATGAATCCACCACTTCTATGATGATGCCTTGGTCTTCTATTGTCCTTTATTTGAAAAAACGCTTGAAAACTCAAGTGATATTTGAACCTCTGAGTTTTAGATTCATACTCCATAAAATAGTCTTCAAGGGATTCCTGCTCTTGAAACCCGTCATTTCCCACTGCCAAAAATGTAGGCATGGTAGAGCGTTGGGAAACTTGTGGTTGATGCACTGGTTGATCATTCCAGTGATGAGACATGCCAGAGCCTTCTCCATGATGAAATCCTTTAGGGGATTCCTTGAATCTTTCCATTCTCATCCCTTTGATCTATCTAGCAATGTCTTTCATGGCTCTAAGAAGGATCTTAGGGAACTCCTTCTCTTCATTTTCACCTCCAGATAAAGCGGTTTTACCCTTGTCTTCTTTGTCATTTGTATAATAAAATATTATGTGGCTTCTTCTTTGATACCTATTCTCTCTATCAGTAAGAGGCTCTCCTTCTTTAGATGACATATTGGATTTTTAGAATGCACAGGTTGTGCCAAGATTATGCTTTGATACCACTGTAATATTCCCAAATGGGAAAAGCAGGAATATAATGCAAAATTTTGGAACAATATTGCAAATCATCATTCACAAAGAAATATGCCAATATATATACCTTTAGTATATTATTATAGAAGAAAAATATGTGTCATAAATGGCCCATAAGATGCATAACAGGAAATACAAGCCTCCAATGAACAAAATCCCTCAATATGAGGTGCTGCAACTATATAGGAAAGCTGGAAAACCCTTACAGCAGTATTTTATTAGCTCTACAACAGCAGTTTATTATACATCATATCTAGGGCTTATATGTGCCTCAAAATTTAGATTTATATCATATATATGCACTATACAAGCTCCTCTATAGAACCCCTCAAGGGTTTTCAGCAAAACACCAAGTACAGGATGTAGATCTGAGATCTAATATTTCATATATACTAAAAAATATAGATCTGGAAAGTGTGGCTGATCTGATATGATCAATAGAATAGCCTCCAATAGATATTCAAAGTGAAAGGCACATCCCAATCACTTGAAAATCAGCTCTCCAAATGGTGTGCCAAACCACCCTGCAACTCCTCCTACAGAAATAACGCAGATATATAAGTAAAATGCACTTTAGGGATCAAAATAAGGTTGTCTTGATGCAAATATCTAAAAATGAGCTCAAAGCCCTTCAATACTATCCTCCCAATGAATTAGAAACCTCCTCCACTGAAAATGAGCACTGAAATGGCCTAGATCTAGAGATCTAGTCTCCACTTGCTGCAACTTGCAAAAAAAACCAAACCCTCAATAGGATCTACGTTGTAGTTGAAAGAAGAAGCTTGGCCTTAATCTAGATAGTGGAAAATGTAGTGCAAGACTCCTCCAAGAGCTCCTCAATGGAAGAGGTAGGATTCCCAATCAGGAACACCCTGTGCTAAACGGCACTCTATCTCAGCTAAACTGCAAGAGAAAGATATATGTCTAAACAGACCATATATTCATAAATATAATATACATCAAAAACCTCAATATGGCTTCCGTCCTCTTCCTTAAATAGAAAATGATCTTGCAAACCCTAAGCCCCATCCAAAAATATCACTACATTCACACAAAGCATCTCCATCTAAAACTGTGTTGTCCCTCATTAATGGCCACTCCTCCATGACAACGTTGTTGATTTGGCCAAGGTTGACCCATTCAAAGTGATCCAGCCCCTTTCACAGCAAGGGTGCTTCAATTAAGCTGCCAATAATTGTCTCTTTTACATTTGGCATTGATTTATTCATTATCAAGGAGAGTTTTGGACCTCCTTTTCCCTCTTATTCTTTAAACAAAGCAATAAAAAAAATTGAATATTCCAATTAGCTCATGACTAATTGGGAATATTACAGAGCGTAGCACCTAGCTTCCAGGAGCACAACGTCCTTCTCTAGGATCACATCGCCCTTCTCCAGGAGTGCAGCACCTTTACCAGGAACGCAGCACCTTGCCTGCAGCGCCATCCAAAATTTGAATTTTTTACCTTGCAAACTTGTTTTTCGAGTTGAGGGAGTGTGAGCTCGACAGTTGGGAGAGAAAATGAGTGCTTTCTTTGTCTTATGATGGGCTTTATACTTTATTATTTCAATTAATTTTCCTTTTGACCCACTTTTCTTCTTCTCATTCACTTTAAACTTTGAGATCTTTTCCTTTCACTTTTGTTTTTGACCTTTGGAGATTGATCATTTGATGGATTGAGAACACTTTAGACTTTAAAGCTTCTGATATTTCTTGGCACATGAAACCTTTGAGTTGGAAGCTATCTTAGAACCATGAACTTATTACATATTGAGAAAACATAAAATTACATAATGGAATAAAAACTAGATATTCACATTTCAACTTTACATTGTAAAGTGAATTTCTTGATCACCCTTAGTATTGATGGTCTTTTATGCGATAGGGGTGTTAGCACTCAAATCTACCTCGGGCTGAAATGAAGTAAAACTCAAGGCTACATCAAACCACGCTCAGCCTCGTAGCTAGCCCTACGAGGACAGGAGAGGGCTCTCTCCGTCAATCTCGAGATAATAAGCAAGTAGGATGCGAGATGACTTACAATAGGAACTGATTTTAGGCTAGTAAAGAGATAAGAATGTTTGTTTTTTGGTTTTTTGGGTTTTCGCTGGAGAAATGGGAAAACAAATTTTGGGTCCGGGGATAAGGTCAGGCCTTTGCAGATTTCAAGTTGGGGCGAGGTAGGTGAATGTATTGATTCTTTTGATTGGATATAAGGATAGATTAGACCGACGAGGAGCTGAAGAGGGCAAAGAAGAACTTGGATCCTCTCCAAACAGCTGAAAACATATAGAACTAACTGAATTCAAAGGCCAAGCACTGTAAACGATGGATTCAACCTTATTCACTCATTCAATTTAGTTCAGAAGCATATGAAAGGATGGCATACATTAAACATGAAGAAACTTACAGTAAACAAAGAAGAAACACCATCAAGAACAGAACACCACAAGGATCCCAACAAGTGCCGCAAAACCTCTGATCCTTCCTTAGCCAAAATATGAAAAAGTATGTACAATGATATCAAAACCTCCCAAGAGTCCAACCTCTCCAACCTCTGAAAATGATTGAGAAATTACAATATATAGATCACTCTAACACCTTTCCCCACCTCTAGGGGTCGAATTCCCTCTTCGGGGATCAGTTTCAACCAATTCTAATCATGGAACTACAATCTAGGCAGCTAACAACTTGCCTCTAAAAGAGTGGAAACTGATCCATTACATGATTTTTTACTCTTTTGAGAGTGAATCTTCTAGAAGAGATAAAAACAAGCCAAAGTTACATGCCAAACATGAACTTACATCATAAAAACCCAAGAATTCTATCCATAGGCAAAACTGGTCCAAAATAGGCGAAATACTGAGCTGGCAGCTGAAAACTCAAAAAAAATCTCTAGGTGGGTCGCTCCTGAACTGCGTGGGTCGCTCATGTTCCAGGCTGATTTTGAGGTAGCTCCCGACATTCAAATTGAGCTCATGATAGCTCGTTGGAAAGCCCTGGATGTCTACTTTCCAACCCAAGTGGAATTTCTGAATTTGGAGTTGATTTGACCCTCCAAAACCTCATTCTCCCAGAGGTACTCCCTGCTGGTGCAAAAGGTGGCAGCAAGGTGGTTTTCATGGTGTTTTTGAGCTGTTTGACCATCCAGATTTTGATGAAATGCTAAATTGACTTCAGAGGATGCATAATTAACCATGACAAATCCAAAAATGTAAAAATCTCCTCCAGCAAGTGTCCCAAAAAAAAATGAGCGCATGAGCGCGCGACCCACGTAACTGCAAAACCTGTTTTTTGACCCAAAAATTTTGAAAATGACAAAATTTTCTCAGAATTGGCCCAAATTCGGAGCGGAGGTCCTCCATCATGTGTCCTACCCAGTCAATGAAGCCTCGGCCAAATGAAATGGATGCTAGGCCTTTTCATGAAATCCTAAGTGCAAGCAGCCTCCTCTTCATGATCTTCATCTCGCTTTGCGAACATGCATGCGAGCCCGATAATGGCCTTTCATGTGGCGAAGCATGTCTTTGTCTTGATTGGCCTCGCCAAAAACTTCTCGGATGTATATTCACCGTGAGTACGGTATCTCGACTCGGGCAGTGTCATGTCACCGGGCCTCTTTCGATTCCACTGGCTGTCCTCACGGATTTGGCGCACCTCATAAAATGTGAGCTCATCCTCGAGCTGTTTGTTGCGCTGCTCCAAATAGTTAATCACCCACTGAGCCTTCTGCAATTGGTCTTTCAGCTGGTCATTCTCGGCCCTTTGTTCCTGGATGACTTCCCTCAGCTTCGAGCTAGGAGAGCCCGTATCAACATCAATGACTGTCAAATCTGTGTCCCGGGCTCCTGATGGGCCCTCATCATGCATAGGCCTCTTGCCCCTATCCTGTACCTGCAATGAAGAAGAAGGCGAGACCCCTTCCACATCATGTGGAGATAATACTCGCCGTGTCGATGAAGTCGGCAAGACCCCTTCCACCTCACGTGGAGATAATACTCGCCGTGTCGCTGCAAATAAGGCCCTGTGGCCTCGCTGATATGTCTGAACCAAAGGAGTGCTGATATGCTCAACCTCAAATCTGTCCGACTGGTGTGAAGGCTCTCCTGCATCATGAACTGTCTCGAGCGGTTGTGGCACTCTGAAAAAGTCTCTAGAAATGAAATCCTCCCAAGTGATGCCTTGCTCTGCCAACTGATGTGACACCAAGATTTTGATCAAAGTGAAATGATATATACTCCTGTACTGCTGCACTGGGCTCGTCTTCTTCTGCACAAACATCACCATCCTCTCTATGTTGCGGTGTATGAAATACGGAATATTCATCATACGTACCCTTGTGAAGTGCATCAGCAAACGAATATGGTACGCGAAAAGACGAGCATACCTGCCCTCACAACTAAAATACTGAATGATGAGCCTCATGAGCGGTGCATACTCATCTCTCAAGAATCTGAATGGGAAAACTCTGCTCAAGTAGCCCATATATCCAGTTTTTAATATATGGCTCATAGTGAAATTTCTCTAACTGTTGACCCTTGTTCCATTCCTCGCCCATGTTTGGTATACCAGTGGCTTGAGCAATAGTCAAGGGTGACACAATGAAATCAACCCCAGCAAGGCTTACCCGACCATCCCGTAAATGAAGAATAAACAAACGGGCCAATTCACGATGAGGCCGGGTTTGTGCAACCATCTCACAAAATCTGAAACATGACAAGTATCGAAAACAATCCATAGCTAATGGACATGCCTGCAACCGAGCCAAAGAAGTAGGCTCCTCTCTGCGATGATTACCACTTCTGTGATCTCTGTGAGACCCCCATAGCACATTGCCTTCAGTCACCGAATCACTGCCTGACCCTAGCTCATATTCTGACTCTGTCTCCGACATGGCTCTGACCAAGCTTTTGGCACTATGTATACTGTTTGAAGGCCGATGAATCGATCCCAAGCAAGACTGGGCGCTCAAAATGAATTTTCGAATCTCTGTGTTTGCGTGGGTCGCTCACCTTCTGCGTGGGTCGCTCGGCCCAGGTGGGTCGCTCCCCTTACAACTTCACACTGCGGAAATAACCCACGTGGGTCGCTCTGCCCAGGTGGGTCGCTCGCGCCCAGGTGGGTCGCTCGAGCCCCAAAACTCTGTCCACGCAGTTTTAAAACTTGAAAACGGCCCTCCAATCTCCAAAACACGATTTGGGTGCTGTAGTTTGGTGCAAATGAAACTTGCTTGGCTTTTATATATGATACAAATATCTTCACAATCAGATTTTGTTTCAAATCTAATTGAAAACCCATATTACAATGTTTTTGTAATTTCACATTTGGCTTTTTAAATACAATCTTCTTTGGCTTTTCTGAGCTCGATTTTTTGATGATTTTGTTGTCTTCTTGCAGGGATATGGCTATTTAGCTAAGGAAAAGACCAGGGGTCTGCTTTTGACATTTTCTTCTTGGTGGAATAAGTACAATTTATTACAAAATAATAATGAACAATTTCTAGTTCCAAAACAGAGTTTTGGACTAGAAATGTTTTTTTTTTTTAAAAATGCTGATGATAATAAAATAAAAATCACAATATGCGGAACCTTCCTCACCTTGCAGGCTTTATGACTGGTATACAAATGACTCAAAACCCTAGATACTAGGACCAAAGACACTTTTTGACAATTTTAATGACCATATATGTAATGACAATTATTTTGAGTGATTTTTTTGAAGAAATTTTAAAAAATAGCACTGCAGGTGTAAACATGAGGAAACATAAGACGACAGACCCCTTCGTCAGTCCATGGCATGCTCCTAGTGGAATGCAACGAAGTGGAACAAGAGAGACACCTAATAATGAATATGCAAAAGACGAAATGATCACTGACGGAGGGCTGTAAGGGCCGACTCTAACATTGGCTCCAATGGGGATGGTGGCTCCATGGAGATGCCAAGAACGACAGATCTTTGGGGGAGTCAGACAGTGCCTCTCATCCATTGGGCGATGGAATCATTATTTTGAACGGATAACACAAAACCTTTGACACATTTATTGAATGAAAACTTGACTGAAAACTTGACTCAAACCGACTCGATGGCAAACTGAAATAACTTGAAAAAACTGACTCAACAGACCAAACACCAATGACTCAGACTGACTTAAAACAAGACTTTACAAAGCTTTTGGAAAAAAGGCAGAAATCCATCAAGATTTGGAATCATGATGACAACCACCTGCATACTAATGAAATATGTACAATCATGTATAATTGGCTTTCCAATGTAACCAGTCAAGCAGATGCCTTGCTAACTGGTTCTCCCGATCAAAACTCCTGGTCAACAATACAAACTGATAACTGGGCATCCAAAAACATAGCTGACCATGATCTTCTTCATCACTGAACACTGCAATAAACACCTTCACTGCTGACTGTAACAAATCTGCCATTGGATCCTGAAAAACATGAAGATTTACCTCCTGCTGAAAGAACATGGTGTCCTTCTCTTCTGATTCTGATCTGAAAGGGATAGAAATTGATTTCTGAGGGATAGAAATGCACAAATCTGCCATCTGAGTGTTAGTTGTAGGTTCCTTGACCATGAGAAATTCTGGCATATACTCTTCAATTTCATGATCTAGGTCATTCTTAAACAAAAAACAATCTTCAAGATTATCAAACATGACAGCCTTATCATCTTTGTGAAGGAAAAAATTATCTGTTTGCTGATCTACACAACTGATTACAAGACAATCATCTTTTCTAACAGAGGAAGAAATTTCACCAACACTTTCCTGATTATGTATGCACTGCAAATCTGTTGTAGTTTTGGCTGAAACATGACCTTTCAAAAGTAGATCTATCTCATCTTCAGACAAAGGAGACAATGCCTTTTGTTTTCTTCTGCTTAAACATTAATTATCTTCATATGACAGGGCATTCAAACTATCATTCATTACTGAGTTATTGAAAGGAGATTTATCACTTACTTGCACAAAGATCTCATTCTGTCTTTCATGAACTGACTGGATTGCTTCTTCATGAAGGTTGTGTTCTAATGATGATCTGACAGTATGACTGAGAACATTTGGATCCATTACTGTGTCTTCTGCATCCCAGATGATTTCAACAGCAGAGTTCTCCTTGATGGGCTTCAACACAAGATATGCTTGGTCATCATGATCTGAATCTGAATCTGAAGTAGTTGTCTGGACATTATCACGATCTGCAATTAGAACTGGACTTACTTGCATGCTGCTGTCTTCTGTGGGCAGATCTGAAATGACATTCTCCCTTTCATCATTTTCAGCCATATGGCCCTCTTCAACCTGCTGCAAAGTCTCCTGAGCATCTTGATAGGTATCCTTTAGTTTCTCTTCATTCTGCTGAAATGGATTCTCGTACAGGGCCTCCATGATTTCATCATCCATGAAATTATCATCTTCATAATATTTCTCAAGGCTTTCAATAAAAGAAAAAGCATGTTTGCAACAGTCATGAACTAAATTTAACGATGGATAAGATGTTCGATATCTTTCAATGAACAAGGCATGAAAATCCTTCAAACAGTAAATACAGGCCAGCGGAAAATTTTCATACCAAGATTGGGCTTCACCTTCCAGAGTGGCCAGGAATATCTTCATCAAGCAATCTTCAGGAAAATCCACTTTCAACTTGCGAATATGCATATGAAATCTAACCAGATGTAAAGCAGCATCTTTCTTACCATCATCGTTAAACGTAGGTAGATTCCTTGACCAATCTGCCTTGGGCATCTTATTCGGAAAACCTGGAATGTGGTCTCGGCTCATGGGAGCGTATCTTCTCGTGATTCGGTCCATCTTGAAAATCTCACAGCTACTGATCTCGCTGCAGTGAAGTCACCATGAAGCATCGATTTCTGGATTTGTTCAGTGAATGAAGTCACCAGGTGAATGATTTCAGCCTTGCGATGTCTGACCGTTGTTCACCATCAACGATCAGATCTGAACCTGATACATGTACTGGGGCAATTTACAAGTTAAATACTACGATTACAAGTTATACCGGAGATCGACTGAAGCAGCGTTTATCTACTTCGCTGATGCATAGCAACAGCGTTTCAAAGGCTACCTGGCGTGACTTCAGACTCCGTCTATAACAAGCAAACCATTGAGATCTTCCCCAGTATGGTCGCCACTATGTTAGCACTCAAATCTACCTCAGGCTGAAATGAAGTAAAACTCGAGGCTACATCAAACCACGCTCAGCCTCGTAGCTAGCCCTACGAGGACAGGAGAGGGCTCTCTCCATCAATCTCGAGAAAATAAGCAATAGGATGCGAGATGACTTACAATAAGAACTGATTTTAGGCTAGTAAAGAGATAAGTATGTTTGATTTTTGGTTTTTTGGTTTTTCGCTGGAGTAATGGGAAAACAAATTTTGGGTCCGGGGATAAGGTCAGACCTTTGCAGAGTTCAAGCTGGGGCGAGGTAGGTGATGATATTGATGCTTTAAATTGGATATATGGATAGATTAGACCGACGAGGAGCTGAAGAGGGCAAAGAAGAACTTGGATCCTCTCCAAACAGCTGAAAACATATAGAACTAATTGAATTCAAAGGCCAAGCACTGTAAACAATGGATTCAACCTTATTCACTCATTCAATTTAGTTCAGAAGCATAATGAAAGGATGGCATACATTAAACATGGAGAAACTTACAGTAAAAAAAGAAGAAACACCATCAAGAACAGAACACCACAAGGATCCCAACAAGTGCCGCAAAACCCCTGATCTTTCCTTAGCCAAAATATGAAAAATATGTACAATGATATCAAAAGTATCCCAAGAGTCCAACTTGTAGAATGCCTCAGAAATTACAATATATAGATCACTCTAACACCTTTCCCCACCTCTAGGGGTCGAATTCCCTCTTCAGGGATCAGTTTCAACTAATTCTAATCATGGAACTACAATCTAGGCAGCTAACAACTTGCCTCTAAAAGAGTGGAAACTGATCCATTACATGATTTTTTACTCATTTGAGAGTGAATCTTCTAGAAGAGATAAAAACAAGCCAAAGTTACATACCAAACATGAATTTACATCATAAAAACCCAAAAATTCTATCCATAAGCAAAACTGGTCCATACTAGGCGAAAAACTGAGCTGGCAGCTGAAAATTCAGGAAAAATTTCAAGTGGGTCGCTCCTGAGCCGTGTGGGTCGCTCATGTTCCAGGCTGAATTTGAGGTACTTCTCGGCATCCAAATTGAGCTCATGATAGCTCGTTGGAAAGCCCTAGATGTCTACTTTCCAACCCAAGTGGAATTTTTGAATTTAGAGCTCATTTGACCCTCCAAAACCTCATTCTCCCAGAGGTACTCCCTGCTGGTGCAAAAGGTGGCAGCAAGGTGGTTTTCATGGTGTTTTTGAGCTTTTTGACTACCCAGATTTCGATGAAATGCTAAGTTGACTTCAGAGAATGCATAATTAACCATGAAAAAACCCAAAAATGTAAAAATTTCCTCCAGCAAGTGTCCCAAAAAAAAGTGAGCGCATGAGCGCGCGACCCACTTAACTGCAAAACATGTTTTTTGACCCAAAAATTTGAAAATGACAAAATTTTCTCCGAATTTGCCCAAATTCGGAGCGGAGGTCCTCCATCATGTGTCCTACCCAGTCAATGAAGCCTCGGCCAAAATCCGAAGTGGATTAGGCCTTTTCTGCCGTCTAAGTGCCTTGCGCAACCTCCTCTTCATGATCTTCATTCTCGCTTTGCACACATGCATGCGAGCCCAATAATGGCCTTTCATGTGGCGAAGCATGTCTTTGTCTCGATTGGCCTTCGCCAACAACTTCTCCAGATGGATATTCACATGTGTGAGTACAGTATCTCTGTCAGCTGGTGTCATGTCACCGGGTCTCTTTCGATTCCACTGTCGGTCCTCACGGATTCGACGCAACTCATAGTATGTGAGCTCATCCTCAAGCTGTTTGTTGCACTGCTCCACATAGTTAATCACCCATTGAGCCTTCTGCAATTGATCTCTCAGCTGGTCATTCTCGACCCTCTGCTCCTGGATGACTTCCCTCAGCTTCGAGCTGGGAGAACTCGCATCAACATCAATGACTGTGAAATCTGTGTCCAGGCCTCCTGATGGGCCCTCATCATGCATGGGCCTCTTGCCCCTGTCCTGTACCTGTACCTGCACTGAAGAAGAAGGCGAGACCCCTTCCACATCATGTGGAGATAATAATCGCCGTGTCGATGAAGTCGGCAAGACCCCTTCCACCTCACGTGGAGATAATACTCGCCGTGTCGCTGCAAATAAGGCCCTGTGGCCTCGCTGATATGTCTGAATCAAAGGAGTGCTGATATGCTCAACCTCAAGTATGTCCGGCTGGTGTGAAGGCTCTCCTTCATCATGAACTGTCTCAAGAAGCGGCTGTGGCACTCTGAAAAAGTCTCTAGAAATGAAATCCTCCCAAGTGATGCCCTGCTCTGCCAACTGATGTGACACCATGATCTTGATCAAGGCGAAATGATATATACTCCTGTACTGCTGCACTGGGCTCGTCTTCTTCTGCACAAACATCACCATCCTCTCTATGTTGCGGTATATGAAATACGGGATATTCATCATACGTACCCTTGTGAAGTGCATCAACAAACGAATATGGTACGCGAAAAGACGAGCATACCTGCCCTCACAACTAAAATACTGAATGATGAGCCTCATGAGCGGTGCATACTCATCTCTCAAGAATCTGAATGGAAAAACTCTGCTCAAGTAACCCATATATCCAGTTTTAATATATGGCTCATAGTGAAATTTCTCTAAATGCTGACCCTTGTTCCATTCCTCGCCCATGTTTGGTATACCAGTGGCTTGAGCAATAGTCAAGGGTGACACAATGAAATCAACCCCAGCAAGACTTATCCGGCCATCCCGTAAATGTAGAACAAACAAACGGGCCAATTCACGATGAGGCCGGGTTTGTGCAACCATCTCACAAAATCTGAAACATGACAAGTATCGAAAACAATCCATAGCTAATGGACATGCCTGCAACCGAGCCAAAGAAGTAGGCTCCTCTCTGCGATGATTACCACTTCTGTGATCTCTGTGAGACCCCCGTGACACATTACCTTCAGTCACCGAATCACTGCCTGACCCTAGCTCATATTCTGACTCTGTCTCCGACATGGCTCTGACCAAGCTATTGGCACTATGTATACTGATATGAAAGCAGTGCGAACAAAGTTATGATGTGTGTTTCAACACCCAACAAATATCCCCACCGTCCAAACACCATAAGGAAACAAACCATGATAATATCTCTGTTTTAAATGGATTGGAAAAGAGGCACAATCTCTGTTTTAAATGCAAGTGAAACTTTGACCAAAGGGAGCAGGCAACCTTCAGAATATTGAACAAATCTTGTCAAAGGGAGCATGGCATCATATGAATGTGTTTGTCTATGAACAATTACAACAGAGTTATAAGGGTCAATGGGCAATGAAACAGAGTTATGAGAGTGTTTTTAACATTGGGAAGTGAGACACAATACAACCACAGTCACCATGGAACGAAAGTCTTAAACATGGTAAAGTAATAGCAATATAATGGGTATGAGAATAATAGGGTTTTGATAATATATGCAAGGCTGGATATATCACTGACATAAAATAGGAGACAAACTCATGTAACCATCCATATTCATTTTAAAACCCTGAAAAACGATATTGCCATGACTGTGGGGTTTAAATCCTCCATTTGAAGTGTTTGAAATCATCAATGATGCCACCAACGCATTTAAAAACATCAAGCAATTGCTAAAAACCTGTTTGAAGGCCGATGGGGGCGATCCCAAACAAGACTGGGCGCTCAAAACGAATTTTCGAACCTCTGTTGATGCGTGGGTCGCTCACCTCTGCGTGGGTCGCTCGGCCTAGGTGGGTCGCTCACCTTGTAAGTTCACACTGCGGCAATAACCCAAGTGGGTCGCTCTGCCCAGGTGGGTCGCTCGCGCCCAGGTGGGTTGCTCGAGCTCCAAGACCCTGTCAACGCAGTTTTAAACGTGAATTCGGCCCTCCAACTCCAAATCTCGACTTGGGTGCTGTAGATTGGTGCAAATGAAATTGGTTTGGCTTTTATATATGCTGCAAATATCTTCCACAATCAGATTTGTTTCAAATCTAATTGAAAACCCATATTACAATGTTTTTGTAATTTCACATTTGGCTTTTTAAATACAATCTTCTTTTGGCTTTTCTGAGCTCGATTTTGATGATTTTGCTGTCTTCTTGCAGGGATATGGCTATTCAGCTAAGGAAAAGACCAGGGGTCTGATTTTGACATTTTCTTCTTGGTGGAATAAGTACAATTTATTACAACAATAATAATGATCAATTTCTAGTTCCAAAACAGAGTTTTGGACTAGAAATGTTTTTTTTTTTTAAAATGCTGATGATAATAAAACAAAAAATCACAATATGCGGAACTTTCCTCACCTTGCAGGCTTTATGACTGGTATACAAATGACTCAAAAAACCCTAGACACTAGGACCAAAGACACTTATTGACATTTTAATGACCATATATGAAATAACAATGACTTTGAGTAATTTTTTGAGGAAATTTTTAAAATAGCACTGCAGGTGTAAATATGAGGAAACATAAGACAACAGACCCCTTCGTCAGTCCATGGCATGCTCCTAGTGAAATGCAACGAAGTGGAACAAGCGAGACACCTAAGAATGAATATGCAAAGACGAAATGATCACTGACGGAGGGCTGTAAGGGCCAACTCTAACACCCACCACCATTATATCACGCCCTCCATGACTGCATATATAACACCGAGCCGTCGCTCATACACAGCTCTGTCTGGCGGTATTTTTAATAGTTTATACATCCACGCTGTCATTATAACACGCTGCATACTGCCCTCATATGTTATTCTGTTTGGCTCATACGTATTACAACAGAGTACAGTACTCCTACAACGCTGTCTGGCATTTCTAATACGTCCCTTCACCTCCTACAACACTGTTTGGCGCCCTCCTTTGCATTACAACCTTGCAATACAGTCTCAGATACCGCCCTCGACTCCTGGTTTGGCTCCGTTTAGCTGTCGACTGCAAATAAACCGTGGCCTGTCGGCCCTCCCAACGCTGTCACACATCCATATTACAATACACGCCTCCACGCTGCATAAATTGTGATATATAACGCTCCTCCACGCTGCATAAATTGGGATATATAACGCTCCTCCACGCTGTTTATAATATACACAGTCCACGCGTGTTCCAAATCATTGTTCCATATACCATTCTATAATACCGCCTCCCACCATAATACCGCCTCCACTTATACGCTGCATATATAACCGCCCACCATTATCGTTCAATACCATTTTCAATACACGCTGTCTTTGTAATATAAACCGCCCCTCCTCTTCCATGTTTGTAGTAAATACCACTCCCGCCCTTCATTCTATTTACAATACCACTTTATAACACCACTGTTCGCCATTTTAAATAATACCGTCCCTACTCATATATAATATTCCCGCCCTTTCAAATAATACCGCCCTTCCATAACTTCAAAATCGCCTCTCCTTTGTCATATTTAATACCATTTCATTTTTACCATCGACCCCTCCACATACACAACACCACCCCTTCCACCATTTTTTCATATAAATTTTTTCTCCAAACAAAAAAAAATATACATATATTTTTTTGTGCAGAATTCAGTATTTGCAGCAAAGATTTTTTGTCCTTTTAAATTCAGTATATTTTCCAGCAAAGAGTTTTTGTCCCCTTTAATTGAGCAAATTTCCAGAGTTGAAAGTTTTCTAGCAGAATTTTTTCCAACAAACTAATGCATTCTCTCATCTCTATTGTTGGGGTGGTTCTCTCCGGCAAAGAGAACTATCTTGAATGGTCTCGGAAGATTAAACACACACTCATTTTTAATGAGTTGTGGAGAGGAATCTGTGAAGGACAAGAAGGAAATCCACCAGCAAAGCCCACTTCAGACAAAGAGCTCGCCATTTGGGAAAACAAGAACTGCAAAGCCTATGCCTTGATTGCAGCTTCCGTAAATGAAGAGGTGAGTCTCCACATTTCATCATTCTCAAATGCCTATGATGCCTTGAGAAAGCTAAAAGAACTCCATGACTCACATTCAGAATTAGAAAATGTTCAATTGATGATTAAGTTGTTCAGTCTTGAAATGAAGAATGATTATCCCCTTTCCTTAGCTTCAGAAGTTAGATCGATCATGCATGATATTGATAGCACTGGTGTATAAATGGACATACCTCTCATAGCATATGTTAAGGCATTATATCTGACTTACTCACATTATATTCAGTCTTTGCAAGCAAGTGGGAACCTTGAGCATATCACCTTTGATACACTTGAGAAAAAGTTTGCAGAAAGAGAGAAAGCTTTTGGGAAGATGACAGTCCCTTCATCTTTCGAAGAGGCTGCATACTTGGCACATAGAGAAAAGAGTCATGCTCCAGATTCATCCAGAGGAAGAGGTGGTAGAAGAGGAAGAGGAAGAAGAAACTTCACAGAAAGGGGGGGCAGACAATCTGACAAATCCAATCTTCATTGCACACGTTGCAATAGAGATGGACATGATGCATCCAAATGCAGAACACCTTGGGAGAAAATTGAGCAGCAAAGAAATCAAGACAAAGGTAAAACCAATGAAAAAGACAAAGGTAAAGCACCTGAATCCGCTCATTATGTTCTAGCACATTGTAACAATGGAGTAACTGAAGACTTATTTGATGTTTCATTTACTTCATGGAGAGATGATTGGTTGCTAGATTCAGGAGCAACATGTCACATGACATTTAGAAAATATTTTTTGAAGAATTCATTGACAAAGTTGATGGAGCAGTATATTTCGCAGATAAATCCAAACTCAAGCCATCAGGGCTTGGCACAGTCAGGCTTAAACTGCCTGGTCTTCCAGATCATATCCTACATGAGGTTCTATACCTCCCTGAGTTGAGGAGAAACTTCTTGTCCCTGGTCCAAATCCGCCAGCAAGGACACTCCATTCACTTGTTTGATGGCAAGGCAGAGGTCAGAAAAGCATTAGATCACTCAGTTGTCATGGAGGGAATAGAAGAAGGGAGACTCTTGAAGCTGAAAGGTTCATCTGCTCATGCTCAAAACTTTGCATTCAGTTCACATCATGATGAAGGTACATTCCCATCAAGTCTTTTATGGCATGCTAGATTTGGACACTTAAACTACGAAAGCCTTCATTTGTTGAAGAAAAATGGTGTTAATGGACTGCCTACAATTCCGAGAAAACCTAAGGAATGTGATGCTTGTATTCTAGGAAAGCATAGCAAACAACCATTTCATGATTCACACTCCAGAGCACATAGAAAACTTGAGCTTGTTCATTCAGATTTATGTGGCCCTATGCATGTTGCTTCTGCAAATGGAAATAAATACATGATGACATTTATTGATGACTACACCAGAATGTGTTGGATTTACTTATTGAAGAATAAGTCTGATGCTTTTCAAACTTTCAAGAATTTTCATGCATGGATTGAAAATGATGCACAAACACATATTGGCTCTCTACGTACTGATAATGGAAAAGAATACACTTCAAATGAATTTGAAAATTATCTTTGTCAACATGGAATCCAACATCAAACAACAGTGCCATATAATCCCCAACAGAATGGTGTAGCTGAAAGAATGAACAGAACTATCTTAAATATGGTTCGCTCCATGTTATTTTTCAAGAATGTGAAATTGATGTTTTGGGCTGATGCAGTTCTATGTGCTGTTTACATAAAGAATAGGTGTCCTTCAAGTTCAATTAGAAACAAAAATCCTTTTTAAATTTTGCATGGCCACATTCCTTCGGTAAAGCATTTCAGGGTCTTTGGGTCCACCTGTTATGCCTTGATACCCAAGGGTCAAAGGAAGAAACTTGGTGCTAGAAGTAGAAAATGTATCTTCTTGGGGTACTCCAATACCTCCAAAGGATATCGTCTCTATGATGAAACAAATAAGAAGTTTGTAATAGAAAGAGATGTCATATTTCTTGAATCTTCCAAGAGTGACAGGGTTGTTGAACGGCAACTTGATCGCCTGGATAGATTCAAACATGAAAAGTCCTTCCAAGAATTTGATAATGTGATTCCACATCTTGAAGGGGGGATTCCGATATTGAATCAAATTGTGGAATCATGTCTTGAAGCACTCTCTCCCCCACATGAAGAAACAACCATGGATGACACATTGGATGATGTGATTGACAGAATTGGGAGATTGAATCTTGAATCAATCCCAACTCAGTCAAATGACCAGCCTGGGCCATCTCAGAAAGGTCCTCCCAAATGGCTGACAAAGACACTGAAGAATGTTCATCCTGATGAGGTTGGAAAAACAGGAACAAGAAGTTCCACTCAACAAATCGAAGGTGATGTAGATAATTCTGATTCTCCTGTTGATATGGATATTGCTTATAACTGTGAATTGAGTTGGTCTACAGATCATGAACCAACTTCCTTCAAAGAAGTCGCTTCTCATGATGAATGGAAAGAAGCGATGCAGAAGGAGTATGATACCTTGATAAAGAATGGCACTTGGAAGCTGGTTGATCCGCCTTTGGGAACAAAACCAATTGGCTGTAAGTGGGTCTACAAGAACAAGTACAAAGCAGACGGCTCACTTGACAAGCACAAGGCCAGGCTTGTGGCAAAAGGTTTTGCACAAAAAGAAGGAGTCGATTATGAAGAAACTTTTTCTCCCACAACAAAATGGACCACCATCCAGACTCTCTTTGGCCTAGTAGCTCAGAATGGATGGAAAGTCCATCAGATGGATGTAAAAATAGCTTTTTTGAATGGAGATCTAAAGGAGAAAGTTTATATGTCCCAGCCAGAAGGATTTGTGGTAAAGGGTCAAGAACACAAAGTTTGCAAACTTGTAAAATCCTTGTATGGCCTCAAGCAAGCACCACGAGCCTGATATGAGAAATTAACCGAGCATCTTTTGAAACTTGACTTCAAACATTTTGATCTTGATGATGCAATTTTGTTTGTTAAGAAAGTTGGAAAAACAGTTGTATATCTTGTGGTATATGTAGATGATCTTTTGATAACAGGGAATAATGAGAGCTATATTGCATCCATAAAGAAAGAATTGAAGAAAGGTTTTGAAATGACTGATTTGGGTCATGTTCATTACTATTTGGGTATTGAAGTAATTCAACATCCTAAATTTATATTTCTTTCTCAAAAGAAGTACATTGGAGATCTCTTGAACAAATTTGGCATGGATGACTGTAATCCCTTAACCACTCCAATGGAACAAAACTTGAAGCTCACATCTATTGAAGGCAAGGAATTTGAGGATGCAACTAAGTATAGACAGCTTATAGGAAGTCTTATCTATCTGACCACCACCAGACCTGACATTTCATTTGCTGTTGGAATCCTCTCAAGGTTCATGCAAAAACCTTGTGAAGGATATTGGTCTGCTGCAAAAAGAATGTTAAGGTACTTGAAGGGGACTCAAGACTTTGGACTCAAATATAAACAGGTAGGCGACTTCAGCTTGATCGGATACTCTGATTCAGACTTTGATGGCGACAAAGAAACAGGGGTGTCTACTACAGGTTACACCACGAGTCTTGGATCAGAAGCTGTCTCATGGAGATCACGCAAACAGTCAGTTCCAGCAGATTCCACGACCGAGGCAAAATATGTGGCAGTAGCTGAAGCAACAAAGGAAATTGTGTGGCTCTGGAAAATCCTCGAAGATTTGCAGATGAAACAAATGAATTCCACACCACTCATGATCGACAACACTTCTGCAATAAAGTTGGCCAAGAACCCAAAGTTCCATGATCGAACAAAGCACATCAATACAAAGTACCATCTAATTCGACATCATGTTCAAGCCAAAACCATCCATCTACATCATTGTTCCACAAATGAGCAAACTGCTGATATCTTCACCAAAGCACTTGGAAGAGAAGAGTTTGAAAAATTCAGATCGATGCTTGGGCTCACCAACATACCTTCGGATTAAAGGGGGGAATGTTGACACCTAATCCTATGGGATGGGTGTGGATATGTAATTTTGTATAATAAATAATATTAGGAAATAAGGAAGGCCAAGAGTCATTGGGAGATGAATCCCAATAGCCTCACCTCCATGTATAAATACATATGCATTCTTCAACTAATATACATTCTTATTTGAGGAGTTACCTCCTGGTTTGACAAAATTAAATCTTCTAAGGCTTTAATCCTTAAGCCTTTTTTCATATAAATATCCTTTGTCCGGCTTCATTCGATCCTCGCATGTTAAGAATAGTATTTTGCAACTTGGTAGTACTCATTGCCTTTGTCACCACGCTTGAATATAGCATTTTAGAGCTATGTGTGTGGAGTTCAATTTGGTCTAGCTCATGAACATTTTCGTGTCTACTTCAAACTCCACCTTTTTATAATCTCGCCACTGCCTTTGGTGATGAAGTAGTGGGTTGCAGTAAATGACATAATCATTTTGTTTGTAGAATAGTAAAAAGATGTCAATAGCCTATTTTGATTCCCCCTGGTCTTTGCTTTAGGAATTGAGAATATATCTCTCGATTTAATTTCCCCAATCTTCTCTGCTTTACCCGCTTATATTTTTTCCTTTATATCTAAGTCTTTTTTTCCTCATCTATTTGTGAGGAAGAGGCCTCCATATTTGTTTCTCAATCATTTGAGTATCATCTTTACTTTTTTTTGCTCCTTTTCAATCTATGCAAGAGTTTCATTGATTATTATTGTAGCTTCATCATTATTTACCTCTGCTCATTTGTATCCTCAACATCAATTACCTTTTCTTTCCCAATTGAACCGAATTTAAGCCTTTTTATTGTAAATCAATTTTAACTTTGTTTCGTAGTTGTTTCGATGTGTATGTTCCTTCTTCCATGCCTCTTTTGACTGAAGTCTTTGGCTATTTTACAACTTCCAGTGGCTTGTGTTGTAACCATTTTTCCCGTTGTCTCCGTATTAGTGACCGTATCTATCAATGTGTTTTCCACCCGTTCTTATTGATTGGAAAAAATTTTCAATCTCTCGGCTTGGGCTCATGTATGAAGGGTGTAAGTTTACATTTTACCCTTAAATTGCTCAAGATCCCGTGAGGATCATGGTTCCAGTGGAAAACTTTCTTAAAATTTGAACTCTACTAGACTCTTTGAAATTTATTTTTTCTTCCTCTCTCGTAATTTATGATGAAAGGACCAACCCGATTCTTCAACTTTAATTGAGTCTTTTTTCCTTGCAGCCTAAGAAGTTGATAGAGTCGAATTTGGAATATTTCTTAAATATTCAAATGCAAAAAATTTTCATGTTCATGTATTTTGGAAACTTATAAGGTAATAATTTGGATCCAAAAATTCTTATCTCCGTATGCTTTTCATAAAGAAACCGAACTCCCATTTTATTCTCGTTCCGATAGTTGTAAGATACTTTTCATTTCTTCATTGACTATGGACTCGCTTTCTCGCTTTGTAAAAAAAATTCATCGCTGGATGGAGGAAAAGGTCTGAAAAATTTGTATAAGTGAATTCACTATTCTCTTTCCTTAGCAAGGAAGTTCGAAGACAATAGATAAAGGCTTACCATCTAAGTCCATCTTTTGCAATGCAATTGGAAAATTATTAGCTTAGAAGAATAAAAACAAGTGAAACAAGTAGGAAGCGTATCTAAGAACCCCCTTCGATGGGTAGTTTGGTAAGCTAATGATGAATAATGTCCGGTATGAAACTAGCATAACAAAAAAATGAGTGTTGGAGGTTGGCCTGGAGATAAGGTGGATAGAAAGCCAAGAATGGATTCATCGCTGAATCCATCCGTAAAGTATCCTCGTATAAAAGATAGCATTGAAATAATATGCATGGATCCTTCAGAAATTTGGCAGTGGAATAACGAGGGTTCAACATAGGAATGTCAACATGGGAAGGCAAAAAGTCTTGAAATATCATAAGCTTCTTTGGGAAATCCAGTGCTTAAGTACAACCGGGTCAAAAATTTATATATAGGGGGACCGATTGAGGATCACTCGTAATCTGCGACATTTGATTTATTGAATCCGTTGTAATAGTAAAAAGGATTTTTCTATCTACATTAACAATGGCCCTTTGGTCCGGTTCGTAATGCTTCCGACATAGTCTAACAAGGTCTTGTCCATGGTGGGTCAATCGAACTACATATTAGGGAAAATGAGTCTCCCAAATAGGCATTTCATATTTTTCCAAGTAGTTATCATAGCACCAATTATGTATTTCTAAAAGTTTGAATTCTACCATAGGGTCAACAATCTTGTAGTCCATATCGGTCAATGGAAGGGTTTCTTTAGCAGCTACAGTGTGGCTGGAGGGGATTTCCCTAATACAAAGGATTTAGCAAAGTGAGGGTTGGAGTAGATTTAATAGCTTTACGTGTTACATGTTTAGGAGGTTTCGATCGCCTAGGTCAAGTTGATCAGTAAAAAAGGGGTTTTTAAGATATCTAAAGGCTTTAAACCCTTTTCTCGTATGTGAAATCGATCTTCGCAGGTCACAAATTGAGGAAATTTGTCTAAAAAGTGGTTCTTTTAGGCTCGTAACTTTCCGGGAAAAAAACGGACAGATTTGGCCTATTTTTTTGGTGTTTTTGGCCAATTTCTTTAGGTAAAACCCTTAATTGAAAACCCTGGTTCTATTACGAAGGTTTTGAATGGAATTTGTAGGTTTTAAATTGGTTTGAAAAAAACCTTTGAACACAATTATTTGGTTTCTTTGAATGGTTCTCGTGAAGTGGTGGTTGAATTTGAAGTCCGGTCTAGATTATTGGATCAAGAAATTGATCTTGGTCAATCTTTACGAGTTGAATTCGGGAATTTTGGGTATAAACCGGAAAATTGAGGCAAAATTTCTTTACACCACCGAGCGAAGTTTTTACAGGCTTGAATGTGCAAAATAAACATCGAGTGTTATATCAAAGGTTTTAATCCTTTCATATAAATCACCATCTAATGCATTAAATGCATGTCCTATCAAATAGCGGGAGCGCTTTTGTTTTTTTAAATGTGAAACCGACAGCATTTTTCACGTTCGATTCTCAGTGGTAAATGGTTTCTATTGAAACGAACGTGATCCAATAGATATTCACCATGCTACGAGAGGCGTAATTGAAGAAACAACCCATTTCGCATCCATTTGGCCTTCGATCAAACGATTACTTTATGAACGTGATATTGTTTTTGCACTCATTGGATCCGACAAATGAGAGCGAACAAACCAAGATTTTCTTGGAAGGTGCAGCCCAAAATATGGTGGGACAGGGTTTGAAATGTATAGCGAGGTTTATCAAAGGTTTCATATATGTAAAGTTGGGATGATATATATAGTTAAAAATGGTTGAATAATGATATTTTTATATATAAAAGAGTTGTATATACAAAGGAAAAGGCGCATGAGGGGGGGGATTAAGTTGGTAAGTGTATTACAAAATGTGGGGGGAGGATTAAATTTTCACCTTTGGATTAACTTTATATAAGGCGTGGGGCTTTATATAACAGTGATAAATATGAAAAGGGTAAGGTTTTAAGTTTTGCGATTTTTTAACCTTAGCCTTAGGTTAAAAGAGGTGACTTTGCTTGCTTAGAGGCGGATATGTGCATGAGTTTCAATGCTTTTTTCAACCTTTATAAAGTGATAAAAAAAATCATACTTAGGCTAAAAAATGCTATGAGCGAGGTATATGCATTTTATTACAAAATACATAGGATATGCGAGGAAAGCCACATTTTTAATATTTATTTTATTATATAGTTTTTAGACTAGTTTGAATGATCTAATAACTATAAGGGTCCGGGTATTTAATTAAAGTTAGTTTTAGACCAAAGGGGGTATTATTTGGGTTTTTAATCTATCATGTGCATATTAACTTTTTTCTAAAAACTTTATAATAGTTGGTTTTAGGGGGGTGTTTTAGATAAAGGGAATTATATAGATAGGATAAGGTATTTTTTAGGGAATTAATAACATAAGTTAAAAGTTAATATGACAAGGGGAGATGGAATACACAAAAATACACTAAATGACCAAGTAGAGTGAATAAATAAAAGCAAAGCTCATTATTTCATCATTTCACCAATTTTTCTTAGGATAGAGTGTTTTTTGAGGGTTTTTGTATTTTTTATGAATGAAGGAAGTTAATTACATGGGATTTTAAGTTTCATCAAGTAAGAAGGTTTCTTTACTTATGAAGATGACTTAAATGTATGAATGGGGGATAAATAATGGTAAAAGGGGATTTTATCATAAGACTTCAACATTTTCCACTATCCAAATATCGAGCCTTGGGTCCGGTCCCAACAAAAGTCGAGAAATGCTATGAACCTTTTTGACCCGTAGTAGTATAAAATACCGAATACTTACAGTGGAAAGGGAAATTAGTGATTTTAGTTCGTGATGAATATTACATGATTTTTCCCACTTCTTTCTACCTACCCAACATTTACTCTAACTTTTTTTTCTTCCTTTTAGCAGGTGCATTTAAGCTTGCTACCTTGAAACATTTTATTCTTTTGAAAGCATAAAAATATCTAATTATACTTTATTTAATCCGAGGGCTCATATTAAACCGATGAGCTCCTCATTATTCTCTACCTATCTATTGATTTGTCGTGGATTAAACCTGTTCGACAAAACTTTATTCACTATCTAAAAACATGCAAATTGAAAACATGACAAGTCAAGTTTAAACGAGTTTTAATTCATCATGGATTATGGCATTTATCGACACTCCGCCATAATCATTTGCAAAAATTAAAGAGTAGTGGCATTTTGACTTGCAAACTTTCATGTTTTATTTTCATATTTTTTTCTTTTGGGGTCTATATATTTTAAGTCCTTTGATCTTTCTTTTTAGGACTTTTTACCCTCTTTTTTTATTTTTTTATTTTTTTTATTTTTTTCAAAATATGGGAAAATAACTTATGCAGAAGCAAAGTATGTGCATATTTTACAAGACTATCAAAATTCAATTCAAAATTATGAATCCTATATTTATAGGACCCTAACAAAGGGCTTCACATAGGGATGGAGTTTCCCGGTGAAATGTCAAGTACTCTAAAACTAGTAGCCTTCAATTTTGACCATGATGATCTAGTAATTGTCTTTTGTTTTCTACAAAAACTCATATTTATGATATTTTTCTCCTCAAAGTTTAGGGCCCTTCTCTCCAGAGCTTCAACTTTGGAAAGAAAATATCCAATCCAATCTAAACTTCAATGGATATTTACAATGATGTAAGAAGTAACTCGGGACTAACTATTGGTTAACTCGGAAGAATAGTAGTGTTTGAGCATTCTACCATTAACTGTCCTTCTTGAATATCCGCTCCATCCAAATCTTTGATGAAGAAAGAATTGTTACCCCCTATATCCATAAATTACATAAGGTCCTTTCCATAGAAAATCAAACCTCCCATGCTTACCTTTGTCCTCTCTCCTAGAATCCCACTTTAACACTTGATCTCGCAATGTAAAAGTCATCTTATGTACTTCTTTTATCAAAAAAATTCTTTATTTTAATCATGAATGACTTGGGATTTCTCATAGACTTCTTCCCTTGTTTGTTGTATATGTATAGTTTGATTTATCCTCCTTTGTATATCATTGATTTCTACTTGTGATTCTTGAATGATCTTCATTAATAGAACACCTAAGGATGATGGAAAAACTACATCCATCCCATAAACAATTTTATAAGGGGAAGTGCCAATTGACTTTTTAGTGGTAATTCTATTTGCCCATAAGGCATAGACTAGCTTTTTATTCCAGGTCTTTTTGTTACCTTCAAGTAATTTTTTAATAATATTTACAAGGCTTTTGTCTGAAGATTCAGCTAGGCCATTACCCTGAGGGTAATAAGTAGTAGAGTGGCCTAGGGTAATATGATACTTGTGACAAAAGGCAATCATTTTCTTAGATTTAAATGCTATTGTGTTATCAGTAATTATTTTCTGAGGGCATCCAAATCTAGATAAAAGGTTGTTTTCTATGAAAGAGATAATGACTGTATCAGTGGCTTGTCTGGTAGGAATGGCTTCAATCCATTTAGTAAAGTAATATGTGGCAGTCAAAATCCACTTATGTTGGCCAGAGGATGGAGGGTGAATTTCTCCAATGAAGTCTAAACCCCATTGTTGAAATGACATCTCAGTTGAAATTGGCTTTAAGGGTAAAGGTAACAATTTCCTTTTTCCTTCAAAAATTTGACATTTTTGACATGAAGTAACAAATTTCTTAACATCAGCAAATAGGGTAGGCCAGTAAAAACTAGCTCTAAGGATCTTATCTGCAATACTTTTACAGTATAAATGCCCTCCACAGTCACCTGCATGAAATTCTTCAAGAATTTTTTCAGCTTCTGCTTTCAGTAAACAAATTAGTAATATCCCACTATGTTCTTTCAAAAAAGCACATTATCTAAAATACAAAATCTCATTGCTTTAAATCTAAGAAATCTGTCTTTTGTCCTTGATAATCCAGGAGGAGCTTGTAAGTTTGTAAGTACAAAGATAATATATGAATACCAAGGTGAATCTAGAAAGGCTTCACTGATCATTGGAGTCGCCATCTCTTCCTGGTCATCAATTTGAGCAATAAAATTTATGTCTAATGCATTGCAGTTGGATTCATCCATCAATCTGGCTAATTCTTGTCCTTTAATGAGTTTTGTTGGTTTAATTTCTATGTAATATTCTAGGATAGTGGCAATCCACTTACCTCTTCTTCCATCAGGGCCATCCTGAGTAAGAATGTACTTAACTACTGAATTAGGGACATAGGAAATTATGTGGGAATAGAGAATGTAAAATATGAAATCTTTTATAGCTTTAACCAAGGCTAAGGCTTGTTTCTCCATTATGTTATATTTCAGAGATGCATCTCTAAGAGTATTACTGAAAAAATATATAGGCTATTCAAAACCTTGATCATTCTTCCGTAGTAAAACTGCAGCAATGGTATGTTATGATGCAAAAGAAAAAATTATAAAGTCTTTCTTGAAATTTGGACTGATTAAGACTGGTGTTTTAGTTAAAGCCTGTTTTATGGAATCAAATGATTCCTTGGATTCAACTGTCCATTTTAAATTTGAGTCTCTTTTTAGCATATTGTTCAATTCTCTAATGATTTCAGCTAATTTTGAAATAAATCTTCTCAAAAAGTTAATTTTACCTAAGAAATCTTGTAATTCTTTGATATTTCTAGGTGGATGAATGTTCAAAATTGCTTCTATCCTAGCAGGATCAATTCTAATTCCTTCTTTTGAAATGATATGTCCTAGTAACTTACCTTCCTCTAGTCCAAAGAGAGTTTTCTTGGGATTTAAAGAGATGCCAAATTTCCTACATTTAATAAAGACCTGTCTCAAATGATCCAAGTGTTCATTATTTGTTTTGGAAAACACAGTAATGTCATCTAGATAAATTACCAATAATTCATGAATCTCCTTAGCAAAGGCTATATCCATAGCTCTCTGAAAGGTTGCTCCTGCATTCATCAGACCAGAGGGCATTTTCACATACATGAAAGTACCCCAAGGAGTGGTAAAAGTTGTTTTAGCCTGATCTTCCTTTTGGACTAGGATCTGGTTGTATCCTGAAAAACCATCTAACAAATAAATTCTAGAGGAACCAACTACCCTTTGTAATATATGATTCATCTTTGGTAAAGGGTAATTATCCTTTAAATACACTTTGTTAAGACTTCTAAAATCGACACACAACCTAATTTCACCTGTTTTATTTCTTGTTGGTACTAGGTTTGAAACCCAATCAGAATATCTGATTGGTGCAATGATTTGAGCATCATACATGTGTTTTACTTCCTTGTCTATCAAAGGTAATAGAACAGGATTAATTCTCCTCAATTTTTGTTTGAATGGCTTATGATTATCTTTTATGGGAATTTTGTGTTGGATTATGTTTGTGTCATAAGCTTTAAGATCTTCAATACTCCAAGCAAACACATCTTGATATTCCTTTAAAAGATCAATTTATTGTTCCTTTTCTTGTTGAGGTAAAGATTTAGACAGTTTAATAATTTTTGGTTTTAATTATGTCCTAGTGTTACATTCCTCAATTTCAGACCTAACTGGTTCCATTTTTGGATTTTTAGGTACATCATTGGAATCAAAAAGGTCTTCCAAAGGGGTTAAACCTTTAGGCAAAAAATTATATTTTAAATCTGGCATGTCAATTTCTTCTTCAATGATTTTCTCAACATCTATATTCTCTAAGTTATTTATATCATATTGAGTAAATACAGTTGGTTTGTTAAATTTATGTACATCTATGTTATCTATTTCACAATCAAAATCTGAATGTATATTACAATCTGTATCTATCTTACAATTTTGAAATTCTTCCTCATTATTCAAAAAATGGTAAATCTGTTCATCCTGAGAGAAAATCTACCAGTACTTGAGGTTATCTGGGATAATTGGTCTATGTTCAACCTCAGCAGTATACCTACGAGTTGGTTGGAATGGTAAGTTACAAGTACTAGCAAAAGTTGCTAGACAATGTGCTTGAATGTTTTATTTTTTGGTTATAGAAGGAAACTTGCATTCCAATAAATCATCAGTTAAATCAATTGTTGTATCTATGTATCTGGCTAGTCTAGGATTATAAACAGAATAATCTCCATTTATTTTCTTTATGATTAATTCTGAATCTCCCATGATTAGTATTATTTTTCCTCCTAAGTTTCTATTGATCTGGAGGCCTAGAATAAGTGCCTCATACTTTGCCATGTTGTTGGTACATTTGAAGTTGAGTCTGAAGGCATGTCCTTCTGAATGATTAGTTTCCATATTTGTAATCCATACTCCTACTCCTGCTCCTGATTTGTTTATAGAGCCATCAAAGTCTAAGTGCCAATGGGACTCATGAAATATGTTGTCATTGTTTGGTTTTGGCTTTTTGTCAATCAGTTTAGTTTGGATTTCATTGTTATTAGAGTTACACAAAATAAAAGAGTCAAGGTCAGTTGGTGTAGAATAAATGGGGTAATTTATGGATCTCTCAGCACTATTGACCATGAATTTCATTAAAGTTTCCCTATATAGCTTTTTGGGTTGACCAAACACTGATATTGTAGCATGGCTCATGTCCAATTGTAGAGATCCCTGCAACTTTGCTCCCCATGAGCGAGAAAGAAGCATACCATACTTTGGTGAGATGTCAGCTACTACAATGTCCATTACCATACTCTTACCAGGGTACTAAACTAAATTCACACATAAGTCTTTAATTAATCCTAAGCACTTAACTTTGCTAGAGTCAAATGAAAACAAATCCTTATAAGGCCTGGTTATTTCTAGATTAAGACTTTCCATGATGGCTTTGGGCATTAAATTACGGAAAGCTCCTGAATCTAACATAACGTTGTGTAAAATATGATCATAGATGGTAAGACTAATATAGAAAGGAGGTACTGATCCATCTGGATGCTTTCCATTCACATCAAGGCCAAAAATCAACTCAAGTTGATCATCACTCATATTCAAAGTTTCAATTATAGTTGAATTGTATAAGTCATTTTTAACCAATTTTGTTAAAGGAATAGGTATTTTTAACTTAACAATTTCAGTCTAAATATTGAATGAGGATTGAGATTTACTAATTCGAACTAATTCATCTTTAATAATTGTAACCTGAGTTGGTTTTTCTTGATTTTCAACAGTTGTATTTTTATCTTCAATTGCCTTGACATTCTCTATCTGAGTTTCTTGAGTTTTGTTGCTTTTAATTTTCTTTTCAGGGGTTGTTTGTGTGGTAGCAAAAATTTTATCAAACATAGAATTATCAGCAGGTGTTATGGAATTATCTGTTTTAGGATTTGCTGATTTAGAATCAGAAGAAATCTCTTTAGGATTAGAATTTGTTGTTTTTACTGAATCAGAGGCTTTAGGAATATTAGCTTTTTGTGCATCTTTGGAATATTGAGCTAGTTCATTAGTAATATTAACAATTTTCGGACTTGTTGATTTTTTAAGACTAGAAGGATTGGAATTTTGCTTACTTTCCCTTGGGAGAATTTGCAAAAATTTTGTTTTTGGGGCTTCTACATTTTTCTTATTTTGATTTTGGGAATTTTTTTTAGTAGAAGATTCATTATTTTTCTTGTTTCTAAGGTTATACTGACTGTGAATTTCATTAATAGCAAATTCATAACCTTGTTTGTAGTCAAAGGATTCACTGGAGTATAATTTGAGTTGTTGAAGCTCAAATAGTTCTAGATCTTCCTGAGTGAGGAAAATGGTGTTGTTTTCATCTATTCCCATTAGATAATTGATGTCATCCTCATCTTCATCATTATTTTGAGAACTTTTAACATAGTTCTCCTGAAATGGGGGCCTAATGTTTTGGTCTGGGGTAGCTTCTTTAGCTTTTCCAGGGTTATTATTTTTTTGAAATTGGGATTTCTGATCTGAGGTCGATTATCCCATTGAGGCTTTCTATCTAAATTATCTAATCTTTTTACCACCCTTTCCAAAGTTTTAGCAACGAAATCTAATTTAACATCTGAGTTTGAACTTTCTTCTTTAATTGTAACTCTTCTTTCATTTCTAAGTCTGGCCTTCAGAGCTAAAATGCTGATTTCTACACTAACAACATCTAATTTCATTTTTTCTAAAGTTTGGACATCTCTTTCTCTTAATTGATAGGCTATATCTGTATCAAATCCATCAAGGAATTTGAGCAGAATAGAGTAAGGTGTAGGTTTAAGAGCTGTAGGAATAGAATTATAGACACTGTTATACCTAGTCCAATAGTCTTGGACAGACTCAGTAGGAGATCTTTTCAAAGCATCAAACTCAGACAAAATTTGAAGGGGGTTCTTTTTCTTTTCCCATTTATTTAAAAATATTCTATGAAATGCAGCTAAATCAGCTACACTACCTGCAGCTAAATTTTTGAACCATTTTTTAACTTCTCCTGTCAAACTTTGGGCAAATAACCTCATTTGAACATCTGACTCATCAATCTCATAAATTTCATAGTAATATGTCATTTTAGTTACATGTTGTTGAGCAGTATATTCTGAAAGGCCATCAAATAGTGGTACATTTTTTTGGTAATCTTGAGGCATACCATGGAGGTTTTGGGGTAAAACAAGGGGAGCATACCTAGCAGCCATGGCTTGAAGCTTTGCTGAGCTGGGAGGTATAACAGTAATGATAGGGGTAGTGCTGGATATGGTAGCTCATGAATTAACAACTGTAGTTGAAGAGCTAGGAAATGAAGATGGTATGTAAATGGAATTGCTAGGAAATATATATGTGGTGCTTATAAAATCTAAATGCAAAGTAGTGGATGCAGTGGATTGAGTGGATGAAGGAAATAATATCCTAGGCTGCAAAGGCAACTTAGGAATGAAATGGTCTATAGATGAACTTGCAGAAGTATCTATAAATGAAGTAACAGCATATAAAGATGAATCTGTTGTAGGTATTATTGTTGTGTGCAATTGAGAAACTAGAGGTTTTATGTAAGACAACAAATGAGCTAATTCAATAGCTTCATTAATATATTTAATCAATGAAACATTAATTTTTTCAACTGTATTTTGATATTCAGCTTTATTTGACTTTTTTCCTACTAAAATATTTTTTTGTTTTGCATTCAAAAATGAAAGGAAAACAGGATCTATAACAGTATTTTTCAAATCAGTTTCAGATTTAGTTTTAAACAATGAATATTCAAACTTCAGATCAAAATCAATATCATTTAAACTCACTAACTCTTTGGGTAAAGAATTGGATTTTCTTAATGGTACTTCAGTTTCTAAATTGACAATTTGTTTTTTTGTTTTTCCAATATGTTCTGGGTTATCTACTATAACTGCAAGGTTAGGTTCCAGGTTAGTCCTAGTATAGTAGGTTTTCCTTGAAGCCAAAATAACTGTTTTGAATACCCACAACCTATAAAAAATAATCTTAAAGTAAAAATATAATTTAAAGATCTTCCTTTAAGACTATATTTAAGGCTAGAGATTGGTTAGTTCCCCAGTACGGTCACCAGTATGTTATCACTCTAGTAATTTCTTAAGTTGTGGGATTTGAGTTTTTAGTCTAAGAAAACTAGAGGTAACCACAAACCTACTTCAAATTCTAGGATCTAGCCTTCCTAGAATTAAGAGAGGACTCTCTCTTTAAGATTGATCTTTGTTTTGATTTATGTTTTTAGGCTAGTTATGATAGAACAATTGGTTTTGTTTTTAAAGGTTTTGGTGGGAAAAAATCACTTAGAGATAAAATAGAGAGAAATATACTTGTCCATTGGGCTATGGAGTCTAAATCTAGCTAGCAACACTAGAAGTTAAGGCCAAAAAGGTACAAATGTATTCAGGGCAAGATAGATAACCCTCAGAGATTTGGAAAAGTGTTTTTTGGTGAAATGGTATGATCAGGATAAAGGTCTATGAAGGATCCTTTGATCTAGAAAATGGAAGAAGGAGGCAGGGGTCAAATGGGAGTAGGGGCAATTAAGAATTCCTAACACCAGAAATCAGCATAAAACATTAAAATGGTAACTAGTTAAAAACAGGGAGTATAAGACTAGCATGTAGTAATATTCCTAGTTACACATTAAGATAGAACAAACATATAATGAATTGCATGAAACTGATAAAAGAAAACAATGACAAGAAGAAAGTACTTCACTCATCAGCTTATCACAGGGATCCTGAATTATGATGCCAGTTTAGCTTTGTCCAGTCTGCTACTTGGAAATCAAAACATAATAGCCTCAAATGTTCAGCAAAAATTCTATAGTAAAGTGTAGAAATTTTATTCCACCCTCAATACTTCTAATGTAGAAGTATTTATACAAAATGTAGTTAAAAATATCCTAGGAGACATTTAGGAATGTCTTTAGGAAATAGAAAATATTTTTATAAAATAAGAGGGACAATTTCTTAACAAATTAGCAAGCTGTCCTCTTATCCAAAATAAATAGAACTACTTTATCTATTCAAGGAGCTTTTGAGTGATTAGCTGTCCTGCTCTGCTGGCTGCTAGAAAATATCTTCATTTGAGTTTCCTTCGCTGATACTCTTTCATTTGATACTCTTTAATGCTGCTCTTTAACTTTGATACACTTTTGACTGATATTTCCAATGTTTTACTGCTGTAAAAATATTTCTTTTTGCAGTAAAAAATCAGCATACTGTCCTTTTACTTCACTGTTTCTTCTTGACTATTTTCAAGGTAATTTATTCATTGTTTTACCTCTCATTTTCACATTAAATATGTAAATGCTTGCCACTGTTCTTCACTGGGAATTTTGACATTCTTTAGCTTTCTAAAATTCTCATCTGCCTCTGTGTCTTTAGCAAAATTGGGTTTGAACACAAAAAGATGTTTGATCTCATGTTGTAGAAAGAACAAATCTTCAAAGTGTTGGAGGAGGACTTTTCCCGTGGGAGTGCCTTCTAGCAATGGTTTGCTAACTTGCTCCTTGGTAAATTCAATGATATTCTTATCATAATCTTTTTGGGGCATTAGTTTTTCATTGAAGACATGAATGTCTGACAAACCCTTCTGTCTTAAGTTTGTATATTTCACCATAAATTTTGATATGGTAATATTCATTGATTCACATTTTTCTTCCAGGTAGTTCACCATATATTTATTTGTTACTACCTTTTTAATCTGTAACATGGTCTCTGTTCTATCCAATATCTGTAATTCTTCCAATTCTGCTCTGTTCTTGCTATTCAGGAATGTGATGAGTTTTAAAGCCTGAGTTGGCTTATCAGTTAACTCATCCTTGGTCTTCTGAATCTCTACCTAAGATGCTAACAATAAGTCTCTATGCTCATATATCATCTGAATTGAAGGCCATTGAGTGTGAATGGCTTCAATTATGTTTGTCCATAGATGATTCTTTACAAATGAAATTTGTTCAATGAATGTTAGCTCTTTTTGTAAGCCCTTGATTTGTTCCCCAAGTCTAACTGTCTTCTGCTCATGGGTTTTAACAATTATTTGAGCTAACTTATTTGTGGCTTCAAGATTTTTAATCATCTTCTTTAGGCTATTGATTTCATTAGTTTTCAAGGACATTTCCTCCATAACCTTAACAATTTGACCTGCTCCATCTGTTTTTTGAACCTGTGTTGTAGAAGAATCTATGTTTGAAGTAGTAGTTGAACTCACTGGTACTGCAGTTGCCAGTGGTTCCTTTGGTGTTAGATTTTCTCCTAATGTGGAAGCCACTGCTGTGGCAATCACTGGTATAAACTGAAGGAATGATAGGAGTGTCAGTCTCTTTCACAATTTCCATCTCTTGGACAAGCTGGTCCATTTGGGATTCCATTTCTTTGATTTGAGCAGTTAGTGTGAGGATGGGCTTCATCATCTCTTATTTTTCACTTTGCTCTTGAAGGATTTCTTTAGTCTTTGGATGCTCACTTTGAGGAAGCTTAAGCTGTTTCCTCAAAGTTGCAATATCATCATTCTTTTTCTTAATCAACAATTCTGCTGCCTGAACATTTGAGGGATCATATCCCACCTATAAAATTAAATCCTCTAAGGCTTTAATCCTTAGGTCCTTTGTATACAAAGATCCTTTTTCTAGCTTCATTTGATCCTGCATGTTAAGAATAGTATTCTGCAACTTGGTAGCACTCATTGCCTTTGTCACCACAGTTGAATACAACATTTCAGAGCTATGTCTATGGAATTCAATTTGGTCTAGCTCATGAACATTTTCAGTGTGTACTTCAAACTCCACCTTTTTATAATCTGCCACTGTCTTTGGTGTTGAAGTAGTTGGTTGCAGAAATGACATAATCATTTTGTTTGTAGAATAGTCAAAGGCTGTTAGTAGCCTATTTTGATTCCGTGGTTTTTTCTTGAGGAATTGAGAATATGTATCTGATTTATTTTCCTCATTCTTCTACTTTATTTTTTATATATTTTTCCTTGATATCTAAGTCTTTTTCCTTAGCTGTCTGTGAGGAAGAGGCCTCCATATTTTGTTTCTCAATCATCTGAGTATCCTCTTTACTGTTGTTTGATATTTTTCAATCTCTGCAAGAGTTTCATTGATTATCACTGTGGCTTCATCATTATTTACCTCTGGCTCATTTGTATACTCAACATCAATTACCCTTTCTCTCCGAATAGAAATGAATTTAAGCCTTTTATTATAAATCAGCTTGAATTTTGTTTCTGTAGTTGTTTCAGTTGTTTATGTTCCTTCTTCTCTACTTCTTTTGGCTGAAGTCTCTGGTTGCTTTACAACTTCCAGGGCTTGTGTTGTAACCATTTTTCCTACTATCTTTGTATTAATGATTGTTTTTATCAATTTTTTTTCCACCCATTCTTCTTGATTGGAAAACTTCTCAATTTTTGGCTTGGGATCATGTATGAAGGGTGTAAGTTTACATTTTACCCTTAAATTACTCAAGATCCCTTGAGGATCATAGTTCCATGGAAAACTTTGTTGAAATTTGAATTCTACTAGTCTCTTTGAGATTTATTTTTCTGCCTCTTTGTTATTTATGATGAAAGGACCAACCTGATTCTTCAGCTTAAATTGAGTCTTTTTCCTTACAACTAAGAAATTGACAGAGTCAAAATTGAGAATCCGTGTTAAATATTCCAATGCAAAAATTCTCATATTCATGTATTTTGACAACTTATAAGGTAATAAGTTGGATCCAAAAATTATTATCTCTGTATGCTTTTCATAAAGAAACCAGTCTCCCATTTTATTCTGTTATGATAATAGCAAGATCCTTTTCACTTCTTCATTGACCCTGGGCTACTCTGCTTTGTACAAAATGCTCATTACTGGATGGAGGAAAAGGTCTGAAAAATCTGTATAAGTGAATTCACTATTCCCTTTCCTTACCAAGGAAGTCCAGAAGACAATGGATAAAGGCTTACCTTCCAAGTCCATCTTTTGTAATGCAATTGGAAAATTATCATCTTGGAAGAATAAAAACAAGTGAAACAAGTAGGAAGAGTATCTGAAAACCCCTTTAGTGGGTAGTTTGGTCAGCTGATGATGAATATTGTCTGCTATGAAACTGGCATAATAAAAAATGAGTGTTGGAGGTTGGCCTGGAGATAAGGTGGATAGAAAGCCAAGAATGGATTCATTAGTGAATCCATCTGTAAAGTATCCCAGTATAAAAGATAGCATTGAAATAATATTCCTAGACTCTTTAGGAAATTTGGCAATGGAATAAGGAGGGTTCAACTTAGGAATGTCTACATGGGAAGACAAAAAGTCTTGAAATATCATAAACTTCTTTGGGAAATCCAGGCTTAAGTATAGCTGGGTAAAAAATTATATAGATAGGGGAACTGATTGAGGATCAGACTGTAATTGCAACATTTGATTTATGGACTCTTCTGTAATAGTAAAAAGGATTTCTCTGTCTGTATTTAACAATGGCCCTTTGGTCTAGTTCATAATGCTTTTGACACAGTCTAACAAGGTCTTGTCCAGGGTGGGTTAATGGAACTACATATTGGGGCAAATGAGTCTCCCAAATAGGAATTTCATCTTTGTCCAAATACTTATCATAGCACCAATTATGTATATCTAAAAAGTTGAATTCTATCACAGGGTCAAAAATCTTGTAGTCCATATCAGTCAATGGAAGGGTTTCTTCAGCAGCTATAGGTGGCTAGAGAGGATTTACTGATACAGTGGATTTAGCAGTGAGGGTTGGAGTAGCTTTAACAACTTTAGGTGTTTCAGGTTTAGGAGGTTTGGATCCTCCATGTTTAGCTGTGATCTGATTTTTAGTCATTTTGGACTAACTACTGCAATCTTAAACTGTTTGCAGGAGCAAATTTTCTTTATTAGAGGATATAAAATGGGATAAGACAGAAAAAGAGGGTTTTTTGAATAGATTTGACTGTAAAAATGGGTTCTTAAGATATATCTAAAGGCTTTAAACCATTTTCTGTATGTGAAATTAATCTTCAGAGGTCACAAATATAGGAAATTGGCTAAAAAAGTGTTTTTTTCGGACTCGAAACTTTCTAGGAAAAATTGGCTAGGGTTTGGCCTCTTTTTCGGTGTTTTTGGGCAATTTCTTCATGGAAAACCCTTAATTGAAAACCTGGTTCTATTATAGAAGGTTTTGAATGGAATTTGCAGGTTTAAATTGGTCGAAAATTACCTTTGAACGCAGGTATTTGGTTGCTTGCAGGGTTCTTTAGGAAGTCATAGTTGAATTTGAAGTTTGGTCCGGATTACTGGATCAAGAAACTACTCCTGGTCAATATTTAAGGGTTGAATTCGGGAATTTTGGGTATAAACTGAAAATTTGAGGCAAAAAGTTCTTTACACAGTCGAGCGAAAGTTTTTTACAGTTTGAAACGCACAAATAAACATGAAAATGATATATCAAAGGTTTTTAAACTTTGATTTTTAATTATAATAGATGCATTAAATACATGTCTTATCATCTTGCGGGAGTGGTTTTTGTTTAAAAATGCGAAACCGGCAATAGTTTTCACGTTGGGGTCAGGCAGTAAGTTGTTTTAACACAAACGAACGCTATCCAATAGAATATTGACACGTCGCGGGGGCGGAATGGGTAAAACCACCCATTTCGCACTCGATTGGTGTTGGAACGGGCGTTTAATTTTTCTGCGCGATATTGATTTTTCACCATTAGATCTTGTGATCAAGAGAGAAGGGTGAGGATCTATTTGAAAGCTGCGGGCAATCAAAGGTTTGACCGGGGCTAAGGTTAAGCGAGTGTTTAAAGTGTTAAAATCTTTATAAAACATGACTTTTATCAATGTTTCGATATGACGACAGATATAAGGATGGTTGAAGGAATATAACGGGGGTTATGTGTATATGCGGCATGGTGCATAGATAACGGGTTATTAATATACAACATGAGGCTTTATATGTCATGGAAGATATAGATAGGGGTGGGGTTTAATGTTTATTTAAAAATAAACCTTAGCTTATTTTATTTAAACATTGGATTAGAAATATGTGAGGAGGAATGACTTTGTTTGCACAAGGCGGAGTTTAGCATGGTGGCACTCCCAAGATTTTTAACCTTTATAAAATGACAAAATATCACTCAGAAACTTAGGCTAAAATGCTGATGAGTGGGGTAAAACTTATTGGTGCGATTATTGTATTATATAGCTTTAAATCTTGTGAATGGTTTAACAACTATAGGGGGCGGGATATTTAATTAAAGTTAGTTTTAGACCAAAGGGGGTATTATTTGGGTTTTTAATTTAGCATGTGCATATTAACTTTGGTCTAAAAACTTTAGAATAGTGGGTTTTAGGGGGTATTTTAGATAAAGGGAATTATATAGATAGGATAAGGTATTTTTTAGGGAATTAATATCATAAGCTAAAAAGTTAATATGATGAGGGGAGATGGAATACACAAAAATACACTAAATGACCAAGTAGATTGAATAAATAAAAGCATAGCTTATTATTTCATCATTTCACCAATTTACTTAGGATAGAGTGTTTTTTGAGGGTTTTTGTATTTTTTATGGATGAAGGAAGTTAATTAAATGAGATTTTAAGCTTCATTAAGTAAGAATGATTCTTTACTTATGAAGATGACTTAAATGTATGAATGAGGGATAAATAATGGTAAAGGGGATTTTATCATAAGAATTCAACATTTTCCACTATCTAGTCATCAAGCCTTGGGTTCGGTCCCAACAAAAGTCAAAGAAATGCTCTGAGCCTCTTTGACAGGAAGTATAGAATACTGAATGCCTACAAGGGGAGGGAAATTAGTGATTCTTGCCCGGTGATGAATATTACATGATTTTCCCACTTCTTTCTACCTACCCAACATTACTCTAACATTTTTTCTTCCTTTTAGCAGGTGCATTTAAGCTTGCTACCTTGAAACATTTTATTCTTTTGAAAGCATAAAACTATCTAATTCTACCTTATTTCATCCGAGGGCTCAGATTAAACTGATGAGCTCCTCATTATTCTCTACCTATCTACAGTTTTGTCAGGATTAAACTGTCTGAAAAACATTTATTCGCTATCTAAAACATGGAAATTGAAAACATGACAAGTTAAGTTTAAACAGTTTAAGTCATCATGGATTATGGCATTTATTGACACTCTGCCATAATCATTTGTAAAAAGTAAAAGGTAGTGACATTTGGACTTGCACACTTTCATGTTTTATTTTCATCCTCTTTTCTTTTGGGGTCTATATATTTTTTTGATTTTTGATTTTTTTCAAAATATGGGAAAACAACTTGCAAAAACCAAGAATCTAAAGTGGCGAATCTTTTAGGATTTGAGTACGATTTTGATCTTTAGATTGAGTCTGTTTGTGAGCTAGGTAGCCTACGGATTTTCTTGCTATGCAAAGGATATTTATCTGTTAAAATCCACAACGATCTATCTCGGTGAAGATCGAGTCTTGTGAGTCTTGTGTTTTGTAATATTATCCGGTTATCTCGATAATAAATGGTATCGAACTAAAGTTTGTATTTCGTTTTTCTTCATATTCTGACCACATACGAGTTTGCTTGAGTCTTGATATTAATACATTTACTGTTAAGCCAAGGATGGTGTCGATGGCATTTGAAGACTAGGAGATTAGAACTTCTTCCGGAAAGAGTTGTGAAACAACAAATTTGTTTGCGATCGTGTTCTTGGTAAAGGCGGTACACAACTTTTAAGTCCTTTGATCTTTATTTTATGACTTTTTATCCTCTTTTTTGATTTTTGATTTTTTTTCAAAATATGGGAAAACAACTTGCAGAAAGCAAGGTATGTACATATTTTACAAGACTATCCAAGTCAATTCAAAATTATGAATCCTATATTTATAGGACCCTAACAACGGCTTCACATGCGGATGGCATTTCCTGGTGAAATGTCAAGAACTCTAAGACTAATAGCCTTCAACTTTGACCACGATGATCCAGTAATTGTCTTTTGTTTTCTGTAAAAACTCATATTTATGACATTTTACTCTTCAAAGCTTAGGGCCTTCTCTCCGGGCTTCAACTTTGGAAAGAAAATATCCAATCCAATCTAAAACTTCAATGGATATTTACAATGATGTAAAAATTAACTGGGACTAATTATTGGTTAACTTAGAAGAATAGTAGTGTTTGAGCATTCTACCATTAATTGGTCCTTCTTGAATATCTGTTCCATCCAAATCTTTGATGAATTGAAGAATTGTTACCCCTATATCCATAAATTACATAAGGTCCTTTCCATAGAAAGTCAAACTTCCCATGCTTACCTTTGTCTTCTCTCCTGGAATCCCACTTTAATACTTGATCTCCAATGTAAAATCATCTTCTTTACTTATTTTATCAAAAATTTTCTTGATTTTATCATGAATGACTTGGGATTTCTCATAGACTTCTTCCCTTGTTTGTTGTAGATGAATAGTCTGATTTATCCTTCTTTGTATATCATTGATTTCTACTTGTGATTCTTGAATGATCTTCATTACTGGAGCACCTAAGGATGATGGAAAAACTGCATCCATCCCACAAACAATTTGATAAGGGGAAGTGCCAATTGACTTTTTGGTAGTAAGTCTATCTGCCCATAAGGCATAGACTAAATTTTTATTCCAAGTCTTTTTGTTATCTTCAAGTAATTTTTTGATAATATTTACAAGGCTTTTGTTTGAAGATTCAGCTAGGTCATTACCCTAAGGGTAATAAGTAGTAGAGTGGCCTAGGGTAATATGGTACTTGTGACAGAAGGAAATCATTTTCTTAGATTTAAATGCTGCTGCATTATTAGTAATTATTTTCTGAGGGCATCCAAATCTAGATAAAAGGTTGTTTTCTATGAAAGAGATAATAACTGTGTTAGTGGCTTGTCTAGTAGGAATGGCTTCAATCCATTTAGTGAAGTAATCTGTGGCAGTCAAAATCCACTTATGTTGGCCAGAGGATGGGGGGTGAATTTCTCCAATGAAGTCTAAACCCCATTATTGAAATGGCATCTTGGTTGAAATTGGCTTTAAGGGTAAGGGTAACAATTTCTTTTTTCTTTCAAAAATTTGACATTTATGACATGAAGTAACAAATTTCTTAACATCAGCAAATAAGGTAGGCCAGTAAAAACCAGCTCTAAGGATCTTATTTGCAGTACTTTTCCAGTATAAATGCCCTCCACAATCACCTGCATGAAATTCTTCAAGAATTTTGTCAGCTTCTGCTTTCAGTAAACAATTTAGTAATGTCCCACTACGTTCTTTCCAAAAAAGCACATTATCTAAAATACAAAATCTCATTGCTTTAAGTTTAAGAAATCTGGTTTTTGTCCTTGATAATTTAGGAGGAGCTTGTAAGTTTGTAAGTACAAAGATAATATTTGAGTACCAAGGTGAATCTAGAAAGGCTTCACTGATAATTGGAGTCGCCATCTCTTCCTGGTCATCAATCTGAGTAATAAAATTTATGTCTAATGCATTTCATTTGGATTCAACCATCAATTTGGCCAATCCTTGTCCTTTAATGAGTTTTATCGGTTTGATGTCTATGTCATATCCTAGGATAATGGAAATCCACTTACCTCTTCTTCCATCAGGGCCATCCTAAGTAAGAATGCCTTTAACTACTGAATTAGGGACATAGGCAATTATGTGGGAATAGAGAATGTAAACTCTGAAAGCTTTTATAGCTTTAACCAAGGCTAAGGCTTGCTTCTCCATTATGTTATATTTCATAGGTGCATCTCTAAGAGTCTTACTGAAAAAATATATAGGCTATTCAAAACCTTGATCATTCTTCTGCAGTAAAACTGCAGCAATGGTATGTTCTGATGCGAAAGAAAAAATTATAAAATCTTTCTTGAAATCTGGATTGATTAAGACTGGTGTTTTAGTTAAAGCCTGTTTTATGGAATCAAATGATTTTTTGGCTTCAATGGTCCATTTTAAAGTTGAGTCTTTTTTGAGCATATTGTTCAATTCTCTAATGATTTTAGTTAAGTTTGAAATAAATCTTCTCAAAAAGTTAATTTTACCTAAGAAAGCTTGTAATTCTTTGATATTTCTAGGTGGATGAATGTTCAAAATTGCTTCTATCCTAGCAGGATCAATTCTAATTCCTTCTTTTTAAATTATATGTCCTAGTAACTTACCTTCCTCTAGTCCAAAGAGAGTTTTCTTGGGATTTAAAGAGATGCCAAATTTCCTACATTTAATAAAGATCTATCTCAAATGATCCAAGTGTTCATTATTTGTTTTGGAAAATATAGTAATGTCATCTAAATAAATTACCAAGAAGTCATGAATTTCTTTTGCAAAGGCTATGTCCATAGCTCTTTGAAAGGTTTCTCCTGCATTCATCAGACCGAAGGGAATTTTCACATATATGAAAGTACCCAAGGAGTGGTGAAAGCTGTTTTAGCCTGATCTTCCTTTTGGACTAGGATCTGGTTGTATCCTAAAAAACCATCTAACAAAGAAATTCTAGAAGAACCAACTACCATTTGCAATATACGATCCATCTTTTGTAAAGGGTAATTATCCTTTAAATACACTTTGTTAAGATTTCTAAAGTAGACACATAACCTAATTTCACCTGTTTTCTTTCTTGTTGGTACTAGGTTTGAAACCCAATCAGAATATCTGATTGGTGCAATAATTTGAGCATCATACATGCGTTTTACTTCCTTTTCTATAAAAGTTAATAGAAAATGATTAATTCTCCTCAATTTTTATTTGCATGGCTTCTGATTATCTTTTATGGGAATTTTATGTTGGACTATGTTTGTGTCATAAGCTTTAAGATCTTCATAACTCCAAGCAAACACATCTTGATATTCCTTTAAAAGATCAATATATTGCTTAATCATTTTTGGTTTTAATTCTGTCTCAATGTTACATTCCTCTGTTGTGTAACCAGCTCCAAAAAGAGAAGAAAAGAGATATCAACGCCTTAGAAATGAGCCACTTCGAGGGAGAAACCTCCAATACATTACATAAATGAACAATTCTTGGATGATACAAATGACAAAACCTCCTTTCTATATATAGGAGTCCATGGGGCCACAATGTAATCCTAGTGGGCCACAATGTAATCCTAGCCGACCTAACAATAATAATGTAAGAGAACAATAATAACAATATGGGGGTTACAGGGGTACAACAATAACAATAAGTGGGGTTAGACTAACATAATAAGGGATTGCCCTATTAATATAGGGGCTTAACATGCCCCTCTCCTTCAAACAAGTGTTGTCCTCAATGCTTGATTATTTCTTGATGCTTTTGTATAAAATTCTCATCCTCCCATGTGGAATCTTCTACAGGAAAGTTCTTCCACTTGCTGAGATAATCTGAAATTGATTGTACTTGTTGCATTCTTGTTTCTGTGACTCCTTCAGAACTTCTTTCGATGTGATGTTGATCTTCCGGTTGTTTCATTAGTTTTTGCACCAAAGTTAGGTTATCCTTTGAGAGTTGGAGAACTTGTTGCTGATGCTTGATGTGATATTCCACTACTTTATCATCCATAGTAGATTTTATTTTATCCTTCAAACCATCCAAATTAGCCTTCATTTTTTCTTTTAAACCATCTATGTCATCTTCGGTTGCTCTTTGTAAGATCAAAGTTTGTTGCACTTGGTACCGTAATTTTGATATCTCATATTGCAATTCTTCCTCTTCATGCGTCATAGTATAGCTTTCTAAGGGCTTAATGGGTATGGAATTATTTTTTGGATGCATAATAGAACCCATTACTGATAAAAATTCTTCAATATGCCCTTGGAATCAATTCCACTTGATTCTTCAAACAAGACTTATGCAATTCGGAAAAATAATACACACCTTTTACCTGCTTTTGAGGAGATTGATATTGAAATTGGATTATCTCTGTGATTTCGACTCTTCAATATCTAAATTTAGGTACCAACGTATCCCTCTGAATTATATTTCGAATGCCACAGGTCTGACCTGATTTGGATTCTCCAAGACAAAGTTGTGTCCAATCTCCCACAATGACCTAATTATGGACTAGTTCAGTAGAGAAAACTTGTACGACTTGCCACGTGTCACTGTTTCGTCCTTTGTCTCTAAAATTGATAGCCAAAAAACTAAAATCTGTGCACTTGCAACCACTTTTTACGGCACTCTAATCTGATGCCCAGAGAGAGAGTTATTGAACTTTTCCCACGATCACCTCTTTGAGATGAAATTTAGGAGCCTGAAAAAGCACTACCTTCCACAGATCATATCTCAAAAAATATTGTGAACCAAGCTCTGAAATTTTTTGAAAAATTTCCTTAGGATTTTAGCTTCGTACCATATGAATTTCAATTTCTGAACCTTCATAGAAACAAAGTTATAGCGCAAATTCCACGATGACCTGTTTAGGAGCCTAAAAAAAGACCTAACTTCCACAGATCATATCTCCGAAAATATTGCGACCCAAGCTCTGAAATTTTTAGAAAATCTTCCTCAGGATTTTGGCTTCACACCCTAAAAATTTCAGCTTTTGAAACTTCATAGAAAAAAATTTATAACGAAAATGCCACGATGACCTGTTTGGAGCAGCGAAACCCTAGAATCCAAAGCTCTGATACCAAATGTTGTGGAACCAGCTCCAAAAATAGAAGAAAAGAGATATCAACGCCTTAGAAATAAGCCACTTCGAGGGGGAAACCTCCAATACAGTACATAAATGAACAATTCTTGGATGATACAAATGACAAAACCTCCTTTCTATATATAGGAGTCCATGGGGCCACAATGTAATCCTAGTGGGCCACAATGTAATCCTAGCCGACCTAACAATGATAATGTAAGGGAACAATAATAACAATATGGGGGTTACAGGGGTACAACAATAACAATAAGTGGGGTTAGACTAACATAACAAGGGACTGCACTATTAATATAGGGGCTTAACATCCTCAATGTCAGACCTAATTGGTTCCATTTTTGGCTTTTTAGGCACATCATTGGAATAAAAAAGGCCTTCCAAAGGGGTTAATCCTTTAGGCAAAAAATTATCTTTCAAATCTACCATGTCAATTTCTTCTTCAATAATTTGCTCAATCTCTATATTCTCTAAGTTATCTATATCATATTGAGTAAATACAGTTGGTTTGTTAAATTTATGTACATCTATGTTATCTATTTCATAATCAAAATTTGAATGTATATTACAGTCTGTATCTATTTTACAATTTTGAAATTCTTCCTCATTATTCAAAAAACGGTAAATCTGTTCATCCTGAGAGAAAATTTGCTAGTACTTGAGGTTGTCTGGGATAATTGGTCTATGTTTAACCTCAGAAATATACTTATGAGTTAGTTGGAATGGTAAGTTACAAGTACTAGCAAAAGTTGCTAGACAGTGTGCTTGAATGTTTTGTTTTTTAGGTATAGCAGCAAATTTGCATTCCAATAAATTATTAGTTAAATTAGTTGCTGTATCTCTGTATTTGGCTAGTCTAGGATTATAAACATAATAGTCTCCATTTATTTTCTTAATAATTAATTCCGAATCTCCCATGATTATTATTATTTTTCCTCCTAAGTTTCTAATGATCTGGAGGCCTACAATAAGTGCCTCATACTCTGCCATGTTGTTGGTACATTTGAAGTTGAGTCTGAAGGCATGTATTCTGAATTATTAGTTTCCATATTTGTAATCCATACTCCTGCTCCTGCTCCTGATTTTTTTACAAAGCCATCAAAGTCTAAGTGCCAGCAGGACTCATGAAATATGTTGTCATTGTTTGGTTTTGGCTTTTTTCCAATCAGTTCAGTTTGGATTTCATTGTTATCAGAGTTACACAAAATAAAAGAGTCAAGGTCAGTTGGTATAGAATAAATGGGGTAATTTATGGATCTCTCAGTACTACTGACCATGAATTTCATTAAAGTTTCCCTATATAGCTTTTTGGGTTGACCAAACACTGATATTGTAGCATAACTCATGTCCAATTGTAGAGATCCCTGCAACTTTGCTCCCCATGAGCGAGAAAGAAGCATACCATACTTTGGTGGGATGTCAGCTACTATAATGTCCATTACCATACTTTTACCAGGGTATTGAACTAAATTCACACATAAGTCTTTAATTAGTCCTAAGCACTTAACTTTGCTAGAATCAAATGAGAACAAATATTTGTAAGGCCTAGTTATTTCTAGATTAAGAGTTTCCATGATAGCTTTGGGAATTAAATTATGGGAAGCTCCTGAATCTAACACAACGTTGTGTAAAATCTGATCATGGATGGTAAGACTGATATAGAAAGGGGGGACTGATCCATCTGAATGCTTTCCATTCACATTAGGGCCAAAAATCAACTCAGGTTGATCATCATTCAAATTAATGGCATCCTCACCATCATTCATATTCAAAGTTTCAGTTATAGTTGATTTGTATAAGTCATTTTTAACCAATTCTGTTAAAGGAATATGTATTTTTAACTTAGCAATTTTAGTCTAGATATTGAATGAGGATTGAGATTTACTAATTTGAACTAATTCATCTTTGGTAGCTATAATCTGAGTTGGTTTTTCTTGATTTTCAACAGTTATATTTTTATCTTTAATTATCTTGACATTCTCTGTCTAATTTTCTTGAGTTTTGCTGCTTTTAATTTTCTTGTTAGGGACTGTTTGTGTGGCAGCAAAAAAATTATCAGACTTAGAATTATCAACAAGTGTTCTGGAATTATCTGTTCTAGGATTTGCTGCTTTAGAATTAGCAGAAATCTTTTTAGGATCAGAATTTGTTGTTTTTACTGAGTCAGAGGCTTTAGGAGTATTAGCTTTCTTTGAATCTTTGTAAGATTGAGCTAATTCATCAGTAATATCAACAATTTTGGGACTTGTTGATTTTTTAGGATTGGAAGGATTGGAATTTTGGTTATTTTCCCTTGGGAGAATTTGAAAAACTTTTGTTTTTGGGGCTTCTACATTTTTCTTATTTTGATTTTGGGAATTGTTTTTAGTAGAAGATTCATTATTATTTTTGTTTCTAAGGTTACACTGTTTGTGAATTTCATTAATAGCAAAGTCATAACCTTGTTTGTAGTCAAAGGATTCACTAGAGTTTAATTTGAGTTGTTAAAGCTCAAATAGTTTCAGATCTTCCTGAGTGAGGAAAATGGTGTTGTTTTCATCTATTCTCATTAGATGATTGATGTCATCCTCATCTTCATCATTATTTTGAGAACTTTCAACATAGTTCTCTTGAAATGGGGGCCTAATATTTTGGTCTGGAGCAACTTCTTTAGCTTTTCCAGGGTTATTATTTTTTCTGAAATTGGGATTTCTAATATGAGGTTTATTATCCCATTGAGGTTTTCTATCTATATTATCTAATCTCTCTACCACCCTTTCTAAAGTTTTAGCAAAAAAATCCAATTTAACATCTGAGTTTGAACTTTCTTCTTTAATTGTAACTCTTCTTTCATTTCTAAGTCTGGCCTTCCTAGCTAAAATGCTGATTTCTACACTAACAACATCTAATTGCATCTGTTCTAAGGTTTGGGCATCTCTTTCTCTTAATTGATAGGCCATATCTATATCAAATCCATCAGGGAATTTGAGTAGAATAGAGTAAGGTGTAGGTTTAAGAGCTGCAGGAATAGAATTATAGACACTGTTATACCTAGTGCAATAGTCTTGGACAAACTCAGTAGGAGATCTTTTCAAAGCATCAAATTCAGACAAAATTTGAAGGGGTTTTTTTTTTCTTTCCCATTTATTTAAAAATATTCTATGAAATACAGCTAAATCAGCTATGTTACCAGCAGCTAAATTTTTGAACCATTTTTTAACTTCTCCTGTCAAACTTTGGGCAAATAACCTCATCTGGACATATGACTCATCAATTTCAAAAATTTCATAGTAATCTGTCATTTTAGTTACATGACATTGAGCAGTATATTGTGAAAGGCCATCAAACAGTGGTACATTTTTTTGGTAATCTTGAGGCATATCATGGAGGTTTTGGGGTAAGACAAAGGGGGCATACCTAGCAGCCATGGCTTGAAGCTTTGCTGAGCTGGGAGGTAAAACAATAATGATAGGGGCAGTGCTAGATATGGTAGCTGATGAATTAACAAATGTAGTTGAAGAGCTGGGAGATGAAGCTGGTATGTAAATGGAATTGCTGGGAAATAAAGATATGGTGCTTATAAAATCTGAATGCAAATTAGTGGATGCAGTGGATTGAGTGGATGAAGGAAATAATATCCTAGGCTGCAAAGGCAACTTAGGAATGAAATGGTCTGTAGATGAACTTGCAGAAGTATCTATAAATGAAGTAACAACATATAAAGATGAATATGCTGTTGGTATTATTGTTGTGTACAATTGAGAAACTGGAGGCTTTATGTAGGATAACAAATGAGCTAATTCAATAGCTTCATTAATATCTTTAATCAATGAAACATTAAAATTTTTAACTATATTTTGATATTCAGATTTATTTGATTTTGTTCCTACTGAAATAATTTTCTATCTTGCATTAAAAAATGAAAGGACAACATGATCTATAACAGTATTTTTCAAATCATTTTCAGATTTAGTTTAAACAATGAATATTTAAACTTCAGATCAAAATCAATATCATTTAAACTCACTAACTCTTTGGGTAAAGAATTGGCTTTTCTTAATGGTACTTCAGTTTCTAAATTGACAGTTTTTTTTTCTTTTTTCCAATCTGTTCTGGGTTATCTACTATAACTGCAGGCTTAGGATTCGGGTTAGACCTGGTATAATAGGTTTTCCTAGAAGCCAAAATGACAGTTTTGAATACCCACAACCTATAAAAATAATCTTAAAGTAAAAATATAATTGAAAGATATTCTTTTAAGACTAAATTTAAGACTGGAGATTGGTTAGTTCCCCAGTATGGTCGCCAGTATGTTATCACTCTAGTAATTTCTTAAGTTGTGGGATTTGAGTTTTTAGTCTAAGAAAACAAGAGGTAACCACAAACCTACTTCAAATTCTAGGATCTAGCCTTCCTAGAATTCAGAGAGGGCTCTCTCTTTAAGATTTATCTTTGTTTTGATTTATATTTTTAGGCTAGTTATGATAGAACAATTGGTTTTTTTTTTAAAGGTTTTGGTGGGAAAAAATCACTTAGAGATAAACTAGAGAGAAATCTACTTTTCCATTGGGATATGGAGTCTAAATCTAGCTAGCAACACTAGAAGTCAAGGCCAAAAAGGTACAAATGTATTCAGGGCAAGATAGATAACCCTCAGAGATTTGGAAAAGTGTTTTTTGGTGAAATGGTATGATCAGGATAAAGGGCTATGAAGGATCCTTTTGTTGGAAATACTGAGAGGGGGGGGGGGGGGTGAATCAGTATGCCTTTCAATTAGAGCATTAGTTAATCTTCAATTATTATTAGTGTTTGTACAATGATAGCAGTAAACAAGAGGAACACAAATGCACACAGTTTTTAAGGTGGAAACCCACTCCGAGACAAAAACCACCTAATGCTTTTCTAATAATTCTTTAATATTCAACTCCAATTATCAAAGCTCCAACTTCCTAGAATCTAGAAAAGCATTCTTCCTCCAGCTCCCCTTGGATGGATGATCCAACGCACGAGATAGTAGGTAGTCAACTGAACGGATGCCCCAACACCCAATGAGCTACAACTCACCCTAGCACCACCCTACCGCCCTATAGAAGAATAAAAGAAGAATGGACTCCCGTACCAGGGAAAATGGTCCACTTTACAATCATAAAGAATGATGTAGAAGAAGAATATATACTATACCATAACCCCAACTTTGATACAACCAACTAATGATGATCCTAGACCTCCCAACACTACCTCTTCAACCCTTGGCAGATAAACACTAGTACAATTTGTACAATAATGTATTTACAATGATTATATGCAGTGCTGCCCACTTGAAGACTTCATATGATGAAGTTATTGCTGCTGTTATGCACCTTGGTTGCTGCTCTTGTCATGCTACCATCTACTGCACCTTGCTTTGCTTTTCTGTTGTAGAAAGTCTAGTCATTTGCAACCCTTGACAACACATGATCTAGCTTTTTCTTGCCTTCTAGGAGCTCGATATTGAATCTGGTATATCTCTGTCATTTCAAATCCTAAATATCTGATTTTCAGTCTTATAGTAGTCCTCTGAGTCATCTTTCCAATGCCACAGGTCTGACCCAATTTTGATTCTTGAAGAGAGAGTTATACCCAATCTCTCACAATGCCCTAATTATGGGCTGTTTCAGCAAAGCGCACTTGTACGGCGTGTCACGTGTCACTGTTTCTTAATTTGTTTCTAAAATTGATAGAGAGAAAATTACATACTGTGCAATATCCGTCACTTTTTACGGAATTCCAATCCAATACTCAGAGAGAGAGTTATGACGAATTTACCAAGGTCACTTCTTTGAGATGAATTTCAGGAGCCTGCAAAAACCATGACTTACACAGATCATATCTCAAAAAATATTGCACACCTTGATCTAAAATTTTTACTACAGCTTCCTCAGGATTTTTGCTTTACCTCATAAAATTTCAGCTTCTAAACCTTCGTCGAAAAAAATTTAGAGCGAAAATGCCAAGATGAGCTGTTTCAGATGGTCGAATCCCTTGCCAAAGGAGGAAATGAGGATCACAATTTATATGAATGCTTAAGTTGAGAGGGGCTTCAACAAGTGAACGTGGGAGGGATTTTAGGAGCTTAAAAAATATTAATTATGACTTTTCAATGACCCATGCCCCAACCCCATGGGGTTTTAGCCCACTGACTGGGGTACAAACTTCAAACATGAATATCTCTCAAACTGTGAAGAATTACATGGTGTGCCATATATCAACAGAAACATCTCGACAAGTAGAAACCATCAAAATAATTATTGACCCAAAATATATTCATTTGGTAGGTCAAAATTCCCATTCAATATTGGGTTAGCCCTTGGTGCTGCTTGGGTTGACATCAATGACAACCGCTACTCAACACCTTTGATCCAGAAAATGGAAGAAGGAGGCAGGGGTCAAACGGGAGTAGGAGCAATTAAGAATTCCTAACATCGGAAATCAGCAGAAAACATTAAAATGGTAAATAGTTAAAAACAGGGAGAATAAGACTAGCCTGTAGTAATATTCCTAGTTACACATTAAGATAGAACAAACATATAATGAATTTCATGAAACTCAAAAAAGAAAACAATGACAAGAAGAAATTACTTCACTCATAAGCTTATCATAGAGATCCTGAATTATGATGCGAGTTTAGCTTTGTCCAGTCAGCTACTTTGCAATCAACACATAATAGCCTCAAATGTTTAGCAAAAATTCTATAGTAAATTCTAGCAATTTTATTCCACCCTCAATACTTCTAATGTAGAAGTATTTATACAAAATGTAGTTACAAATATCCTAGGAGACATTTAGGAATGTCTTTAGGAAATAGAAAATATTTTTACAAAATAAGAGGGACAGTTGCTTAACAAATTAGCAAGCTGTCCTCTTATCCAAAATAAATAGAACTACTTTATCTAATCAAGGAGCTTTTGAGTGATTAGCTGTCCTGATTTGCTGGCTGCTAGAAAATATCTTCATTTGAGTTGCCTTGGCTCATACTCTTTCATCTAATACTCTTTAACGTTGCTCTTTAACTCTGATACACTTTTGACTGATATTTCCACTGTTTTACTATTGTAAAAATATTTCTTTTTGCAGTAAAAAATCAGCATACTGTCCTTTTACTTCACTATTTCTTCTTGACTTTTTTCAAGGTAGTTTATTCATTGTTTTACCTCTCATTTTCACATTAAATATGTAAATGCTTGCCACTGTTTTTCACTGGGAATTTTGACATTCTTTAGCTTTCTAAAGTTCTCATCTGCCTCCTTGTATTTAGCAAAATTAGGTTTGAACACAAAAAGATGTTTGATCTCATGTTGTAGAAAGAACAAATCTTCAAAGTGCTGGAGGAGGACTTTTCCTGTGGGAGTGCCTTGTGGCAATGGTTTGCTGACTTGCTCCTTGGAAAATTCCCTGATCTTCTTATCATAATCTTTCTGGGGCATTAGTTTTTCATTGAAGACATGAATGTCTGGAAAACCCTTCTGTCTTAAGTTTGTATATTTCACCATAAACTTTGTTATGGCAATATTCATTGATTCACATTTTTCTTCCAGGTAGTTCATCAAATTTTTCTTTGTTACTACCTTTTTAATCTGTAAAATGGTCTCTGTTCTATCCAATATCTGTAATTCTTCCAATTCTGCTATGTTCTTGCTATTCAGGAATGTGACGAGTTTTAAAGCCTGAGCTGGCTTATCAGTTAACTCATCCTTGGTCTTCTGAATCTCTGCCTGAGCTGCTAACAATAAGTCTCTCTGCTCATATATAATTTGAATTGAAGGCCATTGAGTGTGAATGGCTTCAATTATGTTTGTCCATAGATGATTCTTTACAAATGAAATTTGTTCAATGAATGTTAGATCTTTTTGTAAGCCCTTGATTTGTTCCCCAAGTCTAATTGCCTTCTACTCATGGGTTTTAACATTTATTTGAGCTAACTTATTTGTGGCTTTAAGATTTTCAATCATCTTCTTTAGGCTATTGATTTCATTATTTTTCAAGGACATTTCCTCCATAGCCTTAACAATTTGACCTGCTCCATCTATTTGTTGAACCTATGTTGTAGAAGAATTTGTGTTTTAAGTAGTAGTTGAACTCACTGGTACTACAGTTGCCAGTGGTTCCTTTGGTGCTAGTTTTTCTCCTAATGTGGTAATCATTGGTATAACTGAAGGAATGATAGGAGTGTCAGTCTCTTTCACAGTTTCCTTCTGTTGGACAAGCTGGTCCATTTGGGATTCCATTTCTTTGATTTGAGCAGTTAGTTTGAGGATGAGCTTCATCATCTCTTCTTTTTCACTTTGCTGTTGAAGGATTTCTTTAGTCTGTGGATGCTTACTTTGAGGAAGCTTAAGCTGTTTCCTCAAAGCTTCAATATCATCATTCTTTTTCTTAATCAACAATTTTGCTGCCTGAACATTTGAGGGATCATATCCAACTTGTAAAATTAAATCCTCTAAGGCTTTAATCCTTAGGTCCTTTGCATACAAAGATCCTTTGTCTAGCTTCATTTGATCCTGCATGATAAGAATAGTATTCTACAGCTTGGTAGCACCCATTTCCTTTTTCATCACAGTTGAATACAACATTTCAGAGCTATGTCTATGGAATTCAATTTGGTCTAGCTCATGAACATTTTAAGTGTCTACTTCAAAATCCACCTTTTTATAATCTGCCATTGTCTTTGGTGTTGAAGTAGTTGGTTGCAGAAATGACATAATCATTTTGTTTGTAGAATAGTCAAAGGCTGTCACTAGCCTATTTTGATTCCCTACTTTTTTCTTGAGGAATTGAGAATATATATTTGATTTAATTTCCTCATTATTCTGCTTTATTTGTTTATATTTTTCCTTGATATCTAAGTCTTTTTCCTCAGCTGTCTGTGAGGAAGAGGCCTCCATATTTTTTTTCTCAATCATCTGAGTATCATCTTTACTTGTTGTATGATATTTTTCAATCTCTGCAAGAGTTTCATTGATTATCACTGTGGCTTCATCATTATTTACCTTTGGCTCATTTGCATCCTCAACATCAATTACCTTTTCTTTCCCAATAGAACTGAATTTAAGCCTTTTATTATAAATCAACTTGAATTTTGTTTCTATAGTTGTTTCAGTTGTGTATGTACCTTCTTCTCTGCTTCTTTTGGCTGAACTCTCTAGCTACTTTACAACTTCTAGGGCTTGTGTTGTAACCATTTTTCTCGCTGTCTCTATATTAATGACTATTTATATTAATGTGTTTTCCACCCATTCTTCTTGATTGGCAAACTTCTCAATTTCTGGCTTGGGCTCATGTATGAAGGGTGTAAGTTTACATTTTACCCTTAAATTACTCAAGATACCTTGAGGATCATAGTTCCATGGAAAACTTTGTTGAAATTTGAATTCTACTAGTCTCTTTGAGATTTACTTTTCTGCCTCTCTGTTATTTATGATGAAAGGACCAACCTGATTCTTCAACTTAAATTAAGTCTTTTTCCTTACAGCTAAGAAATTGACAGAGTCAGAATTGAGAATCTGTCTTAAATATTCCAATGCAAAAATTCTCATATTCATGTATTTTGGCAACTTATAAGGTAATAAGTTGGATCCAAAAATTCTTATCTCTGTATGCTTTTCATAAAGAAACCAGTCTCCCATTTTATTCTGTTTTGATAATTGCAAGATCCTTTTCACTTCTTCATTGACCTTGGGCTGCTCTGCTTTGTACAAAATGCTCATTGCTGGATGGAGGAAAAGGTATGAAAAATATGTATAAGTGAATTCACCATTCTCTTTCTGTTGAGGAGGTAAATCCCCTCTGCGGACAGAGGCGATCCCTACTAGCCCAGCAGGGGTCTAGCAACAAACAAACAATGCTATGACGCAAGCTCCTAGTTACGAAATGAAAGACTTGGGATAAGAGCCTACCTGGATTCCAGCGCTAGATCTGAAGAAGAAGATGTCCCCGTCCTTCAGTCCCGGCAGATCACAATCCTTCCACGATCTCCGTGGATGAACACCTGCACACAGAAGAAACGAACAGATACATGCATAGGAACCAGTATACATAACTAAACATCGGTCAGAAAAGATATTACTCGCATTAACATGATAGAGAAAGGAGTGGAGCCATAATCATAGTCATCTATTAAAGTGATAAACGAATAGAAGTTACAACCAAGTTCTGACGTCGCAGCTTCCTTCGGACGGGTCTCCGGTTGTCCACGTCTCGCAAAGTTCGCCAAGGAAAGGGAAACCTCTCCAGAGTCTCGTAACAATGGTCTCCTCGCTTGAATGGGCCTTAAGGGAAAGAAAGGATTCTTTACAGCACAAAGGCGCTTGGGAAAAGGGAGATGCAAAGCTTCAGCACTTCAAGACTAGCTTGCCATGGATCTGAGCAAGCTTTTATAGATGGGGAAGGAGGGAGTTGGGATCCCTATTATCATGGGATTGGCCCTATCAACAAGGAAGGTTCCATAGAAGGTGGCAAAACTACTTCCCTTCCATAGAACTCCCGCAGCCAAACCTCCCAACTCAAGATAGGCAATGGTTGTGAGTTTGTTTGAACTCAACTTCCGCCATCCATATTTAAAAAACAGTCCCCAAAATGGGTGGCGCGATTGCTGCTCTATGACAGAGCGCCAAGTGGCGCGACCTCTTTACAGGATTTCCCTGATTGGCGCGAGCACTGAACTGTCTACCTGCGCCAATGCAAAAAGAGCTGTTTTTCATGGATTTTGCAAGGAGATGTCTCAAGGGAAAATGAAGTTCATACTCAGAGGGATGCATTGATGATGTTTTCAAGGCATAAAAGTGTTCACAGGTCACATAATGGGTCCTCCATTGTGCGGGATGGGGAATGGTAAGGACAGTGACAAATTACTGTGTAACAGATGCCCCCTAAAGCATGAGGCCCGAGAGAGAGAGGGGTGAAATGCTTTACGAGAACATGTCCAACCGAAGGCCCGCCGTCGGAAAACCTGCACAGAAAGATACAACTGATATCTCAAGTACATGATGTATATATATGGTATGGACGCAGCCATCCGAACAGAGTATGCTATAACGAATAGACTCAGGTATGGTCACAGCCATCCAATCAGATCAAACAAATAGACTCGGGTATGGTCGCAGCCATCCAATCATTGAGTCATGTACATAATGACAATAATCCACAATCGCAGCCTGGATTACAACAGACACAATCTAGGGTCTTGCGCTCCATCTCGACTCAAACAAGTACAAGTTCTAGCATGCGAATGTGTGAGCTGACGTCGAACATGCAAGAACATCGTCTGATTACCAGCCAATAATGAAAGCCGTTAACAGACGCGAGAGAAACCACCAATAATGACGATGGTCCTCAAGGTACTACAGGTACAATCTACGGTGTGTGAATAAATGAGCTGACGTCGAACACCCGCAGAATCATCCGATCGGAGGTCAATAATGAAAACCTCTCGTCGAATGCGACGAACCTGCCATTAAGGCATGCAGGCCCCAAGGTACCATCAGGAGTCTCTAGACCAACTTCCCGGATAATGAGTTGAAGTCGACAGGAAGTGACCTTGATCGAAGGTGGGCCATAATGATTCCCACATCATCGACACGAGACAGAGGAACATAATGTTTTGTTGTGAATCAGGATCATATGAGAAACAGAGGAAGGTTGATATTCGCAGAGGTCAACTTCTCTTGAACATATGAACGGCACGACAATGGAATTGGCAGTATTTGGCATCAACAGATCAGAGGTCATGGTGACGAGGCAGTGAACAGATGAGAGGTCAAAAGAGATTACCCAAACCCATGGAAGCAAAGTGAAGCAACGAGATGAGATGTCCCCAACCCGACACGAATGCAGACAAGTGCCATGTTCAAGAGCGACATACTGCCGACGACAACGATGATGGTTCCATTTTTCCCCCACCATTTCTGGCGAGTACCCCAATTATTTTTGATAACAAGCTTGAAGGGGATAGCATATGCTTGTGATATAAGTCCGCCCTTCGGGCGAATCCATCCTAGTGCATTTAACGAGTCCTAGGAAAGAGAAACTCGGAGAACGTCATTGCGACGGAATCCAATGTCATCAGGGTTTAACGAGTCTGACAAAGGAAGAACTCGGCGTCTTTTCATGTTTAGAGAGTTTGAAAAGACAGTGGAAAAGAAAACTCCACAGGTCCCTTTTCGTAAATAGTTCCCCAGATCCGAAAAGGTAGAAAACAATATCCGGAAAAACCTCCTAGTCGCGATAGGCTAGGGTATTCCTTTTTCGTAATCAATCCATCCCAGCCCGAAAAAGGGTTAAACTTATACTGGGTGGATGTCGATTCGTGTCCATTTTAATGAGATCGAAACGACAAGGGCCTCGGCAATATTTTCATATTTAGAGAGTCAGAAAAGAGCTGAAAGATGACTCCAGAGTGACTTTTTCGTGTATTTACCGAGTCCGAAAAAGTATAAAATACAACTCGTTTCCACCTTTTAAGTCGCAAAAACCTGTCACTGCACATACTCAACAAGCGTAAAATCCATTTTCGACATAATATATGCAAATATTTGACAAGAAATAACTTTTAAAACTCATTTTAACGTCGAAAAGTTATAAATATGTTCAATGGTAAAAAATGAAATTACTTTTTACTATTTACCTCGTGGAGAGCAACAGTGGTCCATTTGGAGCAGAATCTTCTGACGGCGATTGCGACCAATCCAGGCAACCATTCAGCGTCTCGTCTGTGACAGGTAAGAGGCGCTCCTTTTCTCTTTCTTTCCATGCATTTTTTAATGATTTCCCCTTAGAAATCAGCTCTGTAAGGGCACCTTTGAAATTTTAGGGCCGGGCTAAGTGGCGCGGGTATCGGGCATGGACCCGCGCCACTGAGCTCTTTTTACCAAAGGGTCCACGCCACATGGCGCGACTGTCAGCAAAACAGTCGCGCCAGCGGCGGAACCCAAATTTCTGCCTAAAATCCCACTACTTATGCCAAATTTCTTGAATTTTGAGGCTCACAGAAGATCTAATTAAGGGCTTTGAACCATGTGAATGCAGATAAACAGTCAGAATGGCAATTGAATGGAAGGAACGGGAACACGGAGATGAGGACGAAGAGGCCATGCAAAGCCAGGATTGCATGAATGCTCTAAGGGACTGTGGCTTAAAAAAGTTCTTCCTCACGCCATGCTTACGAGCTCAGCCTGAGCTCCTCCAATATCTGATCAACCTCGGGGATGAAAATGACCAAGTATTCAGAATACGAGACCAGGTGTTGGAATTGGAGGTCGCTGACATTTATTTCGTTACTGGATTATCCCGCAGGGGTCCAATCCCTGTACTGACTGGGAGCAGACCATCAGGGGAGAAGATGGAAGAAGAAATGGCGCGGGTGTGCCGTGGGGCACAAACAGGAACAGGGAGTAAGAAGGTATACATCTCAACCATCCCTGACCTAGCACTGAGAGTTGTACTCCACACCATTACGCGGGCTGCTGGATCGCAGGCACCGCACGAGGCTACAAAGACTCAACTCTTACTGGCCTCCGAATGCATGGGTCCCCGACTGTATGACTGGGCAACAACTGTCACCATCAACATGAAAAGGCAGCTCACAAAGTGCAAACAGAACAAACTGAAGCAGTTTGGGTATGGTTCCATCTTGGTATCGTTCATTCTGGAACGCATACCAACCTTCCAGGGCCAAGAGGCCCCTGTGGCGAGTCCAGCACCACGAGAGCCGAGAATGGCTCGCTGGGCAGCACTGATGCCCAGATCTGGAGGCGGGCAATAGATGTCCTGGAAGCCCGAGTTCTTCAGGTGGTTACGGCGCCAACTGATCGTTGTGGAAGATTGGCCCTATGCGGGAACTGACTTTACAGGGGACCCAGATCTCCCGCTACCAGAAGGAGACGACTGGGACGAAGAGCTGGGTAAGACCTCACATTTTTGATTTTATGTTTATATGTTTTTTTTGTTAATACACACTTGTCTTAACACAATTATATATGCATGCAGATGTAGGACCTGAGAGACCAGCCGGGATGTCTCCTATCTTCCGGAGGACACAACTCGCCCCGGAGATCCAGGGGGAAGGTACCGGAGGAGAGGCACTGGTTCAGAACCTCGAGGGGATCGTCCATGGGATCCCAGACTATGCCCGACTGTCAGATGTACCGATGGAGTACCAGCGCCATACGGTGGGAGTCCCAAACCGGCTCCACCGAATCCTAAGGCGGCTAGTGCGTGCAGTGACGTGCTATCATGAGCACCATGCCGATTAGTCTCTAGGGTTTAGCCACACCTATTTTTTGAGAGACACAGTGTCTCCGGATGTATTAAGACACTTATGTATATTTTTTGAGTTTTATGTGACACACTTCTATGTAAACATTTCGATATCTATATATATGCATATCTATTTCTGGATGAGTCTTCTTTACATGTGATGATGATTTATAAATTGCGCAAATGTCTATCTAACACCAAATTTGCTACTGCATCCGTTAATGTATTCAAATGCCTGGGTATATGATGATATGTAATATATTCAAAATTCCTTTCCAGTAATCGAATACGCAAATACAATCGTAAAATGGACGGGTTTCTTACCGAATAGTGCCCGTTCAGCTGCAACACTACAAGCCGTGAATCTAGGTACACGAGCAATTCACGGATACCAAGGTTTATTGCCTCGGTTAATAATTCCAACACGGCGCTATATTCCGCGATATTGTTCGTGGTACGTCCTAAACAAACACCTTGCAGGTCGATCAACTCACCAGCAGGATCGTAGATTACCCAGGCTGCAGAAGACAGATTCCTGGTACTGCGGGAGGCACCGTCCGCGAAACTAACAAATGGATGAGTAGACATCTGCACAACCAGGAAGACCCGATCAGCAGAAAGACGTTTACAAAGCACACCACACCATGCACACAAATGACAATCACACACCTATGTACACACACCACACCAAGAAATCATTTCAGGCGTAGTACTTCTTAAGGTACAACCCATTTCTGGGCTGCGCCAATGGAACTCCTTCGTAGTCTATAAGCTCGTAGGCCCCATTTTTCAAAACACGTTTTACTATGTAGGGACCGTGCCACATGGGCTGGAGTTTACCGGCACCAAGCTTATCATGTGCCTGATCGCACAAGAGGACTAGGTCTCCTTCAATGAAAGAACGGGGAGAAACAGATTGATCAAAATGAGATTTGACCCTCTTCTTTTGTGCTTCGATAATCAAAGCAGCTAGACAACGGGTTTCATCCAACCGTTCGAGATACAGAAGACGCTCTTCCTCAGGAGAAGTATCCGATAAGAGCTCCACAGGTAATTTGAGCGAAGGAATTTCACATTCAACTGGCAAAGTAGCTTCCAGACCGTACACCAGTTGGAATGGTGTGAATCCGGTTGCACTTTTAGCAGATGTTCGGTACGCCCAGAGAGCTGAGAACAGTTGGAGATGCCAACTGGATTTATGAATCCCAACCGTTCGTTGAAGCATAGTGACCAAAACCTTGTTCACCGCTTCAACCTGACCGTTTGCTTGAGGGTAGTATGGCGTTGAGCTGTCGTGACGCAGGCCCAACGCAGCTGTCAGCTCCGCCATCATGTAATCACGGAAATGAGTACCGTGATCAGTGACGATAGCTTGAGGGACCCCGAATCGTGCAATAACATGGTTGAATAAAAAAGAAGCAGCCGTTCTTCCGTCAGCAGCAAGTGTAGGCATCGCCTCGCCCCACTTAGTGAAGTAGTCGACGGCGACGATGATATACGCATGCCCCCCGGCCGAGTGAGGGTTACACGTCATAAAATCTACGCCCCATTTCGCGAAAGGACCGACGGTAATAACGGGATGCAAAGGCAACGGCGGCGCGCGCATCTTGCGCTGAAAAATCTGGCACGGATGGCATTTTCGGACTGCAGTGATACAATCCTTGAATATAGACGGCCAGAAGTAACCTGCCCTCAGAATCTTTTGGGCAGTGGCATATCCGGACATGTGACCACCACAGGCGCCACTGTGGCAGTCATTCAAGACTTTCTCAGCCTCGTCCAAGGTAAGGCATCGTCGGAGCACCGAATCTACTCCAATACGATATAGGGTATCTCCTACTATGCGGTAGGGTTGGGACTGGTGCCGAATCCGACGGCGTGCAGCTTTATCCAACTCAGACCGGAATATCGCGGTCTGAAGATACACTATGATGTCCCCGTACCAAGGATCACGAGTATCGATAAGAAACAACGTTTCGTCCGGAATATGATCTTCAGAGTGTTCAGGAAGAGAGTCCGTAGGGAGAGAACAAATCAAATCCGCGAAGACCAGTGATTTAGTTGACTTGGCAGTGGTGAACTCCAAATCAAACTCCTGCAGGATGACGATCCATTTGGAGTACTTGCCCCCCAGCAATTGTCTAGCAAGAATATATGTCATGGGGTTGCAGTCTGAAACCACCGTTATCGTGCGCAAAAGGATGTAATGGCGAAAGCGCTGTACAGCGTGTACGGCTGCTAAGGCCAACTTCTCAACATGTGCGTAACGCGTTTCCGGGTCGAGAAGGTTCCGAGAGAGGTAATAAACAACATGTTTATCACCGTTCTCGTCATCCTGCACCAAGACCATGGCGATGGTGCTTAATGCGGCGGCTAGATACAAAGTAAAGTCGCGGTGGTAGTCCGGAGGACGAAGCAACGGAGCATTGACTAGCAATGTCTTCAGTTTCTCAAAAGATTCTTGAGCGATTTCGTCCCAATGAAAGGGAACATTCTGCTTTAACAAACGAGTGAATCCTTTGGCCACCTCGGCGTAATTCGGGATGAAGCGCCTAAGAAAATTCGCTTTCCCTTGCAGACTCTGCAACTGATAAAGGGAGGAGGGTGACGGGAGATTTATAATGGCCTCAACCTTCAGAGGGTCGAGGCGAATTCCGTCTTTCGAGACTATAAAGCCTAAAAGACGGCCAGAGTCGACGCAGAAGACGCACTTATGAGGATTCAACCTAATATTGTAGCGTCTGCAACGAAGAAATATCTGGCGAAGATGTTCCGGATGATCCTCTCGCTTACCCGAATGGGCAGGCAAGTCGTCCAGATAAGGCTGGACAATATGGCGAATATCATGAAAAGCATATGACATGGCACGTTGAAACGGGGCGCCAGCGTTCTTTAAGCCGAACGGGAGTTTTTTATATGCAAAAGTGCCCCACGGACAGATGAATGTGGTCTTATGTTGATCCTCAGGTGCAATATTAATCTGGTTGTAACCTGAGAAACCGTCCATTAAGGAGTAGATCTCACTCCCGGCGCAATCGTCGATAATCTGATCGATAAACGGAGTGGGATAATTATCCTTAGGACAGGCGCGATTGATATCGCGATAATCCACACAGACTCGAATGGTACCCTGCTTTTTATCCACAGGGACGATATTGGACACCCATTCTGTAAGGGGGATAGGATAAATAAACCCCGCGTTCAGAAGTTTTTCAACCTCTGCCTTGATAGCGGCGGCTTTTCGAGGATGCATGGGACGCAAGCGTTGGCGCACGGGTTTCGCACCTGGATAGGTTGGAATCTCGTGCACGACAATACTAGGATCAATTCCCGGCATTTCCTCGTAGGACCATGCAAAAACATCTCCGAACTCTTTGAAAAGTTCCGTATAGACCTGGATCTCTTCGGGAGAACAGGTCACACCCACATGAATGTTCTCAACAATCCCTGGTTTAACCGAGATGTTGATAGGAACCGTTTGAGTAATGTTACTCAGATTGCCTTCCGAAAAGACCTCATGCGTCAAGATCGGTGTTTGAAGAGGAGGGGAAGGAACCTGAGTAGCATAGCGCTCTAGACAGTCAGTCATTGCCCCCAGGCTAGGCATACACGAGGAACGATGATGCCCATCGCCCCAGGGTAGCTCCTCCAGAGACATAGTTTCAATGATAGCCTCATCTGAGGGAAAAATCTCTCTAAGAGGATCAGGCGAATCAGCCTGACCAAGCCAGGGGGATTGTGAGTAGACGTCAAGAGTCATGCTCATCGGAGCATGTTGAGGAGGTGGAGGGTCCGATGCAGCAACAATCTCACAGTAGCTGATCTCTACTGGCGTTAGAGGCATGGACTCTCCAAACTCATATACCTGCTCAGGTGTAGGAATCAGCCAGGGGTCATCAGTCCTGGACAACATGTTGACTTGAGCGGTATTCGGTGGCGGCGCAGGGAAAATACCCATGAGGACCGGGTCTTTGAAAAGACCAGGTCCTATGCTGTCTGGGGGATTCGGAATTTGATCCACATACGGCACGTTGTTCTCGGAGCTAGAGGTAAAAAATGACAACTGGTCTACCGTGACAATCTTGCCCTCGTGAGGGAACTTGATGAATCGAAAGACAGTAGACGGCACGCAGAGCATGGCATGGGTCCAGCCGCGGCCAAGAAGTATATTGTAGTTGAGTTTAGCGTCAACCACTTCTACTTCCACGTTGACAGTTTTTCCCTGTAATGTAATCGCCAGACTCTCGAGAACTCCCAGGGTTTTAGATTCCCGGCCATCAAATGCCTCAAGGGCATTGGGAGATGACGATAAGGTTGGAGAGCCGATGGCTTTCCAACAAGCGGAGGACATAACACAAGTAGATGCACCCTCATCTACGACGGCTCTGTGAACGTTCAGACCGTTAATCCCGACTTGAATAACCAAAGCGATTTGATGTGGGAGCCGGGGAGTAAAATTCTCCAGATCAAAGGTGAGAAGGCTCAAGTCGGCGGGGTCAATACCACCGATGGCAGACAGCAAAGCCTTCCGTTGTGAAGGACAACTTTGAAGAACCTCAAGTGCAGACATGGCACATGGCGCCTGTGCCAGATCCTCAACGATGCTATAATGTTGAGCGGCACGAGCATTTGGATTATAAGAGGATCTCCGAAGAACACCCTTGGGAGGTGGCTTCACAACAGATTCGAGAGTCGGCTTCTCAATTTCCAATGAACCAGAAGCAGATGCGGGAGGCGGTCCATCCGCCACTGCCTTCCTGGGTGCCTGCTGCTGATTATTGTAATCCTTGGACCTCGTAGCGATAGTGATAGGTGCATTAGTCTTCATCATGAAAACTTGAGACCCAAATGGTACAGATGATGAACCTTGTTCGACCATCTGGGTCTGCTGAGATGGAAATGGCTCTTTTAAAACAGCCGGAGTTCCCTTTGAGCCTTTAAGAAGTTGACTGACTTCGGATCGTCTTGGGCAATCCTTACTGTAATGGTCACCTTCACAGATGAGGCAAGGAAATTTCAGCTTACGTTGTGAGCCATCCTCAGACCGAGATTTAGATTCCGGTTTTGGGGCATCAGATTTTGATTTGCCTTTGCCCTTCTTCTTCCCCTTGGAGGACTTGTCCGCAAGATTGGCCTGAACGACATTTACCTCCGCGGTTTTACCAGAATCGGATGAGGCGGGATTAACAGAGGTATTGTTGGAAGAATTAGCCTTCTGCTTCCCATTCGAAGACTTCTTCGAATTTTGAGAAACGGAACCAATGACACCATCCACCGTAAGGGTGGGCGGGGCCTTTTTGGCTCCGGGCCGTGGTGCATCAGGCAGGATGTCATAAAGCGTGCCAGATTGTGAATAAACAAGATCCAAGTACTGGGCACGCGCGATAGCTTGTTCCTCCGTCACACACGCTCCCATCGCGATATCCTGAGCGATTTTGTTCACAAAGGAGGTGGTGAACCAGTGAGTCAAAATCTGATCAGGTATGTGAAACTTGATCAGTCGACGACGGCGCCGCCACTCATGGATGTGATCCGAGATGTGAGTGGTCGAGTCCTGCTTCAGGGAAGACAGGAGGTGCGTCCCAGTCTCATACCGGACTGGTAACTGGAAATGCGTGAGGAAATCCATAGCTAACGAGTTGAAATCCTGAAAAATACCACGGGATAGCTCTATGTACCACTTAGCAGCAGCTCCTGTTAACGTACGCTGGAAAAGACGCAAACGAACCGAATCGTCAGTCCAAGAGTTAGACGAGCACCCGAGGTGATACGTCATCACATGCGCCTGGGGGTCTTCTCCAGATTTGCCCTCAAACTTGGGACAGTCTCCTGGTATCTTGGTCGGAACCGGGGGCCAATATGGATTATGAGCAATCGGATCATTGGTCAACTTCGAAACGTCCGGTAGATCCAAGGTGGCCAGGAACGGCAATGGAGGGTTAATTCCCATGCCAGTCCCAGAATAAGGTCCGGTACCCATGCTCCACGATGGTTGTGAATATCCCTGCCCCCATGGGTTCTGTCCCGTAGGATTCTGACCGTGAGGGGCATAATTCATATAGCCAGACTGATTTGGTTGCTGGTAACCATTGTGTGGGGCCTAATAACCAGGGTTCGGGCCCTGATTAGGCGTCTGCCCCGTATAAGCAGTGTTTGGATTTGGCTGCTGAGCATAGTTAGAACCGGGTGGAGGAGGATGATACTGAGAGCCTCCAGAGTGGTTATAGTTCGGTTGAGATTGACCATGAGAATAATAACCACTCTGAGGATGAGTAGACTGCTGATAAGTGGAACCCTGCGGAGCCTGGTACGTAGGGCGCAGCTGTTGATTTGGCTGCGGCATTGAGTGAGCAGGCTGCTGAGCAGAGTGAACGAAATGAGAGGGCTGCCCTGAATGAACAGGTTGACCCGAGTGAGGGGGCGGCCCTGGATGAACAGGTTGGCCCGAATGAGGGGGCGGCCCTGAATGAACAGGTTGGCCCGGATAGACAGGCGGCGCTGGTTGCGCAGGCTGACCTGGTTGTAAGTGAGCCCCAGGTTGCACCGAATAAGCCGGTTGTGCTGGAGGCGGGACACCAGGTTGTACCGGATGACCCGGTTGGCCTGGTGGTGGAACAGGACCAGGTGCTTGCTGGAAACCAGTTTGACCTGAAGCAGAACCATAAAGTGGTCCTGGCTAATACGCAACGTTAGAGACAACAGGATATTGCGGTTGCATTGGTAAAGAAGGCTGGATTTTCCCCCCAGGTCCATAGGCCGGTCCCTGTTGATACCCCGGCTGAGGCTGAGCAGGTTGACCAGCAGGGTTATAATATGGTCCTTGCGGATTATAGAATGGCCCTTGCTGGCCCGCAGAGTAGCCTTGATTGGGCTGTCCCTGTGGGTCGTACTGATAGCCAGTTTGGCCTGCAGGTTGACCTTGGAAAGGTTGTGCCTGCAGGTTCTGAGCCTGGTTGTACGGTAAACCTTGAACATAAAGATAGGCCTCAGGAGCAGGGAGACGCAAAATGTCCCCATGCTCGTCAAGCTGACCCGGAAAACCATACACGGGAGTGTCGTCTTGTGCATAGTGCGAAAAGAAAGATCGGTAAGGATCTTGGGGGAGCTGTCCAGCTCCGGCGTTCGGCTGTTGCAAAAACAACCGATACTCCTCCGGAGAGATATTCTTCGGTATAGCAGTAGCTAGATAAATGTCTTCAGGAGTTGGCCCAGATCTAGTAGCAGATGCTGAGACAACAGCAGAAGAGGCAGCCACACAAACAGTGGGTCGCACGGGAACAGAAGTGACGGGCGTCGAAGGAGACACCCCGGGTGTAGTGGCAGCTGGCCTCGAAGTAGGAGATGATATTCCCATAGAGGCAGCAGCTGAGATAATCTGACCCAGAGATCTGTATCCCCGTGGCAAAGAAGGACCAGCTGACGATGTGGTAGCCAGCTCAGACTCGTCTCCCTCAAACAATCTACGAGGGATGCGCTGATAGTCATCAGACCCGGGAATTTCCTCACCAGAATCACTCATGGTTGATCCTGCCGCTAAATCACGCAGAAGACGGCGAGGACTAGGAGGAAAAACAGCAGCAATAAATGGTGAACCCGATGTAAGAGAAAGGAAATCAGCTCCTAATCTCAATTCAGACACAGGGTCCGAAAAGGGCCAGTTGAACTCAACTGGTTCTCCAAAGGGTTGCTTGGCGAGGACCGGTCCCCCGTCAGGGAACTCGGAAACAACAGGCTGCTGTGGTTCAACAGAAGGCTGAGAAGCCTCTGAAGAATCGTCCGTGTAAGGACTACCAGTAGACGAAACCGAAGGTTCCGCCACCGTGACAAAAGACTAGAAGAAGAGAGCACACACACACACGGGCTAAAAACGAGTTAAGACACACGATCAAACAGCCACAAGCAATATCTAAACGGGTGTGTTATCGTGGGAGATTGATTTTACCACATTGGAAAATAAACAAATCCTACCGTTTCATGTTTTAAGAGTCGAGAAACGATAAAAAGATGACTCTATCTCTTTCAGAGTTGATACAAGCGTGAAATGACAAGCGCTTGACGGTCTTTTCAAGTTTAGGGAGTCAGAAAAGACCAAATGACTGCTCAGGAAAAACTAGGCACAAAGGGTGTACCAAATATCCGTGAACTGCAATATACACCTTGGTTTCAATAATGAAACAGAAATCGACCAAGGACTTTCCGTACGCGCAGGTAGTCTCCCCGAATGCTGTGTTCGGTGTATCACGGGTATAGGGCGGCAGACTCGGCTTCCTGTGGATAAAGGATTGAAAACCTAGAGGGGTCTCCCTTTATATACGCGACGGTACGGGGAGCACAAGTCCGTACTAGCGCTGTCTAAAGCCAACAGGCGAACGACAGCTGCTAGGTTTAACGACGCCGAAACACGTCTCTAGCCTAGACCTTCTAAATATGTTGCGTTAAGTTCCAATGTTGCCTTAGGTTAATTGAATAAATTTTACAGTTGATCTTCAATTAAGTTTCACTTTCCAGGCCTTATCGTATGTAGTGTCTCCTAAATGCAAGCTATATGCCACGATGCAACATTTCGTTCGATGAAAACTAGTTAAATGAGAGTTGAGAGCTTTAATACAAACGAAATGAACGGAATACAAACAAGAATGTCTCTAATGCAACTAATGCAATTGCACACTTTTCATCCAAACACTAATCACTAGCAATATGGAAAAGATCACACTTTGCACTAATTTAACAAAAGCAAAAGAGATTATTTTTTTGATTTTCAATGTTTAATGGCTAATGTGCACTGAAAACAAAAGGAACAATTTGAGAAATGATATCTAAGAGAGCGAAGCAAACAACATTCACTCAACGAAGCAAGCAACCAAATCTCTAAATCGACCCAAAGTCTCTCAAATCGAAGAAAGACTCGAAAACTCCCAATGGACCGTGTGATCTAGGTCCAAAGCCAAGGCAAACGAATTCTGAATGAAGGAATGGACAATCACTCAAAAGACGTAGCAAAAACGACCAAAGACTGTTAAGAGAGCGTGGAGAATCAATCAACAAGTTGACAGGACAATCAAGACACCAAAACTCCCAAGGAGGGCTCGATTCACTATGCCACTAGATGCCCTAGGGCTCAAATCGTGAAATCGATAGACAAAGGAAAACAACCAAAGGATAGCGGTGAATTCCAGTCAAACAAGACTCCAACACACTCAGACAATCAAGAAATCAAGAAGAAAAGTACTGGTCAAGCTCAGAAAGCCAAAAAATGAAGAAACTCAAAAAAAGTCACAGGGGTGGCGCGACTGTGGCCTTGAAACTAGCGCCAGAGGCCGATTGGCGCGACACAGACAAATGCAACAAGCGCCAAGTGGCGCGACTGTCGGGTTAAAACCCGCGCCAGTCGAGTTCTTCAATAAAAATTAAAAACAAGCTATTCTAAAAGTAGACCAATACAAGCTAAGCAAACCAAGAGGCTAAAATAATGAAAGAATCCAACCCAGAAGGTTCATCAAGCAAGGAGAAACAATCAAAGCGAACCAATCATAAATGGGACAAGGAAAACCGGACGATCCCCAGTGGAATCGCCAATTTGTTGAGGAGGTAAATCCCCTCTGCGGACAGAGGCGATCCCTACTAGCCCAGCAGGGGTCTAGCAACAAACAAACAATGCTATGACGCAAGCTCCTAGTTACGAATGAAAGACTTGGGATAAGAGCCTACCTGGATTCCAACGCTAGATCTCAAGAAGAAGATGTCCCCGTCCTTCAGCCCTGGCAGATCACAATCCTTCCACGATCTCCGTGGATGAACACCTGCACACAGAAGAAACGAACAGATACATGCATAGGAACCAGCATACGTAACTAAACATCGGTCATAAAAGATATTACTCGCATTAACATGATAGAAAAAGGAGTGGAACCATAATCATAGTCATCTATTAAAGTGATAAACGAATAGAAGTTACAACCAAGTTCTGATGTCGCAGCTTCCTTCGAACGGGTCTCCGGTTGTCCACGTCTCGCAAAGCTCGCCAAGGAAAGGGAAACCTCTCCCGAGTCTCGTAACAATGGTCTCCTCGCTTGAATGGGCCTTAAGGGAAAGAAGGGATTCTTTACAGCACAAAGGCACTTGGGAATAGGGAGATGCAAAGCTTCAGCACTTCCAGACTAGCTTGCCATGGATCCGAGCAAGCTTTTATAGATGGGGAAGGAGGGAGTTGGGATCCCTATTATTATGGGATTGGCCCTATCAACAAGGAAGGTTCCATAGAAGGTGGCAAAACTACTTCCCCTCCATAGAACTCCCGCAGCCAAACCTCCCAACTCAAGATAGGCAATGGTTGTGAGTTTGTTTGAACTCAACTTCCGCCATCCATATTTAAAAAACAGTCCCTAAAATGGGTGGCGCGATTGCTGCTCTATGACAGAGCGCCAAGTGGCGCGACCTCTTTACAGGATTTCCCTGATTGGCGCGAGCAATGAACTGTCTACCCGCGCCAATGCAAAAAGAGCTGTTTTTCATGGATTTTGCAAGGAGATGTCTCAAGGGGAAATGAAGCTCATACTCAGAGGGGTTTTATGGAATATTTTATTATATTTGTTGGAGGGAAAGGGTCTTTGACTTGGGTCAAATCCCTTGATTAGTTAAAAATAAATAAATAAATGATTTATTTATCTTTTTAAGGAAGTGGTTGGAAGATAATCAAATAAATAATGATTTATTTAATTAATAGTGGGTGATTTGGTCATATTTAACAAGGAATATTATCTAAATAAGATTTAAATAATTATTCCTAGAAAATAATAAGATAACTTAAGGGTTTATCTCATTAATTTCTTTGTTTTTGGGTTAAACATGACTGGGAATAATAATTAAATTATGGTTTAATTAATTATTCCATGAGGAAAATCAAACAAATATAGGTTTGTTTAATATTTCCTTTGGGGGTTTCCTGTTTGGACCATAAACAACCTAATAAATGTGGTTTATTAAGTTATTTAACATAGTGAAGGCAATTTTACTGAGGGTAAAATTGGTCTTACATGGTGTACTTGGGTCCATCTAATGATGATAGGTTAGATGACCAAAAAATGGTGTAACAATGATATCCGACCCTTACTAATTCATCCTTTCCATTCTATGGGGTATCGATTTAACCCTCAATAGGACTGGTTCTCCACCGACATCCAACTCCTCAATACATACGTTCTGTGCCTATTTCATAGGTTGCCATATATCTATTGAATTCAGACATACTCATTACTCTATCTCTCCAGATCTGTTATTAAATGGCCCTCTTCTTTTGTCCTCACTACTCTGCAGCACCACCTCTTTTGTCTCCTGCTGCCTTTGTTCCTTCTATGTTGCCTCTGCCTCCTCTCTGCTACCTCTATTCTGTACTACTTTGCTTCTCTCTTTGCCTAATTATTGTTTCAGATGTTCCTCCTTTGCCAACTCCTTTACCATCAATGACAACATTTCCAACAGTCTCCCCCTTTGGCATTGATGGCAATACCTTAGTGCTCTCCTTTTTCTTGCTTTTCCTCCCCCTTTGACATCAATGGCAAATGGTTTCACATTTCTTAGTATGCTTTCTACATTTCCTCTCTCTGTGTTGTGTTTAGACCCTCTTCTTCTGAATTTGTACCATGCTTCTCTAGACTAGTGTACAAGACTTGTTGAGAGAACACTTTGAGGATTATTGGACTTGAATATACACTGTAAATTGATACAATCCAAAGCACTAACTCCTTTCACCTGTATAAATCTGAAAGTGAAGATAATGACACTTCATAGAACACATTGTATTAGCTTTATCTAATCAGATATGCATCATTGGATTAAACCTAAAATACTGAGCATGCTTCAAATATACTTCAGTATCTAGTATTATCTTCATCAGAAATCCACATCTATTGAGGAAGTTGTCATTGGATTATGTCTTCTTCTGCTATAAACATCTGCAGTGCCACATCTGTTCAATTGTGATGATGCCAATATGTCTTTTATAGCTGTGGTTCACTTTTCTTGCCTGTTGGTGATGATTTGAGCTAGTATGCTGATAATGATATTACAATTAATAGCTGCAGGTCCTTGTTACTGATGTGATCAATGAATCAACCATAATTTGATCTAAGAGATCAAATGCCTTTACTGCTTGCATAATGTACTTTCAAAACAAAGCCTTGAGGTTAGATGCATTCAATGTATTGGTAAATCTCACTTATCAACCATGCAATTTATTTATGTCATAAGGGATATGTATGTCAATGATCACTCTCTCTTTAAATGGTGAAATACCAGTGATTCCTTTCTACTGTAATAAGTTTGTGATGAATCAATAACAGATGTTTGAGCTTCAAGTGTTAGGTTAACACAGCTAGTCTTTCATACTTCCAATACTTTAACTATTCTATCATGGTGGTTTCCAATAAATGCATCTTCAAGTTGTTTGACAAACTTCACACAGTTTATGAATAATCCTTGATGTTCTTTTGCCTTAATCCTTTGATCCTGAGGACCTGTACCACATTGTTGCTCCACTGATAATGTTTGGTAATCTGTTGATAAGAATGTTGCTTGTACTTAAACACCACTTGATATTACTTTGATAAACCATGCAGAGATTTCACTTCAGCTTGCAAATTTACCCATATTAAGACATCCTTCATAAATTATATTATTGAGCTTTCCACTGTTCACACCGACAGTCATCAATATCCTAACTTTGTTCTCGGCATCTTTAACCATTTACTTATTCTGTCATTCTGTTTAAAGGAATGTCACCTGTAATTTCTTCATGGTTCTTATCTCCATTCACACTAGCAGGTACTTCATTTGATTGAACATTTTCCTGCTGGCATGAATTTTTCTTCTTCTTAATTCTCTTCTCCTTCTTGACACTGTTGTCCTTAGTGTCTACTCCATGCATGAAATGAAATCTATCCCAGATTTCTTTTGCAGAGGTTAAATCCATTATTAACTGAATATCCTTGTTATGAAGACTTTTGAATATCACACATTTTGCCTTGGCATTCCTATGTTTTTCTTGCACTATGGGAGAGTCTATGCAGTAACCATCACAAACAAGCTTCCATACCTCAGGTTCATAAGCCAATAATATTGTTTTGACCTTATCTCTCCATTTAGGAAAGTTTGTTGTATTTAACACAGGTACATTTTGATAGTCCATGACTCAACCAGATCTCCTTCAAGCTATTAGGCTTACACCAAAGGAACCGGCTATGATACCAATTGTTGAACTCTTAGTTAAACTGAGAGGGGGGGGTGAATCAGTTTAACACACTCATGGACTTTTAAAACTTTTTCATTAAAACTTATTCACACCTTCATTTCATGTTCAAGTTAATGTGTGAGTAATCTTATAATGTGAGAAGCAAGTATTAATATAATGTAACAGAAGACTTAATATGAGAGCAACAAGTATTAAGTAGATGAGATAAACCATATCAATGTTGGGAAAAATACTGAGAGGGGAGGGGTGAATCAGTATTTAGGGCTGGGAAATTTTTCTTTTCTTTATTTTAAACCATATGTTACAATACATCATCCAACATGTATGTCCAGATATCTTATTATGCCATTACTTAGAGCATTGCATCAGATAAGCATTAAGCATGAACAAAAATAGCAGAACACACCATAAATCATAAACAACACATATGAACACTAGGATTTAAGGTGGAAACCCAATCCGGGAGAAAACCACCGCTGCTGTAATCACAGTCTTCAATATTTATTATAGAGAAAAATTCTTACAATATATGCTGGTGCAGACTTATACCAGCACGCAAGCACCCACCTGCAGAAGGCTACAACCTTCTCTCGTTTACCAGCCTCTCCTGGAAGGGAGCTACTACCCCCTGCTCTCATTTACCAGCTACCACTGGAACAGAGCTACAACCCCCTCTCTTAAGGCTTCAACCCTCAGCACCACTGCGGACCATGCTTCATCAATTTTCATACTGAATCCACCAGTTTCCATGCAACATACCTTGCCGGTCACCAGATGTATGTATTTTCTGTATACTCACACCAGTTCTTCATATCTTCGTCCATCATTCAAACCAGAGATTCATCATTGTCAGATCGTTATGTTCATGGGTGCATCGTAGTGTCAGATTTTATCAGTTAAGAACAGAGCTCGCCCATACAGATATTCTTTTGAGAATTTTTTTTATTCGCCACCCTTACAATGCACACACCGTTCTTTATTTTTCTTCTCCTTATATAGTTTTCCCTTTATTAAACCATGAGTCAAAACCATGGTAAACCTTTGACCCCGGGTCCACAAATATAGTCAACAGCCAATCAAATACGCGCATGGTACCAGAGGTAAACTTCGCGCAAGTCCAGCGTCCGATCACCGTTAGATTAGCAAGCTTCCAGATCAACAACGCTCAACGATATCGCTGGGCGTCCTGGGTCGAACTATAACACGCGATGGCACACAGTAAAAAGTGGTTTTGTAGAATCGTACAGGGACACGTGTCGCCCATTCTATGTAATCGCTCCCCACCTCTTGAATACCTCTAGCACATTGAGAGCGGTGCGATGAAAACCATAAACCGCCTTCACTGTTCCTGCTTAGTGGTTCCACCCTTCGCTCAAGGTTCCGTTCATGATTCCAAAGGGGTTACTCTGGGTTTGTGCTATAACTTTGGTCTATCTCTGGTAGGATTTCCAATAGCCAACCAACAAATGTAGTTCTCTTCTGACGGGATTTCCTTACAAACATTGACTCGCGACAATTCAATGTCATTTCTCAATTCTGCTATGATATATATAACATGTCAACCTTACATTTCAGAGTTCTATCCTGTCACAGTTCCGCTTCTACCTATACATTCAAAAACATCATATCTCTGCCACCATTAAGTTCTTCAATGGATACACTAAATGCCTCGAGAGCCCCTTATATATTCAACCAAGTAATTCCATGACTGCAAATATCAAACTAAGCCAGATCTTTATTACAAGAAGGTCTCATCCTGGAATTCGAATCCTACCACCATGATTCCTCAACATGGTTTCACTTTTAACTCCATTCGCAAAGACTCATACAGATATTCAGGGGATTCCACACAAGAATTACATCAGTCAATACACACATATAATACACATATCCTTAACAATGATTTAATTCTTCTCCGAGCACCGTAGGTATCCTCTACCCATTATGAAATTGATCACACAGGTCATATATATTCCATATTTACTCATACTTAACACAATTCCATAGTTCTTCATTAGCATATACAAATCTTAGCTAGATATTCAATTTGTACTTCAATCTATTACGTTATCTCTTCCTAGCAGTTCTCCCTTTTGTCATCTCCTTTGCAAACTGTATTAAACCCCTAATTCAACTCTATTGTTCTTGTCTCATCCACTTCCTCTGCTACCTTTCTGTTTAGGTGTTGCTCCTGTCTTTGCCAATTCCTTTTCCATCAATGACAATATTTCCAACAATCTCCCCCTTTGGCGTTGATGGCAATCCTCTTCCTCTGATGGCCTTACATAAGTCCTTTGTTTCTTTTCCTCCCCCTTTGACATCAATGGCAAATATTTTGATCAAGATCCTTTGAACCAATAATGCCATGCTCCCCCTAAGATCTAGTTGCATCTTCAAACCAGAATATGAACAACAATTCATCCTTTTCATATGACCAATTCTCCCCTTGAGCCTGTGCATTCAGAGATGCCTAACAGCACCTCATAACCAATTTAATCTTTTGTATTTAAGTAGACTTGATCCTCTGCATGGCAGAGACTACTCCCAGTTTCTATCTGAGATATTCGAACGCTTCCCTGGGTAGAGGTTTGGTAAATATATCAGCAACTTGTACTTTGGAGGAAACATACTCCAATTTCACCTTTTTTTCAAGCACTTGTTCATGTAAGAAGTGGTATTTGATGGGAATGTGCTTGGTCTTGGAATGCATTACAGGATTCTTTGAGATACTGATAGCACTTGTATTATCACACATAATGGAGATAGGAGGTGAACATTTGATTTGAAAGTCTTGTAGGGTTTGCATCATCCAGAGAAGTTGAGTGCAACATGATGCAACAGCCACATATTCTGCTTCTGTTGTAGATAAGGCAATGGAGCTTTGCTTCTTGCTAAACCAAGATACTAACCGGGGCCCCATATAGAATGCACCACCACTAGTGCTTTTTCGATCATCAACACTTCCAGCCCAATCTGCATCAGTGTATGCATGAAGAGTAAGATCGGCATTCTTTGGATACCATAGTCCAAAGTCTTGAGTTCCTTGTAGATATTTGAATATTCTTTTCACAGCCTGAAGATGAGACTCTTTTGGATTAGCTTGGAATCGTCCAACAATCCCAATTGCATGCATGATGTCTGGTCTTGTCCCAGTGAGATAAATTAGACTTCCTATCATAGATCTGTATTCAGGTTGATTCACCATGGGGGAATCATCATTAGAACTGAGATTGCATCCAGTTATCATTGGTGTACTTACAGGTTTGCAGTCTTCCATGCCATACTTCTTCAGGATTTGCTTGAGGTATTTTGCTTGTGATAATAATATGCCATCTGTTGCTTGTTGCACTTGCAAGCCAAGAAACAATGTTAGTTCCCCAAGCAAAGACATTTCAAATTCTTGCTGCATATCAGAAGCAAATTTCTGACTCATAGACTCTTTATTACTTCCAAAAATGATATCATCAACATATACAACCACAATCAATATTTTTTCATTTTCAGTTTTTGTGTATAGGTTGCTATCAAAAGATCCTTTTGAAAATCCTTGTTGTTGAAGATATTTGTCAAGACAATAGTACCATGCCCTTGGAGCTTGTTTGAGACCATATAGAGCCTTTTTAAGTCTACAAACAAGTTTTTCATCATTTCCCAAAATGAATCCTTTTGGTTGTTCTATATAAACTTCTTCTTCTAGATAACCATTGAGAAAAGCAGATTTAACATCCATTTGATAAACTTTGATTTTTTGGAAGCTTGAAAAAGCAAGAAACATTCTTATGGCTTCAAGTCTGGCTACAGGAGCAAAGGTTTCTTCAAAGTCTATACCTTCTTGTTGAGCATACCCTTTGCACACAAGTCTAGCTTTATTTCTTATAACATTCCCATTCTCATTTAACTTGTTTTTGAATATCCATTTAGTTCTAATGACATTTTTGTCATGAGGCCTTGGTACTAATTCCCAAGTGTGATTCTTTTCAATTTGATCAAGATCTTCATTCATGGCTTGAATCCAACATTCATCTTTGCTAGATTCACTGACACTGTGAGGTTCAATAGTGGACAGAAATGCCAGATTGCTAGAAGATCCCACAAGAGTCCTTGTTTGTACACCTGATCCCTTTTCTCCCAAAATTTGAGATTCTGGATCATTCTTTTGAACATATCTAGATGGAGCCTTTTCAGACAAATCCTCTTCGGGTTCTTCATTAGGTTCATTGTCTATATCATCCTTATTTGATGTAGAAGGATATGTGTCATCATCATCTTCATCTCTTGTTTGCTTTTCATCTTTTGGAGCTGCAGGAAACTCATCGATAACAACATCAATACATTCAACAATCTTCCGAAGTATTTTATTGTAACATTTATATGCCCTACTCCTAGAGGAGTAACCAAGAAATATTCCTTCATCTGCTCTGGGTTCAAACTTGCCAAGTTTTTCATCATTATTCTTGATAAAGCATTTGCTTCCAAAAATTCTAAAATTCTTTATAGTGGGAGGATTACCATACCAGAGTTCATATGGAGTTTTATCACTATTTACACGAACATGTGCCTTGTTGAGAATGTTTACTGCTGTATGTGCTACTTCTCCCCAAAATGTGTCAGGTGTTCTGGAATCATCAAGCATAGATCTAGCAATTTGTTGAACTGTTCTATTCATTCTTTCTACAACACCATTTTGTTGTGGAGTGCCAGCTACAGAAAATTGTCTTTTTATGCCATGTTGTTCACAAAATTCAAGGAATTCATTTGATGTATATTCTCCTCCTCGATCAGATCTGAGACACTTTATTTTTAGATCTAATTCATTTTCAACTAGTGCTTTAAAGATCTGAAATTTCTCAATTGCTTCATCTTTGTGTTTAAGCAGCCCAATCCAACACATTCTAGAGAAATCATCAATGAATAAGATATAGTATTCTTCACCACGTGGTGAATTTTTCCTCAAAGGTCCACATATGTCAATATGAATGAGTTCAAGAGGCTTACTTGATGATCCTTCCTGGGCATTAAACTGTACTCTGGTTTGCTTACCAAATTGACAAGATTTGCATATGATATTTTCAGGTAAAGTAATATTGGGAAGATCACGAACAGCCTTCAGTCTGCTTGATTTGTTGATTTGGGAGAAGCTCAGATGCCCCAACCTTCTATGCCATAGCCAATTTTCCAAAGAATTACTCAAGTAACATTGTTCTTTACAGTTCTTCAATACATACATGTTGCTTGGAGTTCTTTTTCCTTTTATAATTGCTTTACCTGTATCAATATCACATACCACACATTCTTTTGAACTAAAGACAACTTTAGTTCCTTGAACACACATTTGACTTACAGTTAGAAAGTTATGCTTTAATCCATCTACATACATAACTTCATTAGCTTTCACCTTTTCTTTTAGGAAAACAGACCCTTTTCCCTTAATGACCGCAGGAGTATCATTTCCAAATGTAACATTCTTTTCCTTTTCTAAAGCACTATATGCAAGAAGTTTGTTTTTGTCACCTGTCATGTGTCTTGAGCATCCACTATCAATGTACCATTGGTTTTCTTCATCTTCTGCAAATAATGCTATCCCACAATTTTCAACCTGTAATTCCTTATTTTTCCATACTTTGGAGCTTGAAGGAACTTGTTATTTTGGCTGAATTTTGCTTCTACATCTAGATTCTTCATGACCAAAGTTATTGCAATAAGCACATTCAACTTCATTTTGAAGAGGATAAAATTTGTTATAGGTATTCTTCTTAGGTTCCATATCAATCCTTTTCTTTCTTGCTTCTCTTGTCATGATGTTTTTATATGCTACGCATTGAACAGCTTTATGACCAAAATTGTGACATGAGAAACATTGTCCTTTGAAGAAGGAATTTCTATGATCATAAAATCTCCTTCTTGAATTTACCTATTGATTGGTGTTTCTTTGAAAGACATTCTTGTTAGTGTTCTTTGAATTGAGATGATCATGATTTACCTGCAAATATTCGTTATTCCCTTCCTGAATGGCAGCATGTTGTATACCAGCAGTAGCTGCTTTTAGATAATTTGGTGCTGAAGCCTAAGAAGATTCTCCGATATATCCTAGACCTGTATTTATAAGGGGAGAACGTTGTACCTTGATAATCTCATCTAATGTTTTAGATCCTTTAGCAAATCTAAGATTCAGAGTCTTTACTTTCTCAAGTTCTTTTCTTAGACTTACTACTTCACACTCTAATTTCTCATTGTGTTTCTCCTTTTCTTCAAGCTGATTTTTCAGAGTCTTTATGATTATTTTGCTCTCTTCTAAGCCAATTTTGAGTTGATTGTTTTCATCAAGAAAATAATTGTCTTCTAGAGCATCCATAAAAGTATCCTTTTCTTCTCTAGATTCTTTTTCAAATGCCATTAGAAGTCTAAGATCTTGTTCACATTCTTCCTCACTATCAGATAACCCATCACTGTCTTCATGAGTATAGTAACTTTTTCTAGTGCTAAAGCGATTCTTATTCCTTCTTGTAACTTCCTTCCCCTTGTTATGTGTTTCTTTATGAGGACACTTAGCAGCATAATGACCAAATCTTCCACAATCAAAGCATTTGAAAGGAAGCTTACCTCTGAACTGCCCTGTGCCAAGTTGAAGTTTCTTTACAAAGTTTATTTGATCTTATTCTGAGATATATCCTGATCCTTTTGGTTTTTGTACCTCCTTCCCTTTTGTAGAAGTTCTGAGGATTGCCTCTTTGACTTCAGATGGTCCTCCTCTTTTCATTTCATATGCAGTTAGTATGCCATGAAGTTGCACCACGGTAAGATTTTGAAGATCCTTCTTTTCTTCAAGAGCTGAAACTTTTGACTCAAATTTTGTCGTTAGTGATCTTAAGACTTTCTCAACCAAAGTAGATTTGGTTATAGTTTCTCCCAGATTTCTCATACGATTTACAATATCATCAAGACGTAAGAAGAAATTTGCAATGCTCTCCTCATTCTCCATTTTTAGATTCTCATATTGAATTATGAGAGTTTGGAGTTTACAACTTTTTACCTTTGCATCACCTTCATAACTTAGAATAATTTTGTCCCATATTGCCTTTGCTATATTTAGCTGCATGACTTTGACAAATTCTGATTCAGTTAGACTTCCCAATAGAGCATTGACCACCTTTTCATTTGTTTCATAATTCTTTCTTTCCATCAGATCTGTTGGCACTGCAGCTGGATATTGATATCCTTGTTCAACAATTGCCCATACATCTGCTCCTAGAGACTGAAGATAGGATCTCATCCTTGTTTTCCAAAAGATTGAATTGTTTCTGTTAAAGAGCGGAGGCCTGATAGATGTTGTTCCATCTTGGTTACTCATCTTGCTTGATCTTCCTTCTAGCGGCTAAGCTTTTTCAGAAGGACCTACTCTGATACCAATTGTTGGGAAAAATACTAAGAGGGGAGGGGCGAATCAGTATTTAGGGCTGGGAAATTTTTCTTTTCTTTCTTTTAAACCATATGTTACAGTACATCATCCAACATGTATGTCCAGATATCTTATTCTGTCATTACTTAGAGCATTGCATCAGATAAGCATTAAGCATGAACAAAAATAAAATAACACACCATCAATCATAAACAACACATATGAACACCAGGATTTAAGGTGGAAACCCAATCCGAGAGAAAACCACCGCTGCTGTAATCACAGTCTTCAATATTTATTATAGAGAAAAATTCTTACAATATATGTTGGTGCAGACTTATACCAGCACGCAGGCACCCACCTGCAGAAGGTTACAACCTGCTCTCGTTTACCAGCCTCTCCTGGAAGGGAGCTACTACCCCCTGCTCTCGTTTACCAGCTACCACTGGAAGGGAGCTACAACCCCCTCTCTAAAGGCTTCGACCCTCAACACCACTGCGAACTATGCTTCATCAATTTTCATACTGAATCCACCAGTTTCCATACGACATACCTTGCCGGTCACCAGATTTATGTATTTTCTGTATACTCACACCAGTTCTTCATATCTTCGTCCGTCATTCAAACCAGAGATTCATCATTGTCAGATAGTTATGTTCATGGGTGCATTGTAGTGTCAGATTTTATCAGTTAAGAACAGAGCTCACCCATACAGATATTCTTTTGAGAAATTTTTTTATTCGCCACCCTTACATTGCACACACCGTTCTTTATTTTTCTTCTCCTTATATAGTTTTCCCTTTATTAAACCGTGAGTAAAAACCATGGTTAACCTTTGACCCCGGGTCCACAAATATAGTCAACAGCCAATCAAATACGCGCATGGTACCATAGGTAAACTTCACGCAAGTCCAGCATCCGATCATCGTTAGATTAGCAAGCTTCCAGATCAACGGCGCTCAACGATATCGCTAGGTGTCCTGGGTCGAACTATAACACGCGATGGCGCACAGTAAAAGGTGGTTTTGTATAATCGTACAAGGACGCGTGTCGCCCATTCTATGGAATCGCTCCCCACCTCTTGAATACCGCTTGCCCGTTGAGAGCGGTGCGATGAAAACCATAAACCGCCTTCACTGTTCCTCCTTCGTGGTTCTGCCCTTCACTCAAGGTTCCGTTCATGATTCCAAAGTGGTTACTCTGGGTTTGCGCTATAACTCTGGTCTATCTCTGGCAGGATTTCCAATAACCAACGAATAAATGTAGTTCTCTTCCGACGGGATTTCCTTACAAACATTGACTCGCGACAATTCAATGTCATTTCTCAATTCTGCTATGATATATATAACATGTCAACCTTCCATTTCGGAGTTCTATCCTGTCACAGTTCTGCTTCTACCTATACATTCAAAAACATCATATCTCTGCCACCATTAATTTCTTCAATGTATACACTGAATGCCTCGAGAACCCCCTATATATTAAACCAATTAATTTCACGACTGCAAATATCAAACTAAGCCAGATCTTTATTACAAGAAGGTCTCATCCTGGAATTCGAATCCTACCACCATGATTCCTCAACAGGGTTTCACTTTTAACTCCATTCGCAAAGACTCATACAGAGATTCAGGGGATTCCACACAAGAATTACATCACTTAATACATACATATAATACACATATCCTTAACAATGATTTCATTCTTCTCCGTGCACCGTAGGTATCCTCTACCCATTATGAAATTTATCACACAGGTCATATATATTCCATATTACTCATACTTAACACAATTCCACAGTTCTTCATTAGCATATACAAATCTTAGCCAGATATTCAATTTGTCCTTCAATCTATTACCTTGTCTCTTCCTAGCAGTTCTCCCTTTTGTCATCTCCTTTGCAAACTGTATTAAACCCCTAATTCAACTCTATTGTTCTTGTCTCATCTACTGCCTCTGCTACCTTTCTGTTTAGGTGTTGCTCCTGTCTTTGCCAATTCCTTTGCCATCAATGACAATATTTCCAAAAATCTCCCCCTTTGGCATTGATGGCAATCCTCTTCCTCTGATGGCCTTACATAAGTCCTTTGTTGCTTTTCCTCCCCTTTTGACATCAATGGAAAATATTTTGATCAAGATCCTTTGAACCAATAATGCCATGCTCCCCCTGAGATCTTGCTGCATCTTCAAACCACTCTTGGCTTATGTGTCAAGCGTCGGGATAGATTGCGTTTTTTCACCAACTATTTATTACCACTTTTTCACAGCGCAAGACCACTGGTTTCTTGAAGCCAGTTTTACTGTGCATTTCACGGTTCCATTCCTTATCTTCAGAGTTCTGCTCTCTGCGTTGTCTCAACGTATAATACTTCTTCGTTCTGTCTTAACATCCAATGAATTGAGCCTCCCGTTTTATACAGACTTTTCAACTACGCATTCAATAACTGGAATTCTAATTGACTTCCACCAGCAATGATATCTAACCCTTACTAATTCATCCTTTCTGTTCTATGGGGTTTTGATTTAACCCTCAATAGGACTGGTTCTCCACCGACCTCTAACTCCTCAATACATACGTTCTGCGCTTATTTCGGAGGTTTCCATATATCTATTGAATTTAGGCATATTCATTCTTCTGTCTCTCCAGATCTGCTATTAAATGGCCCTCTTCTACTGTCCTCACTACTCTACAGCACCACCTCATTTATCTCGTACTTCCTTTTTTCCTTCTATGCTGCCTCTACCTCCTCTCTGTTTCCTCTGTTCTCTGCTACTTTTCTTATCTCTTTGCCTAATTACTATTTCAGATGCTCCTCCTTTGCCAACTCCTTTGCCATCAATGACAACATTTCCAACAAGTCACATGCATCACCTCTATAGGGTTAATCCCTCTCAATCCTGAGCAGGCCCCAGCCATTCAGGAGATTGTCGCAAACATCCCTTCATAGGAAATTCCCATCGCAAAGCCGATGGTTACGACTATGAAAACCAATAGAAGAGGAAAGAAGATGGAGAATCCCACCATGCCATGGGAATAGCCACACTACGCCATATATGACGTAGTAGGCCACCCTACCCACATCTGCCCATAGTTGGATGAATTGAAACCGCTCCTTAGCTTTGCGGTAGACATCATGGCAACAAGTTCCCGTAAAAAGGAACATGCCACCAAATGTCAAGGCAAAGAATTGTGTACAAATCACGAATGCACTATCTGCAGTAATTATGGACACTATACCCATAATTTCCCAGAGATCCCGCAATATAGGGACGCTTTACACACCATTGAGAAATCCTATCAAGAGGATCCCTCCATCCAATCAACCAGAGATGAACCACATGTTATTCTATACCTCTAGGAGGAAATACAGTCGCTCGAGAGACTCCCATCCATTCCCCCCACCCCTATCGAACGTTGTGTACTCTGTGATGAACGCAATCATTTCATCGTTGATTTACCATCTCTGGAAATGTTTCAGCTATGGTATCTAGTTCACGTTGTATATCGCACTGACCGAGATACCTAGTATTCATGTCAAATATGCGGTGGCAATCATACTTTACGCCATTTTCACTATCCATAGATTTCGTGCAACGCTAGCTTGTATGCGATCGACTATAGTTCGCCTCTCCTGAGAAGATGGCTCTGACTCTAAATCTATGAACAACTCGAAAACTCAAGAAGATGTGATGAGTAGATCCATCCTCTTTCTGTCAGATGAAAAATGACCAATCAGGGAACCCTTAGTAACCCCCAACCACCCTCTGGTGAGAAGACCAACATGTACGTTGTGTAAAATGCCCAATCATGTGGTCACCACTTACCCTGACTTCAAAGCACTACGCCGCTGGTACCCAATCATGCCACCAAGTGAGCAGGACGGAACCCCATATATAAGATTTTTTTCCTAGTATGTTGGGGAAATCACCATGAGCAGAGTTATACTTCTATCCCATGAGTTTATCTTATAATTGACATGATACATATAATAGAGAAAAAATGTGAGGATCTCCTCAACCAATATAGATGGTGCAATGACCCTAGGCAATCTACTCTGTACCCATGTCTGTGTAATTGGAAATATAGGAAGGCACACCAACCGAAACAGGTTCAACCTAGGATAACATGCAAACTATATGACCTGATCAGCCACCAGTTCAATCAGTGCAAAGAACTGAAACACCTTGCAAATAGTTTTCGCATAGTCTCTTCTCTCCCGTAAAGACATATCTCTAACCAAGAGAAAATCATGCACAACTATTTCCTGATTTGTTCACACTTTCATCATAAAATAAAATGTGAGCATCTCCCAAATCTTAGAGCGGCAAGAGTGGTGTTAATTCTACACTCCCCAAAAGAGTTAGACATACCCAAGCCAAAAACTCAGAAATGGAAGTAGAAGACCTCCTCCTCTATGTCTGATCCCTTCTGAGAGTCCACTTTTGGGACAAAGAGTAGTGTTGATTCCCACACAATTGACTCAGTTGGCACAATGGAACCTTGCATCATTTTCACCAGCCATAACCATGAACCAGAGGCATGCCCACTAATGGAAACATTCAAGCACCTCTACACCAGGCACAACTTCCACCTGCTAGAAAGTGCCTGTTCTAATGAAGGATATGGCCTTGCACTCACGCAAGCTCCCATCACAGAAATTCTTCACCCACCAAACGCCAATGACATGATACACCATATACAATTCATATCATCATGTATCAAAACTAGGACTCAAGCCACCCCTAGGTCATTGGTTTCCAATCCCATTCCCCTCTTGAAAAATCAATGCACCCTACGCTTTTGCATCGATTTCTGTGAGATTCTGAATTTACATGCTGCCATCAAACTCCTCAATGATACCCAACCTCTAGAAAAACTTTTATTACAAATATATTTCATCGATGAAAGCTGATGGAAGTCACTGCAACACAACGAGGCCCATAAAAAACGGGTAAAATCATCATTTGACCACCACATCAACCCTTGTTCATTCACTGAGAGAGAGGTAGTCCTCTGCTACGATGTCTCAAAAGAAGCCCTAGGGCAAGGAAATTTTGAAACTTTGTGGAAAGGACCCTACATCATAAAACATTACCTCTTCAAGGGGGCATACATCTTGACTAAGCCTGACGGAACATGCCTCAGTGACCCCGTCAACGACCTTTACCTCAAGAAATTTTACCCATAAGGGCCAAGAGGGCCCACCCCTAGAGTCAACGTACACAAACCCAAAAAATTTAAATTTTTGACCAAAAGACTTGTCACAAAATACGCTTTGGTGTCACAATGGATTACCAACCCGACCATTATTTTGGATTTTCTGATGGAGCATCACGATGGTCTCAAATTTTAGCAGCAACCACTTGGGTCATATATCATCCTAACTGATCACCAGTCTATACTAATGGTGTATGCATTAGTTTAGCGACAAACATTCAAGTAGAATATGACATCGTCTTCGAACTTATGTGTAACACCCTCAATCAGGGGATACACCATATGCATATCTACCTTGATTCCCAGTTAGTAGTGTCACAATTAAACCAAGCATTTGAGATACAGGATTCACATCTATTTAGAAAATACTTGCATGCAAAAATATTAAGCCGACAGTTTGACCACATTACATTCACGGATTTACCAAGGAGTTAGAACCAAACAACTGATCGCATAGCTAACAATATTCTAAATTGGAATGCATCTTGGATAAACCATCATACATAAAAAACAAAAAACATAGAAAACATATATATCCATCAACATAGAATAATCCATAAATAAAACAGGGGCCACACCATGTAGAGCCGTAAAAAATATCTCTCTCATATATACCAAAAATTATATGTGTTTGAGTACCAAAAATAGTGTCTCTGACCTGCAAGTCAACCCAAAAGATACAAATATACAAGTCGAAAAAAATAGGGGAAGAATCCTCATAATGGGTGCTCTCTCCATGTAGAATAAAAATCTAGGGCAGTTCTCCCCCATGTGGGGTACTTGGACCCACAGTCGTTCCTGGTACCAATACTGGAGCCGCCGTCAAAATGGAGATCGCCACCGACATAAAACTGGTCGATAGCCCCTCTCCTACAACATAAATGTCTCCAGCCACACATCCTCAAGGTCATCCACACAACCTCGATAGGCATCCCCTAGGTCAAGTGGTCCACTTGACCCCATGCATCATCTAGCACCCAAGCTCTGACCTCTAGAGCAGCTACCTGCTTTGTCAACTCAGCTACGCGAGCCTCTGTCACATCAGCCCGAGCTCACTCAACAACGATCTCAGCAGTAGCCGAGATTTTATCCTCCCTTGAGGGACCAGCCCCTCCGCTCGGTGCTCCACCCAGAGGCTGCACTGGATCTCCTCCCGGTCCCCTGCGAGGAGCACATCGAGGTCACCGAATCAGATGGTGTCCCAACAACCGAGCAACAGGATGTCTGACCTTGCCAACATCTTCAAGAGTAAAAAAATTATTTCAGTGTCATCATAATGCACATACAAAACATAAATACTCAAGCAAATGCAGAAAACACAAAAACATACTGGCTAGCCCCCAAGCGTATCCACAGGGGAGACCCATGTCTAGGTCTCCCCAGAATTCCATCCCCGCATAAGGGAATGAAAGAAACATCTAAGGATTGGCCTCAAATGAAGCCTCCATGGTGGCATTCTTGTAATGCCCCACCCTACCTCCCCCTTCGTGAGGCATCATAGGGGCCCACCTCCTCATGTGAGGCTCCAGTGGTCCCCTAGTTGGCACAGCCACCATAGGTCTCAGCAGCACCACCCGCTCATACATAATGCTACAAATAATGCTAGCATATGTGAACAACTTTTCTCCACCTCAGACCTTAGAAATTTGAGCTAGCATTTCGTCATAACAAAAACGGGAAAAATCAAAGAAGTGTCTGGCCCTCATCTGGTGCAGAACACCTATCTGTGGCCCTGACGCCCGATGAGGTGAAGATGACCCCGCCAGTCGTACAATAGTGGCCAGAGCACACCACTCAACCAATTCAGTCACAGTAGCAATCGTTATGCACCCCTCTGTAAGGGGCACCCTACCACAATGTCCTACTGAAAATCACTCAAGATCCACTCTCCCAGGGGGAAGTGGACAAGGGAGAGCCTCACCTTGAGGTAGCAACCCAGTCGCAAAATAGATATCCATCTCGGAACAGATAACAAGGTCACACCCTCGCAACACCATCATCTTGAGCCACCTGTTCCAACATCGGATCATGTAGCATAAAAGACAATCCTATTATCGTAGCAAGTCATTCTCCATAAATTTGAGAAGACCCCGGCGCACCAGCTGTTGGCATGCGTGACCATAAGCAGCCAAAGAGGCCTAGAGATCAGGCCAATCCCTCTCCCTCCATAACATCCTATCATCAAATAGGACCACATCAATCACACTGAAAAACAGACAAAATTTCCTATAATTTTTCAAAAATATTTGCTTCGGCTCTCTGCTTTCCTGTTCCTCAGACAGGCGTGAAGAGATCACACTTGTTTTTCACACAATCGCGAAGAAGGCATGCTCAAAACCAATTCAGGGTGCGCCTGTTCCTTGATCGCCCATGCGGACAAGGAAAAATCTAGCCTAGGATCCGTACAAACCCATCCTGTATAGACCCTGGCACCGACACACTAAAAAAATTAAAATGCAAGACATCATGGAGCCTACCTGGCTAAAAAATCGCTAATTCTCGGGTACTCAAGCTGTCCGCAATGGCAAGAACAACTCCGTAGAAACCTCTTACCTCTCAAAACCTCAAATGATCAACAAACAGAAATGAACTGAATTGAGCCATATTCGCCTATATGTCACCCTTTTTAGAAAATTTGGAGGACCATAATGAGAGTTCATAAGGCCCAAATACAGGACCAAAAGCAAAACTGTGATTAGCACTCCATAATGCCCAAAGGCAGTGCCATGCATTTGCACCCCCGAAAAAATAATTATTCAATGCCGATGAGTATGCCCTCTCTCATCTTCTTTTTTAGCACATGTCTTTCAATAATATTTGAATAAAGAATATTCTTTCACTAAGGGTATTTGCTTTTGCAGGTAGTGTGCAAACCATCCATCGCTCCATCCACCGAAATTTCCAGAGAAAGTATCATTCTACCCTCAGCATGATAAAGTCCCAGAAAAAATCTACATATCCTGGCATCATTTCTCCATAATAAATCAACCATAGGTTCCAAGCATCTGGCCGTGTTTATCATCACCCCACCTTGCACATGATAAACATCCTTGTTGGTCTGTTGAGCCTCCCCTCCGTGGCACCCTTCACCCAAAGTAGACCATATATCACAAAAAATAATGACGCCATGGCCATACCACTTTGGCCTGGGAAGCACCTCAAGCCCATTCACCCGCCATGCATTAGGTCAAGTTTTACCAAATAGAAATAAAAAACCCCTATCCTGGACTGACATGTTTTGCAAGCAGATCAAAATCGCACTACTGCACCTCGCATTTGGCCTACCATCCCTCCATCAGCATAGCCCATCTGCGAAATTTTCCATCCGCTTCATCAACCCCACACATGAGACCAACCAATGGGGCCCCCACCCTCAGCAAAAACACCTTCCTCACATCATCAGTGAGCGAACACTTTCATGTTTTGGGGCACCCGTCTTTGTTTTTTGTACAAACCAAACCCCATTATTTCATTCTTTTGGTAAGTGTACAAAGACCCCAAATGGTGCACTATGTCCCCCACCCACCCATCCATTTTTTCTCCCATGGAAGCAGTCCCTGGTCACCCTTGGTCATATTATCACACCCTCACGCATAATCCACCATGACATTCATAACAAATATATACCCACCTTGGATGTCCTAGCGACTACACGAATTTCCCCATCATAAATAGTTATGACTGCCACCAAGCTGCCTTTTATACTCTGAACTTGGGCTACTTAATCCCCATCATTAGTTTTCAGTCACCCCTCGCCATCATGCCTATGTTAAACCCATCAAATACAAGACCCTGATACCCTATATCAGTCACTCCCTCGTTCGGTTAAGGCTTCATTTTTGTCGACATCAACACCTTTTTTCCTAAAAGGAAGTGGTACCTTGGATCACCCCTCTCCACAAAAGGGACATCCTCGGATGGCACTGCGGGAGACATCATTGCCTAGATATGTCTTCGATCTTCCTGACATTCGACTACAAAACAATATTTCATGTCAAGATGGTATCGTACCTTACAACCATTGCAATTTGATCAAATTCATCAAAGACCCGTGCCTTTATAAGCATCTCTTTCAGCAATGCTTACATGAGAAGGTCCCATCCATACACCTATGCGTACAATGTGCATTTATATGCCATGCCAATTTTACGCATATGGGTACCACATTCCACCTATTGTCAAATAAAAAATGCCCCTGAGGGCGTCAGCAGTCGTCGTCATCAATCAATAGATTACTACCATACTAGTGACATAGAAAAAATTTATATCTGTGAAATAGATTTGTTTAGCTAGCCAACGAATCACGAGCATGGGACATGCCCGCCTTGTAGACAAATTCAATTTATTATATTATACCATTGCTTGCAGGGTCCCCACAGGACATGGTCACTCTTCGACCTAGTGTAAAGTGTCTCCAACTCCATGCTACAAGCAGGTCTCTCTCTCTATCTATGCACAATACATAGAAAAGAAACTATAATGTATTTTGGCTATACAGTTCTTCCTAGACCTCACACATTAGGGGGAAACTGTTATCACTAGAAAATTGAACAAGCAAAGATGACATTATTAAATGTCAGGCAGAAGTATTTATAGGGCTGATGCACATTAGAGAATCTAAAGTATTTAAAAATCTCTAAGGTCTAGAAGGAAAATCAAATTGCACACTGAAGGAACCAACAAAATGCACCTTTGCACGCACTTTTCTTCGATAAGCATGCCTTTGCGTGGATTTTCCTCAAAAAGCCACACGGACCTAAAAGTGGTGGAATTCACTTTCCTGTACTGCAAGGCACACTCGAGGACATTGATCCCACACTTGAGGCCACCTAAGGATAGCCACCCAAGCCTCCTTAGGACCTCAAGGGAGCACACAATGGAATCACCCTCTTCTCTTGGGTCAACATCCATCAATGTACCAAGAGAGGGAAGGAGAGTTTGAATTCTCGTATAAAAGGCCACCAAGAGATGAATAATAGGAGAACACATTGTTGTGCTAGCCAGAATCGCCCCAAGCAATCCAACAGTGTATGATCCAGAGCAAAGGTAGAGGCAACTCAGTTTTTGGCCATCCAACAACTCCAGTCGTTCGGAGTAGAGAGAGGGATACTTTGCACCAAGGTAGCTCAGAAGTAAAGACATCCTTGCATCAGGTCTTAGAACTCCCTAGTTCTAAGGGCCCCTTGGAAAGTGCGTAAATGTTTCATCCTTTATTCCTACTAACACTCAATAAGAGGGGATGTAAGCGTCGTTTGGATTATTGAAGTTGTTTGACTCTATTTAGAGCTTTTTTATTATGTGTTTTAGTTTAGTTTTTATTTTTGAATATAAACACTATTTCACTATTTAGTGTGTTTATTTCTTAGCATATTCACTAACTTGCTTGACTCCCTTTATTTTCTTCATGTAACCAAGAACTTAAGAGGAAAAAACCACTCCTCTTAAGAAGGTGTGATTTGGTACATTCGTGCGCCAAACACACACACACAAATACAATGCATGTGTGCTCACAACAACCTCATACAATCTACCAATTGTCTCACACTGATCCAGACAAAATCGACCAACACTTAACCAATTTCCTGCCTCTGATCAGCCTGCCTTTCTTGTGAAATTCTAAGAGAATTAAATCCCTATTAATTAGGAAATTCAACCTTCCAAAACTGTATAATACATCATGGGAAAACCTATGGTTGTATAATTGCATTTGGGAAGTTTTCTAAAAATATAACTGATAGATAACATCCCTTTAACCTCTGTCTCAATGGGGTCTTCATCAGAACTGACATGCATGCAAATATTAATATTAAATCATCAGTGACTTGACAGATCACTGCATGTGAATTAAATCTAATTTAATTCACTTCACCTCTCACTAGTGCAACAATCAATTACAACTAGTTGGACTGAATTTAACTCACTTAATTGAGCTAACTAATTTCTCATGCACTAAAATAATACACTAACTGCAATTTGGACTCTAAAACAAATAGAATCACTCTACATGCCTCAACAACCAACCTAAACTTGAATTTCATGAGCAAAATGAGTCTATCACACTCAGTTAACTATTACAAGTGATTATGATATAAGATTACAATTTATTGTCCAATTCATTTAAGGGATAAATCAATTTGACACACATTTCTTCTAATTTAATTAAGAAATAATTAAATCAAAATCCTCCATGGTAGCCATTTCTGGATGTTGTTTTTGGATGCCAATTTCACTGTTTCTTGTTGCGGATTTCAACACCCCCTCTCAACAAAAAAGGAATCAAATTTTCCCTTATCCAATACCTTTGGAATGTTCTGCATGCAACATTTCTCTAGTGTTTTACACACACGAAACTCTCCTGAAACTGAATAGCATACACAAAATTGAATCAGTATAATTCATCTATCACTAGAGTCTTCTGACTATTGGATCCTACTGCACATGTCTATTATACTCTCTACGTTACTGAGATCTGCATCCATGCACTCTGCACTGCTGCCAACTCTGATCTGCGTTCCAATATCTGACACCTGTCACTCTGATGTCTATCTTCTTGACATATGACTGCATCAATCTAACTAATCCATCTTGCTACTGCTATATTGTGGGCTCCTCGTAGCTAGGTTCGATCCATGAGACACACAATCTCAATGAACCATGCCCAATATCTTCTTGGGATTAATTCTACACATTTCACCACCTCACACCTGGAGGTATAGCTGCATGTACTCCCTCTTCCCTTCTAGCTCAAAATTTCCCCCTCCTAGAGGTCTCTTCTTGAGTGGAATCTTCCACTCGGTCTCCTCTTTGTTTCTCTAATTGTGGCTGCTCCACAACCTTATGAGACTGCTTCTGAGGCTGCATGTTGAGAGATAATTTCTCCCTCTCAACCACCAATTCACTAACCACTGATTTTCTCCTCAAAGCCTTGCATGCATTCTCAACCTCAAGAGCATATAGGCTCTTGACTCTGGAACCGATCTGCTTCACCTATCCCATGGCTATGTGTTTAAGGAAAACTTTTCCTTTTCTAAACATCACCTCATAACCACAATCTTCCAATATCGCTACAAAGAAAAAATTCTTTTTTAGGCCTAGAACATTCAAAACATTTTTTAGTCTGAGATGAGAGTCATTCTACCTTTGAAAGGTAACTGTACCTATGTCAGTCACACTATACCTCCCATCATCTCCAAACTCTATGTTCTGCTGGAGGTTCTTCTCCTCCAAGTCACTGAAGAGATCTCTATTCCCCGTCATATGGAAAGAGGCACTGCTATCTAAATACCACATGCATCCCATTACAATGCTAGCCATGCACGCAATGAAAGTAAAATCAAGCTCGAATTTTGAAGCCAATGCTTCACCTACTACAACTGCATGCTCCTTCTTGCTTGCCTTCTTCTATGGACAATTTGTAGCATAGTGCCCATGCTCGTGACAATGAAAGCATATGATCTTGGACAAGTCTCTCTTGCCCGCTTCACCTTGGGATTTCTTTCCCTTGGCCTTCTTTGAATTACCGACTAAGGCATAATCTTCCTCATCATTAGTATTGGATGAGGATCCATCCTTGGTATTCCGCCTGAATTCTTCTTTTACAAAATCCGACCAAAAAACTCCCAATTTGGTAACTTCTCCCTCCCATTCACCGAGTCATGGTAACTATGCCAGCTCTTGGAAAGGCCTAGAAGTGTTAGGATCACCAAGTCATCATATCCTACGGTCACACCAAAACTTCCAAGCTCATCTCGACATTGAGTGAACTTCGCCAAGTATGTTGGTACCGTCTTGCCCTCCTCCCTCTTGACCTTCTTGAGCTTTTCCTTCAACACCAACTTCCTTTGGTCAATGTTTTTCTGAAATAGATTTTTCAAGGCCTTCCACATAGCATATGGAGTCGCCTTGCCATGGAGACTCAAGAAAATGTGATCTCGGACTCCCTCTAATAAGATCCTCTTCGCCCTTGCTACCTTCTTTTTCCAAGCATCAAGAAGAGCAGTGTATGCTACTGCGGGCTTGAGAATATCATTATCAATTAATTCTTTCAACCCATTGTCCTCCAGAACTGCCTCCATTATTTATTTCCATGCGATATAATTAGAACTTCCCTCAAGTGCATATTCCAATATTAATCCATTGAAATCCATATTGATCCTCTTGTCGCTCCAAAGAAGGTATCTGCAAGTCATGGAAAATTTTAGGGGCTAATATTCGCAGGTGGGCTAATTTTCCATGGTTTTTCCCAAAAAAAGATTTGCCAATTTCCATTTTTTTATAAAAATGATTCACCCAAATTTTACAATATAAAATTATTTTACATTAAAAATCACCCACATTATATAGACAACATATATAATATCATTATAAATTTGAATAATTTTACAAATACATCAATAAAAATTTTATAGTTTGCATATTAGGGACTAGTGAGATTCGCCAATTTTTTAAACTTCAAGATAATTTTCCATCCTTAAAATTATCCCTACTACAAGTTTGAATATTGTTCAACACAAAATCAACTTCTTCTCCACTATTGTGATTCCTGGCACTCTGATACCATGTAGAAATTATACAAACAATATGTATACCAATGTATTCAATCCAATCATGTAATATACGAAAAAAATATATTGAATCCTTCTACAATATTTGTGGAAAATAAACACGATTGCACAATCACACCAAGTACGATAAAGAATAAAATCAATCGCACAAAACAGATATTTTTCCTGGGGAAATCTTGCTTCTCAAAACCCCTCTATCTCAATTGTATAATGAACCAATTAATCATGAAATAATACAATGCATGTGTGCAATAATCAATTACAACTAGTTGGACTGAATTTAACTCACTTAATTGAGTTAACTGATTTCTCATGCATTAAACTAATACACTAACTGCAACTTGGACTATAAAACAAATATAATCACTCTACATGCCTCACCAACCACCCTCAACTTGAATTTCATGAGCTAACTGAGTCTATCACACTCAGTTAATTACTACAAGTGATTATGAGATAAGATTACAATTTATTGTCCAATTTATTTAAGGGATAAATCAATTTGATACACATTTCTTCTAATTTAATTAAGAAATAATTAAATCAAAATCCTCCATGGTAGCCATTTCTGGGTGTTGTTTCTGGATGCCAATTTCATTATTTCTTGTTGCAAATTTCAACAACTCAAACTCTTCATCTTCAAGAGTTTCATTATTGTCTTCTTCCATAATTTTTTCATTACTGGTTTCAGTTTGATCATTTTCCTCTTCGAATGGATCTTTGATGTCTACGAATGTCCCAAAATATGTCTTTCCAATCATTCCATGTAATGGTGGTTGAAGTTCCTTTGCTTTTTTTTGTCACACAAGATTCATTAAAATATCATTTCCTCAAACTAACTTCTTGCATTGCATCTGGAAGAAATTGAAGAGCATTAATTCTTTGGTGAATACATTTGCATTGTACTAGGTCTTTCTCAATGGAAATGCAATTTCTTCCTTTTTTTAAGCAACATGCTAGCGTTGTACCTAATCATCAAGTACAAAATAAAAAAAATTAGTAAATTAACATAAACACAAAAAAATTTAAAAAGAAAACATTGAAATTCATTTTTATATAATAAAACTTACGTGAGCGTGAGAATAAATCCAAAACCCAATATCCTTCATTTGAACATAAATCTAAAAGATAGTTAATAAATCACTGTGTTTTTTGATATATGTTAACTATCTCTCCTTTTGCTTCTTTATCTTCATATGTTAGTTTTCTTACAATAGCATCATGGACCAGTACTTGGCTATGACTCTTTCTATCTACTTGATTGAAAAGAATAGGCTTATAGATATCATCCTTTGTCCAGCTTTCAACATGAATGAACTCAAACTCACCTATAATTGGTTGATTTCCGCAAAAAATAAGATTTGACTTTTTCCTGTAACATGAAATAGTAAAAAGTTCAATTAACTTGTACATAAATTATTTTTTAATATTAATCAAACATACAATTTCAACGTCTTACCATGTAAGCTGCAACATTGACTTTTATTTTCCCTTGAAACTTGATAATAACAACTGCAATTGTGTGTCTGAATGAAATTTCACAAATCTCCAAAATGGTGATGTTGTGATTTCTATAAATACCACAACCACTTTACTAAAATCTTGATAAGTATAAGGTTCACTATCATATTCAATGTTTGGGATATTGAAACCACAAGGAATATCTGCAATAACTAGTGAATAATCACTTTTAGGTATGATTTTTCAATGACTTCACAATCACCTGATATTATTTGATAGTCGATAGTGTGGAGTCCATTCTAAATGAAATGATTAAAACTCGTATCAAGTTCAACCTCACTAAGACATTTTTTTCTCATCTTTTTTATTTTCAGTTTTTCAATAAAGCTTCTGAAATTATCCGGTGCTCCATTTGCATCATTCTTCATCTTTAGTGAAATAAACAGATACATGTATAAGTTATTAAATAAAAATAATATACATATGAATAGAAATGAATATATAAATCAACATACCTTCTTAAATGCAAGATAAAAATATTTTAGCATTGATGTACAACTTGAATCTGGGTAGTTGCGTACAACATCATCCCAACTCGCTTCATTCAACAATTTAACCATTTGTTCTTGTATTCTCATATAAACCTTGTGACTGAATAAATTAAGTAAACAATGTTAATATAGTGATATCTATAAAAAATACTACCAACAACAATATATTATATTTAACAAAAACTTATAATCGAGAAATAAGTAAAAATAACAAACCTACTTTAGAAATTCCTTAGACATTTCCTCCATTGATAATTCTCCTGACTTTACACGAGATAATATTGTTTTCAAAAAAAATTCATCCTTCACTCCTTGCATTGATCTCCAAGGTGTGATAGTCATATATTCTGGAATTAGCTTCATTTCATGACCTGATTTATTGTTGGTACATATCAATGGTTTATACTTTTTGACCTTGTGACTTTTTATGCCAATGTTCTCCCACAACTCAAATATCTAATCAATCAATTCCCATATCTCTCCAGTTCTAAATGGAAACTGGAAAATGTTATTCATACCTCTGAATATTTCAAAATTTACTTTGCCACCTTTTGAATTTTTGTTTTCTTCAATTTGATAACCAATTTCCATAAAACATTCCTTACGAAATGCATAATAAATATTTGTCTTATCCCCACCACATTTTTCTTCAAATCAACTATGAATAAATCTAACCCTTTGGATGAAAGTCATAGACTTCCTATACTCATTATCTGAATTATGATCCCATGCCAATGCCTTTGCTTTTGTATCTATTAAACCAACATAAATGATACATTTCAATGTTTCAAAATGTAGGTTATTGGTAGATTCCTCCATTAATTGCCTTTGAGCTTCTATAGAATGGTTACATAAACATTTTGATTTTTCAAATGCTTCTTTGTTAGGAACCTGAATTGGATCAACAAGACGAATATAATCAACCAAATGTGAAAAAGGGTTGTACCTCATCAATCTTTTCAAATTGTGAAAATGAAAGTAGTGTGGATTTCTAATTTGATATTTGAATTGTCCTTCATCTGGCTTGTATACTTGAATGAAATTAAGTTGAAATGACCGACCACCCTAAATTATATTTGTCTTTGTCCAAAGATGTTGAATGGAATTTTGTTTTGTTTTAATAACACCATCCTCTAAATTAGCTCCTAGTTTAATGATTTCCCTGCTGCCTTTTGATTTTTCACTGGGACCTTCACTGTTGTCCATGATTTTTTTAGAATGGGTAATTTTTTTCCTTCCTCCTATTGGTTATGATATTTTTTTCATCAAACAGAAGGGATACATTCCTGGGAATTTTTGTTTTTTTGTTTTTTTATGGCTCTTCTCCTTTCTAACATCATTTATAATTTGATCCTCAGTAATGGTAACACATTCTTCATCTTCAGCTTCAACTTCAACTTCCTCATTTTCAAAAGTAACATGTCTACCTTTACTAGATTGATCCCTTTGATATAGTGTTGTAGCATCATGAAGTATTTTTTTTTTCTTCTTTCCCATATCTTCTTCTTCATGTTCATGGAAAATGGAGACAACATTCATAATATCTCGCTCTACATAATAGATTCCCCCCAACATAATTGAAATGCTCTCAACAAAATCCTCTCAAATAAAATATAATATGTCAATAATAAACAAGTTATTAAAAATATAATGATACAGTTAGAATAATGCAAAACACATAAGTGTAAATAAAAATACTTACAATCTTTTGTGCAATATTATGTACGATTTGTTTGCATATACTTGAAAAATATTCCCCTGTGTTATACATCGCCAGTGTAAAAATATATCTAATATTATCATGTGACTTGGGCGGTTTTTAAAGTATATAAACATTTTCAAAATTCAGAAAAATATATAGGTCTAGTATTTTTCCCATCAACTCATAACTTGCAGCATCAAAATTCTTACTAGCATATAGATATAATTGCAGAGTTTCACCTTTCATATCTTTCAGAAACCATGCATATTTAGTATGATTCACTTCTTTTTATTTCTTCCAGTATGAAACCAACTTAGTTTCTTTTGTGGCAACATCTCCTACATTTTTAGTAATTAACTGAGGTGGAATTTGTTCAACAATATTTTTTGAGGGCCCACCTGCAGTTTTAGATGATGCAATGGTTGACTTTGGTCTAGAAAGATTGATAGAAACCTTCCTCGATGTCATTTTGCTGAAAACATATATATATGTACATACAAATTAGTAAATCATAAAAAACTAAATATCTTACGTAAACAAAACAAACGAAAAAAATAAATAAAAACTAAAAAACACCAGAAACATGTACATCACCTCTAGGTTTAGTGTGCATTTAGATTCATCCAAAATACCAAAATATAAAACTAGTTCCTTAAAAAATTCTTTTTTTTTTTACATTTTCTCCCCAACCCCAACTGTAAAACAAAATTTAATTTTTTTACAGGTCATCTCCCCAACACCCATGGAAAACAAATTTATTTTTTTATTGATTTATTTGGGGGTCGATTCTCAAAATCACCACGCCTAAATTTAAAACAAGTTCCTTTAAAAAGAAATATATATATATATATATTTTCTCCCCGACCTTACTAGAAATAAAAAGTAAAAAAAAATTACATCTCATCTCTCCAACCCCCAGATATACAATTTTTTTTTAAAGATTCTTAGAATTACCCTGCAGCACGATGTCATCATTGGACTCAGGCGGATGCCCGCCTGCAGCACGATGTCATCATTGGACTTAGGCGGACGCCCGCCCGCAGCACAACATCGATGTTAGGCTTGGGCGGATGAGGGCTCGATTCTCATAATCAGCCCCCTACAAGGTATGGGGGCCGACTCCCAAGTCGTTGAGCTCAGGTGGATGCCCACGTGTGGGCACGTTCGCCCGCAGCATGGTGTCATTGTTGGGCTCAGGCGGACACCCGCCCATGGGATCGTTCACTCGTAGCACGGCGCCACCATTGGGCTCAGGCAGACATTCCAATGGGCGGGCATCCGCCGGAGCCAAAGGGAATTCGCCCCCTTCTAGGCAGGGGGGTCGATTCCTTTGGACTTAGGTGGACGCCCACCCATGGATTATTCCACCTGCAGCATGACGACCATGTTTTGGGTGTCCGCCCGAGCCCAACGACGCCAGAGGGTTTTCGTTGGGCTCTAGCAGACGTCCACTTGTGCGCATGTCTGCCCATGACATGACTGCCCTGGGCTTGGTGGGCATGCCCACCGACCTCCGAGTTAGGAAGGGGTCCCGATTTAGGACCCCTGCCTTCCAGACGAGCAGGTGGGCGCACCCACCCAACCCACAGTGGCCAGGTGCTGACCCCATGTGGGCCCACCCACCATGTCCGTATGGATTTTTAATTTTTTTATTTTAGATAGTAAATTTGTTTTAATTGGTTTTTTTATGGTAATCTGGATGTAAAAAAAAAAAATGGCATCTAATAAATTATTTTTGTTAAATTCTTCATTAAATGGTCCAAGTAGAAGGGGAACTAACCTTTCAAAAGTAAGAATCTCTCGTTGACAATGTTGCTACTCCAGAAAATCGTTCCAAGTTCTTAAAAAAACCTCGAGAAATCTGGATGTAAAGTGAGGAATAGCCACAATGAAATTTCTTATAAAGCAGAAATTATGGATTTTCTTTTCTGCAGGGTGAATGTGGAATAAAAACTATGATAAATATTTTTTAAAAAAATTATAATCAAGTAAATGTTATATAATTAATTAAGATCATTTTAATTTGGAAAAATTAAAATTAAAACAAAAATGTGTAGGAAATTTAAATCGAAATTACGTTCAATATTCAAGATAATATTTTAGTAGAAAATTTTTAAATAAATCGTAGAAATAAAATTTCGAGGGACATCCTTCAAGCGAAAATTTTCGGCGAAAAAATTTAGAGGGAAAATTTCATTATTTCAACGATATATTATCATTGTGAGAGAGATCATTTGCATCATTCAACATATTTTGTTTGAGTGTTATGGATTCCTATGATACTGAAGTTTCGTTTATGAAGCATCAACATCTTCGTCACGTAACAACTATATTGATATTGATGAATATAACTAGAGAAATAGTGACAAAGGGAAGGATGAAGAATTTCAAATAAATAGAGAGTCAAATTTTCCACTTAGTCCTTATCCTATGGACTACGAGAGCATTAATGACAAAGGCCAAGATGAATAATTTCCAAAAAATAGAGACTCACAATCTCCATTTAGTCTTAATCCTAAGGAATTTGAGAGAAATAGTGATGAATGGAAAGATGAATAATTTTTAGTGAATAGAAACTCACATTTTCCACTTATTCCTAATCCTAAGGATTATGAGAGAAATAGTGATGAATGGCAAGATGTAGAATTTTTAGTGGATAGAGAGTCAGATTTTCCACTTACTCCTAATCGTAAGGACTATGAGAGCAATGGAAGGATGTAGAATTTTCAGCGGATAGAGAGTCATATTTTCCACTTACTCCTAATCCTAAGGAATATGAGAGCAATAGCAATGAATGGCGGGATGTAGAATTTGCAGTGGATAGAGAGTCACATTTTCCACTTAGTCCTAATCCTAAGGACTATGAGAGAAATAATGATGAATGAAAGGATGAAAAATTTTGAGTAAATAAAGAGTCAAATTTTCCACTTAGTCCTAACCCTATGTAATTTCAGAGAAACAATGATGAAGGGTAGGATGAAGATTTTCCAATAAATTGAGAGTCTCAATTTCCATTAGTCCTAATCATATGGAGTATGAGAGCAGCAGTGACGAAGGCCAAGATTAAGAATTACCGATAAATGAAGAGTCAGAATTTCCACACAGTCCTAATCCTATGGACTATGAGAGCACCATTGATGAAGGACAAGATAAATATGGTGAAGAATATCCTCCAAGTCAGTATTTCAATACCACAGATGATGGTATTGAAAATTTTCATGCCACCAAAGATGGTAATGAATATTTTTCAAACAATGATGGTGGTGAGTTTCCTAACTATATTGAAAATGATCATATTAAGAATATTATTCCTCCTAATGCTGATGGAAATGCTCATTCATAGAATTATGAAATGATGTAGATGTTGCCGGCAAATATTGTATCTAGGAGTAGGAGTAGACCTTTTCGTATCAATCTAAGATGTTCTAGTTATACAAGGGGTAGAGTAGAATATCTCATGATAATAAGCTCTATCAATGATCTCATTTCAAGTGACTGTTGTAAAAAGGATTTCTTGAAACATATGGATTTCAAGTTTTCTTTGGAGAAAAGGAAGAACTATTTGTCAATGAATAAAAGCATGAAAAATTCATGTTTAGTGGGGTGCATGCAATATACACTGGCAGGTTATGATTATCATATTGAGTATTTATTTATCTATAGAAAGGCTTTCAAAATGTTTCATTCAATTAGTAATTTTCATCTATAAAAAATCCAATATAATTTGGAAAAGGATCCTACATATTATTCAGAAGCTCGTCATAAACAAGAGTGTGGGCCACTAGCAAACACTGCAATGTCATGGCTGCGAGACTTGTTTTCAAAACATGGCGAGTGTTTTCCAAATAGAGATACAATATATATTCCAAATAATTTCTTAGGATGAGAAATCTACAACTTATACAAGGAATATGCAGAAGGTGCTGAAGGAAATGGTCATTTTATTACATATCAATATTTAGTGTAGATATGGAGGAGAAAATTCAACAATTTTTATATTCCTAAGAAGAAAATGATGGGGGTTTATAGTACATGTGCTTCTCTAAAATAAAAAAGGGATAAATTTCAAGGATAAGAAAGAGGTAAGCATTCATAACATTATTCTTTTAAATTTTATAGTGATCAACTATGAAAATGTATTTATTAATAGGTTTATTTTATGTTGTGTAGATTCCATTGTCAAAGCACTTCAGGAGCATCGCAAACAGAAAACAAGTGAAAGGAAAAATGTGTACAGGCATCAAAAGAAGTGATATGATAATCCAAATAAATATTTGAGTTTGATCATTAATGGTATGGACCAGAAGAAAACACTTCTACCACATTTTTTTCACACATCCAAAAATTTGTAGGATGAAAATTTTATCCAGTTTCACTTGGTTGGCTGTATGGTCTTCAATGGGAAAATGTCGCTATTGGGTACCGAATTTGTATACTTTCCTCTCCCATTTTACCCTATCTTTTTATCTCTTTATACCATTATTATTCTTAAACGCATGAGGTAAAACCATTTTTCCTTATCTTTCATGGGAGATTTGATTAATGAAGTAATTGTCACACAGGTTTTACCTTTTTACATATTAACTCCGATATTTCTACAGATTCGGCCAAAACAGGAGTGTTGCAGCCGTGAGTTGAGGAACAGCCTATCATCTCCAACACTATCCTCAATTTCTATTAAAACATAACAAACTCTGTTTATATCAGCGCCATTTCAGGCCTTTTTATGGTTTCCTTTTGGGAAACTAGGGTGTCGTTGTAACAAAATGTATTTTTGTGATTATGGAGTTGCTGAAGGGAATCGAGGATTCCAGGACATTTGTATAAAGAGGCATGCAGGCTGTGAATTGGGTTTAAGCCCTTTTACATACAAATCTTGTAACAAATCTATTCGTTCATTAATCTAATGCACATCATCTTGTTGTTTCTTCTGTAATTCGTGAGTTTACCGCAACCCTAATCAGAGATTTGGGCCCACTCTTCTGATCAGGTGCTGCATTTTCCTTTATTGCATTGTTTTTTTTTATGATTTAGTGTGATTTTATTACTTCTATTATAGTTAATCTTTAATTGTTGTGAATGTATTTCAATTCTGCAGTTTACTTAATTGTTGTTACAGTGGTCTGTGTGTTATGGATTTAAACCTACGATCTACATCTGGTCATGTGCTTGTGTCTGCATATACTTTGTCGTTAGTCTTGAAATAACTAATGCCCTCAGGTTGATAACTTATGTGGAAAAAGGGTTGAACATTGTTCATATCCAGACACCAACATTTTGGTGTTGTTGCTAGGGAAGACTAACAGGTGCAAGAACAGGATCTGTAACAGATATAAGGGTCAATATCTCATCTTGGGGAGGGAATTTATTGCCTTGCTTCAAGTCATGAGTGTAAGTGCTTTGTATTTTTCTTTCCTGATTTTTATTTTTTTCTATAGAATCGATCTCTCGTCTTAGGGAGGGCATTTATTACTTTGCTCCAAGTCCTTAGTATAGCATGTTGTTTTTCTTTCTGCTTATTCTGATTTTTCATTAAAATTAATCCCTCATCTTAGGAAGGGTATTTTGAAACCCTGCGCTAAGTCATGGGCGTAGTTTCCAGTCTTTCATTTTTATTTTCTTTTCTTTGGGCCAACTTCTCGTCCTGAGGAGGGTATGTGATTTCCCTACTTCAGGTACTAAAATTTTCCTTTTTCTTTTTATTGTTTGTCTGAATCTATTCTCTCGTCCCAGGGAGGAATCTATCTTTCCTGCTCCGGTTCCTAAGTGATTGTTGTGACTTTGATGAACCCTCTTCACAATTTGTATGAACAAGGATCTGAATAAGAGGGGCAGAGGAAGACCCCCAAATAAATGAAAGGATCTAGGAAAGAAGACATACATTCAGGAAATTATTGAAAAATCTAGATCTGAGGCATCATCCTGTGCTGCTGTTAGGGTTAGAGTTCAAATGAAGTCTGAAGGACAGTCTGTGGAGAAACCAGTGCCATCCATGGTACTAGAAGGTGTTCTTTCTATGGTAGAAGACTTAAATAATAGTGTATCAGTGGAGGATACTTCCTTATCAGTAGAAGAAGGGGAAGAAATAGAAAGTAGGAGATCATAAGAGCTGAGAAATTATAACTGGGAAGGAGAACCTCTAAAGGCGTTTTCATCCCCACAGGACCAAGGTAGTGTTGGAAAAATTCCCACAACTGAATCAAATGATTCTGATTTGGTAAAAGAATTCTTGAAATATTTTGAGTCACCAAGGGACCAAGGGAGCACGGTGCAACCTCCTACAGTTGAATCACTCCAAATACCAGCTACAGAACCAATCGAAATTCGAAGTGAGTATTGGAGGGTATTTATGGCACCTGTAAGTTCCTCTATTGATTTTCCCATTGGAAATTTTATAGTTGATGCACCGATGAGACCCATCCCTTTAACAGCTTTTCCTAGTTTCCATGGGCTTTCTTCTAAAGACCCTAATACGTTCCTCTTTGAATTTGATATTTTTTGTCGAGGATATGACTATATTGCTGATGCTCAGAAATTGAAGATATTTCCTGCTACCCTAAAGGGGATAGCCCTGAGATGGTTCAAGGGTTTAGGAGGGAGTACGATTACCTCATGGGAAGGGATGAAAGAAGCTTTCTTGGAGAAATACGAATATTATTGTAAGTCTCGTGACATTAAGCAGTAAATCTTTAAATTTTCACACAAAGAGGATGAAAACATGGAGGACTGTGTAGAACGATTTAAATACATATTGTAGAGGTTAGGACATAGTGACCTGGACAAGGAAATTTTGAAGATCATTCTTCTCCGAGAACTTAGGGAAGACTCTTTGCAACTTATGAATATAGTAGTCAAAGGGGATATTTCAAAAGAAGACTTCGATACTATCTATGATTATTGTATTAAGTGTTCACGGGGGGCTGCAAGGACTGGACAGGGGATTTGGTCATCCAAGACTTTCGGTGGAGGGGTTACAAAAGCATAAATTGGAAATCTACTGGACAACCTAAGGACCGATATTATGAGCACACTCTCAGCCCAGATGGACACTCTGCAGGCCAAATAGAAGCAGATGGAGTTGGAAAAAACCATGGCCATATTCTTCCCACAGTGCAGAAAGAAGCATCCTTTGAAGGAATGGCCATTGAACACGGTGGAATCCTGCGCAATCTGTGAATAGACTCACACAACCAGCTCATGTCCTTCCTTGCTCGAGCTGAAACCATTTTTCCAAGGAGTAAGCGAAGAAAGCATGGTAAACCAATTGTACTTCATGGGGAAAAAGAAGCTGTGGCAACCTCGACCACTAGATATGAATCCAGGTATGTTTCAGGACTCATCTCAGTACTTTAAAATTTTTAATATGGGCCCCCAATCTGCACCATTTCCAGCTATTTGGTCTCAATATCAGTATCCCCCTTGGAAACAATGGGTTCCCCTACCCCCAGGAAACCCAGCCATTAGACCCCATCTTCCTATCCAGCCCAACCTGAATATAAACAATAAAGGGGTCCAACAAACAGACACTCTGAACCTTCCATCTTATAGAATCTATACCGTGGGACTTAATGAGATAAATCTACTGTCTGGCTAGGTAGTGAACGCACCTACTTCACCTATTATTATATAGCAATTTGACAGTGAAGATACTGAACCAGAACAGAGAACAGTGAGGGAGAATTCAAACGAAAACATATTAAATCAAATGCCTCCCCAAAATGTCCCTAATCAAGGTCATTTAACTTCTCCTCCATATCCTGAAAGACTAACCTTGAGTAAACCAAACCCTCGAGCAGAATTTGACTTCCTAGGGGAACTGTAGAATCTCTTTGTTAAAATACCCCTATTACAAGCTATGAGGGATGTACCTATATATGAAAAAACCCTGAAGGAATACTTCTCTAAGAAACCAGGGAGGAAACCTAAGGATCCATTGACCATTCATGTAATGGGCAGACTATCTGATATCATGTTAGGAAAGATCATGCCTGTAAAATACAGAGACCTTGGGAACCCGATTCTAACAGTACAGATTAATGGGGTTGAAATCCCAAATGTACTGGTAGATATTGGAGTTTCCATCAACATTATCACTGCTGAAACAATGAACACATTAGGACTTGGAAACATTAAACCAACCCCTACTATCCTGGAACTTGCGAACAGATCCACAATTAAACCAGTGGGGAAATTAGAAGATGTGATCATTTCAGTAGACTCATGGCATTACCCTGTGGGCCTCCTTATATTACAAATACGATCTTCAGTAGGTGGTCACCCATTGATCCTAGGAAGACCCTGGCTTGCAATTGCAGACACCTACATAGAGTGTCGATCTAGGCATATGATCATATCAAATGGGACAGTTACAAATAATCTTAAGCTTTATCCTCCTGCGGAACCGAGCCCATCTGAAAAATCATTACCCAGTCAGAAACCTCTACCTATAGAAGAGCTTGAACCTGAAAATGAAGATGTTGGACCAGTCCTCACTATTGGCCAGGCCCTTCAATTCAAAACAAAAACTGAGGACGATGCTATCAATGCCTCCATTAATGATTCTAGTTTTGTTTCCGATTCAACTCGACATATTCTAGAATCTGCTATGAGCTATGAAACACAGGAAAATATTGAACCAGAAGATGACATTGAAGACATTCTTGTAACCTCATCCCATGATAGTATTCCAATTGAGATTGAACCAGGGAAAACACTTAATATCAACCCAAACCTACCTAAATCCCAGACAAAACAACTTCTAAAAGTCCTTCAAGATCAGTAGGAAGCTTTTTCTTGGGACTATACCGACATGAAGGGGATCCCTGCAAATCTATGTACTTGTCATATCTATATGAAAGAAGATTGCCGCCCTGTAAGACAGCCTCAACGGAGGATGAACCCTGCACTCAAAAACATTGTCAAGGAAGAATTACAAAAATTATTGGATGTAGGATTCATTTACCCCATATTATATAGCCAATGGTTATCTCTGTTCGTTATTGTTCCCAAAAATAATGGTAAATGGCAGATCTGTGTAGACTACAGGGAACTAAATAAGGCAACGCAAAAAGACCATTTCCCTTTGCCATTCATTAACCAAGTCTCAGATACCTTGGCTGGGAAGAAGTTATTTTCCTTCCTAGATGGATTCAGTGGATATAACTAGATCCATATAGCCTCGAAAGAGTAGGATAAAACAACTTTCACATGCCCCTGGGGAACCTTTTCATACAGGGTCCTCCCATTTTTCCTGTGTAATGCTCTTGCTACCTTCCAGATGGAAATCTTGGGAATATTTTCTGATTTAGTCGATGATAGCATTGAGATCTATATGGATGATTTTACTCCATATGAGAACTCATTTGAGGAAGGGTTGGAAAATCTAGAGAAATTACTCAAAAGATGTAAGCAGACTCATGTATCTCTGAGTACAGTGAAATGCCATATGATGAGGGAGGAGGGAGTAGTATTGGGAAATTTTCTCTCATCTGCTGGAATTCAAGTTGATCCAGCCAAAGTAGAGGTAATATTCCACTTCCTAGTACTGAAAACACCCACACAATTACGTAGCTTTATTGGTTGTGTTGGTTATTACAGACGCTTTATAGAAAATTTTGCTAAAATAGCACACCCACTATTTCAATTGCTAACAAAAGATGCAGAAATTTTGTGGACTGAATATTGTGAGACATCTTTCATGAAAATTAAGGGGTTGGTGTGCATGGCTCCAATCCTCTGAGGACTTGATTGGGCATTATCGTTTCACATACATATCGATGCTTCTCAGACAACAGTAGGGGTTTTTTTAGGACAGCAGGTAGACAAAACACCGTATGCAATTTACTATGTCATCAAGAACTTAATTCCTACCGAATTAAATTACACGGTGCCAGAAAAATAATTCCTGGTTGTCATTTATGTTGTCAATAAGTTCCAACACTACATTACTGGGTATTCTATTGTTTTCCATACTGATCATGCAACAATCAGGTATTTGATGAATAAACCTATTACTCCTGGCCGTATTCCAAGATGGTTACTATTGCTTCAAGAATTTTATATTACAATAGTAGAAAAGCCAGGAAAAGATAATGTAGTGGATGATTTCCTATCTAGAATGGATAAAAATGATGAATGCACACCTGTAGAAGATAGTTTTCCTGATGAGCATATTTTTGCAGTTTCTACTAAACCTCCATGGTATGCAGATATTGCTAACTATCTTGCTATAGGGAAAGTGCCTCCTCATTTTTCATACAGGGAAAAATAGAAAATTATTCATCACAGTGCCCGATATTCTTGGATGGCAAGGTACCTTTTTCACACAGGAGCGGATAAGCAGATTCGGCACTGTGTGTCTGAGGATGGTATTTATGAGATATTGAAAGCTACTCATGATGGCCCTTGTGGAGGGCATTTTGCAGACAAAAGAACAGGCGATAAGGTGCTACAAGTGGGATATTACGGGCCTTCTATCTTTCGTGATGCACAGAATTATGTTAGGAGGTGTGATAGTTTCCAACGTATGGGGCAGCTCGGTCAGGCTAATGAAATGCCTTTACAGGCACAGGTATTCATCGAGCCTTTTGAGAAATGTTCTATTAACTTCGTTGGACCCTTTAACCCACCGTCCCAGCAAAAATTCCACATCTTGGTATGTACCGTTTACGTGACTAAGTGGGTGGAAGCCAAAGCTATTACGAAAGCAACAGAGCAGGTGGTCTTAGATTTTATATTTGAAGAAATTTTTGCTCGTTATGGTACTCCAAGAGAGATTGTTTCAAATGGAGGAGCATAATTCACATCATAGATGATAGCAAATCTCATGTATAAATATGGGGTCAAGCACAGAGTAACATATCCATATGACCCCCAGGCGAATGGAAAAGTGGAAAGCACAAACAAGACATTGGAAAACATCTTGACAAAAATTGTGGCTTACCATCATCGAGATTGGGCTCAGAAGCTGCTTGAAGCTCTCTGGGCATACAGAACAACATGGCGAAATACAACTAGGTTTTCACCATTCGAGCTGGTTTATGGGAAATCCCTGTTGTTTCCAATAGAATTTGAAATCAATACGCTCATAACAGCTCTTGAAGTTGGTTTGGATCTATCAGATGCCCAGAAAAAACGACTGACCCAGCTCAATGAACTAGATGAAATCTGTTCAATGGTTGTCCAGAGAACTACTGCTATTCAACAACAGAGAATGAAATTGCATGATAAGTTTATTAAAAATAAGGTGTTTCAAATTGGAGATTGGGCACTACTTTATGACTCCCACTTTAAGGATTTTAAAGGGAAGCTTTGCACTCGTTGGATGGGACCTTATGAGGTGGACGTTGTATCTGATAATGGAACAGTCAGGCTAGTAACAACTGATGGTACATGTGCTTCATTTATAGTCAATGGACATCACCTGAGATTGTACCACTGCCCGACCTATAAGGATGCCTTTATCAAACACCTGGATGGGACCTTATGAGGTGGATGTTGTATCTGATAATGGAACAATCAGGCTAGTCACAACTGATGGTACACGTGCTTCATTTAGAGTCAATGGACATCACCTGAGATTGTACCACTGCCCGACCTATAAGGATGCCTTTATCAAACACCTCTCTGAGAAATCTAGTTTGAAGGTCATCAGCGCAGAGAACTCTTCCTCTACACCCTTGTTATAAAAAAAAAAGGAATATATATATATATATATATATATAAAGAATAAAGAATTTTGTTTAATTTTGTTTTCTTTTTGCAGGAGTTACTACTAAGGAGTAAAGTCAAAGAAATTTTTTCAAAGTGTCAGTTGTTGCTGTTACTCGGTTGCTGCTACTCATGGTGTTGTTACTCGGTTGCTACTACTTATGGCATTGTTACTCAGTTGTTGTTACTCAACTGCTGCTACTCATGGTGATGTTACTCGGTTGTTGCTACTCATGGTACTGTTACTTGGATGCTGCTACTTGTGATGTTGTTACATCGGATGCTACTACTCGCACTGCTGTTACTCCAGATGCTGCTACACCAAATGTTGTTACTCGTACTGTTGTTACTTCGATGCTGCTGCTTGCACTGCTGTTACTCCAGATGTTGTTACTTGCATTGTTTTTACTCCAGATGTTTTTACTTGTAGTTTCCACTCGATGTTGTTACTCCAGATGCTGCTATACCGGATGTTGTTACTCATACTGCTATTACTTTAGATGTTGTTACTCACACTATTGATACTCTAGATGTTGTTACTCACACTGCTCTTACTCCAATGCTGCTACTCGATGTTGTTACACCAGATGTTGTTACTCTGAATGTTGCTACTCGTACTGCTATTACTCCATCTACATCATTACTGCGCCATCATCCTACCAACCATCACATCGTCCAGGTAGGCTGTCAGGTACGCCTCCACATGACTTTTACCGATTTAATTAAATATCCCATGTGCAGATTTTAATGCCGCGGATGAAAAAAATTTAAGTTGGGGGGGGGGGGGGGGGGTGTTGTCATAGTCAAGGACGACGTAATAATTACCTCATAAATCATTATGATAGTTCGTGCATAGGTACACCTTACAATCCCCATCAAAATTTGATATAATCATTCAATATGTATTGGGATCCATAATATGTCTTTTCCATTCCATATGAGATAATTATCTTTTTTACTCATCACACTTACCATATTTCTCTTATGATTTTTCTTGGTTTTCGAGAATTACCATCCTTATTTACCATTACTACCTTTCATTTTCACCATGTTGTTTCTCCAAATTTGGTATCCACCACCTCGCCCAAATGTCTTTTGTTACATGAACTATTGCTACAAGTCTCCACAGTATGGGTGGGCTGGTTGTGCGGCATGAACCTGAAAACACAACTTCAGTCTATAGCAATCCAGAAGTATGGAAAATATTTGTTGCTGTAGGGTGGGATACCGACTTTGACATATTGCAGGGATTTGATGGAGGAATCAAAATGGAGTTCACACTCAATTTAGAGGAGAACTACTCGCGAGTCAGAGGTTTTGAAGTTCCTGTAATATAAGAGGTAATTGCAGAGGTTAGCGGGCTGAGATAGCAATGGCGGCAATGGTTTTCTCAAAAAATTTCTCTCCCGGAATTTACCAAATTGTTCTTGCAGGCAGGGGAAAGTGTCATTTAAATGGGCAGAGGATATGAGCGTAGGACTGTGCCGTATCCTTGGAATGAAGTTTCAGGTTTTGTAGTAAAATACATAACTTGCAAAGGCCGGGCCACAACTCTGTTCAAATATCATTTTAAAATTTTAAAGCACCTTCAATTTTCACAGGCTCAGGTACATGCCTTGAACATGCCCTTCTTCCTATTGAAACAGCTGCAACATATGGCACAAGTTGCTCGAAGTTCGCGCCAAATGCCGACAGTGCTTTCCAATCATGGATTGGTGTGATTATTGGTCATACATGCAATAAACATGCTTTGGGTCTCCTGGGTGGAACTATGTGGGTCCTCAGAAGAAGAGGTAATAGCCATTATTGCTGCTAGAGAAGAGGAACCAGTCTCTCCGACTGGTTTGGCAGAAGCAGAACATTCGGAAGGGATTGACCAAGAGGAACCCGAGGAAATAGAAATGGAAGTTGATTAGGAGGAACCCTAAGAAGTGGAAATGATGGTCAATCAGGAGGAACATGAAGAAATGAGAATGGAGGAGGTAATTGGTGACACAGTCGAGGCTGCCACACAAGAACCAGCCTCGGTTGAAGAGCCCACAGATGAAGAGATTATGGACATCATGCAGGAAATCAGGATTGTCATATAGTCGTCGACTTTTGACAATGAAGAACAAGGGAGTGAAATGGTAGACAAAGAAATGGCAAGTGATGGTTTTGCAAGAAAAAAAATCACCTGCCCAAGAAAACATGGATGTTGATACGAGTGGGGATGTTACACAAGAACCACCCCCAATTCAACTAGAACAGGAGGAGTCAACCTGCAAAATCGACGATGTTCCTCAAGAACTAGTACCAACTGTGGAAAAAGAGGAAATTCATGAGGAACAGGAAGGTAGAGAAGAAATGAACCAGGAGGTCGATACTATCCCACAAGAACCATTATTGACACTAGAAGAAGAAATGGTGAAAAAAGAGCGAGAGGACAGAAGGGAAACAAGCCGCGGAATCGATGTTGCTCCATAAGAACCAACATCGACCCCAGTTTATGTAATAATGCGTGAAGTTTTGGTTCAAGCTAGAAATGAGGATGATGAGTTTGTCCCCCTCTCTCCGTTCCAGTCCATGATGCCTAGAAGGGTGAGGGGATTCTGCTTTCCCAAACGATTAACAGAGGAAGTAGTTGTCCCACCAGTTCTTAAATTTTTTGACACAACCAAAATTGGCCCAGTCACTATCGAACCTCTGTTGGAGCACTTAGAGGCTCGCGAAGAATATATAACTCCCTTGGAGACACCAGAACGCGGAGTGGTCATTGAAAATGTCGACCAGACGGCAGGAGTCCCTGAAGGGAATATAGATAAAGAAGCCCTTGAATATAGGGAGTCCAACTGGAAAGGCTTAACAAGAGAATCAACTGAGAACACCGAAAACATTCTACCGCCTCCTGAGCCTGTCATAGGCCCAGAAACTAAATTTATTGTTAAACAAGAATGGATTGAATAGTGTGAGAAAAGAAGGATACCTATCAAAAAGAGGTATAAGCGGCAGTTCAGTGAAACCATGAGACTGAAAAGGGAGGTTCGGGATTTGAAAAGGCAATTTCCCAGCTAAAAAAGAAGGTAAAAATCTACAAACAGAGGGAAATAGAGCCAAAATTCGAGGTCTCCTCTGCAGCCACCCAGACCGGCCTGATTGAAGAGTTGTTTGAAGGCCGAGAATTTGTACTGGCCACTGAAATCTAGAAGTGGAAGTCTGCTGCAAGTGACCATAAAAAGGAAACAACTCGGGTTCGAGAACAGGCTGCCAGAGTCGTCACAGGGTACATGGATCATTTATATAAGGCGTGACTGAAGCAAGCTAAACAGAAGGCCAGAATAGAAGAAATGGAAGAACAAGTGCAGCTGCTGCAAACAGATAAGGAGAATATGCTCTCCCTGGCACAGTAGGTAATGGCCTGCAGACCTCCAAAACATAGCTATGCCTTATTCCTTCACGAGAAATTTATTTTATTTTGTCTCGAAAGTATATATAAGGAGATTTGTTACAAAATCGAGGATCCCATTCAATTTCTCCATATTTTAAAAATTCACGATATCATAGGATAACACTTAATGTGTGAGCTCTACATGCATGGGCATTTCTTAAAGCATGATCAATCCTTTAACCCCGTTCCATTCGTGGGGGACATCCATTTAAGAGCTTTCACCTCTTATACCATTAATCATATCAAGTGGGGAAAGGACAGGGATAAATTTGAATAAAACCAAGTTGGACGACCATTAATGATGAGGAAAGAGCATGGCCAATCCTCAAACATTTATAACAAGAATTATACATTTTTACAGATTGAGGGCCACAAAGAACACATGTTGGTAACCCAAAAATGGTGTGTTGACCTATGTGTCAAGCAGATTACGATGTTTCGTAAGGAAGCACTGGAAAGTTGTCAGAAAAGGTGGATGTTGTCATCCTCAGTTGTCAAAGAACGAGAACCATTTGGGGCACCTAACTTTGCATGGGCTTTAGAGAGAATGTCACATTTCATGGCATGCATTCATACCTGTGGGGTCATATGGATGGGATTGAGGTTTCAATTTCCCCTTATCTAGTTTCCAGCTGAGCAGTATACTCCTGCATACAATGTTGATCCAGACTGATGGAAGGATGTTGTTTTGACAGAGGTATATAAGCCACCAGGGACAGAAATGGCTAAAGAGTATGACCTTGCATAGCTTCATTCCGATCACAGTCAATCCAATCCAGATCTGAGGAGACGACGAGTTGCATGAGGACATGCAGATAGACCAGTTGGGGGGAGATGTTGGGTACCGAATTTGTATACTTTCCTCTCCCATTTCACCCTATCTTTCTATCTCTTTCTACCATTATTATTCTTAAACACATGAGGTAAAAATTTTATCCTTATCTTTCATGGGATATTTTATTAATGAAGTAATTGTCATGGAGGTTTTACCTTTTTACATATTAGCTTCGATATTTCTACAGATTCGGCCAAAACAGGAGCATTGCAGTCGTGAGTCGAGGAACAACCTGTCATCTCCAGCGTTATCCTCATTTTTTGTTACAGCATAACAAACTCTGTTTATATCAGTGTCATTTTAGAAATTTTTATGGTTTCCTTTTAGGCAACTAGGTTTTAGTTGTAACAAAATGTATTTTTGTGATTATGGAGTTGTTGAAGGGAATCAGGGATTCCAGGACATTTGTATAAAGAGGCTTGCGGGCTGTGAATCGAGGTTAAGCCCTTTTACATACAAATCTTGTAACAAATATATTCTGTCATTAATCGAATGCACAACATCTTATTGTTTATTCTGTAATTCGTGAGTTTACCGCAGCCCTGATCAGAGATTTGGGCCCACTCTTCTGATCAGGTGTTGTGTTTTCCTTTCTTGCATTGTTTTTTTTATGATTTAGTGTGATTTTATTACTACTGTTACAGTTAATCTTTAATTGTTGTGAATGTCTTTAAATGCTATAGTTTACTTAATTGTTGTTACAGTGGTCTGTGTGTTATGGATTTAAACTTGTGATCTACAACAGGTCATGTGCTTGTGTCTGCATATACTTTGCCATTAGTCTTGAAATAACTAATGCCCTCAGGTTGATAATTTATGTGGAAAAAGGGTTGAACATTGTTCATATCCGGACACCAACAGTCGCCAAGAGTTTACTTCACAACTCCAAATATTCATAATGATGGAAATCTGGTAATAATCGTAATTCATGAGGTGCTTTCTCATTCATGTGGTAATCTTCCTAAAATTTTGTATCTTCAATTAGACAACACTTGTCGTGAAAACAAAAATCAGATTGTTTTTGGATATCTAAACATGCTTGTTGAATTGAGAATTTTTCATAAGGTAAAGGTCAGTTTCCTTCTTGTTGGGCACACTCACGACCATAAGGATCAAATGTTCAGTCATTTTTCAGTAACATTGAGGAGGAAGGATGTTGGGAGCTTGCCATCATTAATTAAATGTATTAAGAAATCATATATGCCAGAGCCTATTTCATGTGTTAGAATAAAATATTGACAAGCAAAGGTTTATTTTGGGATTGCATGGTGAGGATAAATGCATTGAACAACTTAATGAAATTATCTTCTAACATCAATTTCGTATCAAAAAAATTGATGGAAAAACACTTATATGGGGCAATAAGTACTCAACTATTGCAAAATGAGCACCTTCATCGGGTTTGGAATTTTTCAAGTTCATTCTAGATCATCCAATATTTGCATCAAATATATTGTCATTACAATCAATTGGTGAAGTTCATAATTCAGGAAGGAAGAAGATATATTTAGATTATTGTAAATGCGTGGAAGAAATTAAAAAATCCATTTGATATACATATGAGTACTTTGATTTTGTTGATTCAGTTTGGTAGGATTCATTTTTCAATGATCGGAGTGATATCCTTTCAAGACCAACAAATGAAGATATTCTTTTGAAGACTCCATTTATTTGGCCACAAAATGTGTCAAATGAATAGGAGGAAACAAACATTGTTGAACAACAACAATCACAAGGTATTATTAATTATACACAGATGGAGGAAAGAGAAATGTATATTGGTTCCAGAAGATCTCATGCACAACTTGAAGCCATGAAAGACCTTTATAGAGGTTCAGTACATGATATTAAGAAGGGTTGCATGATCGTAGTGTTAGCACATGAAGATCCACATGGCTATCCATTTTGGTTTTCCAAGGTTATAAAGGCCATTACAGAAAATGAAGATGTTACAGGTGTCTAAATACATTGGTGTGCCATAAACACACACCCATTCAATGGTGTGTACAAGCTAGAGATGGTAGTTGATAAAAAAAATGGTGGAAAGAGAAAAAGAAAGGGTGAAAATATAAATCGTCGCTGGACAGACCTCTTAAAATTGGAGGAAGTTGATATACTTGCTTATGACTTCAATCTAATAAAGAGAGGAAATCTTCACTCCAGGACTATAGAGGTTCTGAAGAGGTTGCTACCAAAAGAAATAGTGTTGAGATGGCAATCTGTTGAACCCAGTCGTAGATCTAGAAGACTTTTGAAACCTCAGGTGGTGGGCATGCATGTTAACTCATATGGGGCACTAGTTGATGAAAGAGAAGAATATGGAACATCTTCATGTGCATCCAGTCATTCATCTGAAGATGTGAATTCTAATGGTGTGCAAGAAAATATGAGTGATTTTGAATAATTTTGTAAGACAATTTATATAAATTATGTTTGCATTGAGCAATGAAAATGATATTTTAACTTCCATATGATCTTACATGAAGTTATGAGTCATTTTTATGTTTTTTGGATTATATGTTTTAATTATGATGAATTCATTTGTCTAAAATATTCACAATGCAATAATAACCTGGAGAAATAATTTATGTTTCATTGGGTTATTTTAGTCATATAATTTTTTCATAATATCATGGTTGAAATATGTTGAAAAGTTTTTTTTTTTTAATTCTATGGGTGAAAATTTGTGAAATAACTTTTATATTTACCAGTATGGTTGAAAACAATTAGAATTTTAGGGATTTTTAGTGTCATCATATTATACGTTAAATGGCATGGATATAAATTATTGGAATTTAAATGTATTTAAAATCTCATTATTTGATATTTAACGTCACTACTAAAAATATTATTAAATTGTACCTAGAAAATAAAAATGGTATTCTAGCACCAACATTAGTGTGTTTTTCCCATTTATTTGGCACATGAAAATTGTTTTTACTACCATTTTTAAAAAATGTTGCAAATTAACCTTGAAAAGAATAAAACTTCGTTCGGGAATACACACTTTTCGTTTTTGGGTTATTTTTCATGTTTTTTTGGGTTTTTTTAGCTAGAGTTCCTATTTTTAGTTTATAGTTTCCATTTCGAAGTTTACATTGTTCAAAGAAACAACTATTTTTGATGCTATAGTTGGGCTACACACTCTTTGAGCTCTGTAACATAACTTCTTACGATTTTAATGTTCTTCATTACTCTTTTTCTAAACATATTTTGCATTTTCTTTACATTAATAGAATTAGACCTACAATAATAGGGAGTGCCCTTCCGATAGGACACTACATCACCATCCCTACTTTTTTCCGATGTGGTGGTAGTAATATTAGCATTCTTTAGTGGATTATTCTCACTTTCAAAATGGATGGTATTGACGAAATTATGATTGAGGAGAGAATGGGGATCATGGAAGGATTTTTTCTTTCATGATTTCGACCTTATTTTGGTAGGTGATGATGGCACATTATTAGATGGACAACTAGGGTCAAGTGATTCCAACAACAAGTTGTCTATGGGATTTTTTCCTTTTTCTAGCTACTTGTCCAATGAATAAATTATTGTGTCTCACATTACTTGTAGTCTACTAATATCTTCTATTAAAATAGTGTTCATACTCTTCCTATTAACGTTGTAAATTAATTAGCATTCGTACACATCCTATCAGCATAGGCAAAAAGCCTAAATTCTTTGACAATATTAGAGAAATGCTCCGAATTTACATCTTTTATTTCTACTTTAAGATTAGAAATTATTTGAGCTACACCATTTTTCATCCAAGATGATCCAAGGTTGGCTAAGTGAAGAAAAAATTCCTCCTTTTGAAGTTCTTCATAAGGTCGACCAGTATATTGAAAAATCTCATCTTGCAGTTGCTTAAACACAAGTGTTTTCATTGGTTGCCTCAATATTTTCCTTATTGGGTTGGGAAATCCGTTTGCCTCACAGTTAATCAAACCTCATTAAAAGTCTTCATCTAGTTTTGGGTATTATCATTGAGTCAAATGCTACCAATTCTAAGTGTTGTGTCATCGATGTGTTCAAGATAAGTCCAACCTTAGTCAAAATTACCTTGCAAATCATAACCCTCAATCGTGTTAGTCATCCCTGAGTCAATCCTGAATTACTCCAATCTTTTCTTCAAAACTTGACATGAAGTTTTGTGTCTTAGGCCCTCTTGTGATGGATCAATTCCTATCGAATTTAGCTCACTATCTAGGAATTTTATCAATAAACCTTTTTCAGTACCTTGGGGCCTGCATGTCTTAATGGAAGTTTTCTCACTTTCGATGATAGGTTCTCATCATTGGCCTTCGATCAAATGATTCTATGAGTGTTCAACTTCAAAACATTTAATCGCACTTCATAGGTTGTACTGGAGTACCTTGAGAGTCATTTTAATTATTGGTGGTTTCTCTCACACCTGTTAATGATTTACATCATTGACTGGTAATTGAGCGGTTTCTACCATGTTCGACTTCAATAAATTAACTCACATGGTTAAATTCATACATCGATAGAGATGGAGATCAGGACCCTAGATCTAGTTTCATCCATCCAAGTTGCGTGGAGTTATCAAGTATTCATGATTGTAAACATAAATCCATTGATGGATGCATCCATATTGTGTCTTCTGTTGACATGGATATTTAGATGTATTTATGTACTAATTGTTTGGGATACTTATACACTGAGTATGGAAATGCCTATCACAATGATGTTTATATGAAAGCATGATATGGTAATCCTTGATTATTTGTTTCAGGTCCTCAACCAATTAGTCTCTGATCTGAACCTTTGACATGATAAAGTGCTTCAATCATCAAATATATTTTCAAGATTTTCACATTAGGGGGCAATATTTTACACTAAAATTTGTCACCATAATTGTCGATTCAGATATCTTGCCATCCAATGGAGTGTCTCGAGTGAATCCCCTATGAATCTTTAAGTAAAACAATACCAGAGAAAAAAGGAATTTTCATTTTCACTGCTTAAAACCAGTTTTTGAGCATCTGCACAATTTACCTGAAAAAAACTAGCGCATGCATGGTTTCTACCACTATAAACTGCGCATATATGGACAATCTCTTCCATTAAAAACTGCGTAGGTATATTCCTACAGGTAAAAATAAAAAAAGGTAAGCTATAGAAGCTTTGGTTAAGGAATATTATACAAATTATAAACCTCAAACCACTACATAATTATGCCTCATCCCTTGGTACATGGAACTAATATCCTTTTCTTAATGATCATATCCCTTGAGGAGTGGAACTAGAAACCTCCTCATCCTTCCTATAAATTCAGCATAGGACTTAAGGAATGAGGGGCTTAGATTTGTAAAAATATGTTGTTGGTTTGGGTCTGAAGAGCTTGTCATCAAGCGAAGGAAAGGAGACTGTTGGAAGAGGCTTGTGACATCAAGGAAACCAGTTTTTCAGCTTGTCTTCCGTGTGAATTTAATACAAAGTCAATTGTTTTTTCCTAATTGCGTCTATTTTGATGTTATTTGTGGGATTCCTTGATAACTCACATGGTTTATAATTGATTATTGATTCATTTATATGTTGTATGCTATATTAAGGATTTCAATTACCTTTTCTTTCATATGCGAGATGCTTTTATCCCTTTGAATGTTTCTTTCTATGCATATCTATTTTGGAGCATCACGGAGAAGCTCTGGAAAGCATTCAGAAATCCTCTAAGGCATTGAGGGAAAGCTGGATGTGGAAAGTGCTGAAAGGACTTCTAAAATCATTTCATTAATAGATAAGTGATCCCTCGCATACTACATGTTTCATGTTTTAGTTATAGGATAAGGAAATAGATATTGCTTTGTCTGTTTGTTTCTAGTTTTCCTTTACTATTCTAGGGAGATCTCTCTTTTCCGCAAGATGGATTTATCCATATAATAGTGTGTCAACATATGTAAAAATGAACTTAATGCACAATACCTTTTCCACCCATGTATCTCTAGTGAATGCTTAGATTTATTCTATAAATAAAATTCAATCTCAAGTCACCATATACAAAAGTCAAGCAGATATTAGGTCATAGGCTTAATTCCCTACACAACATTCTATGGCGTAAATCATTTTATTCAATACATTGGGTTAGGACTTATTATTTCATACATGTTGATGCAAGAAACCATTTGTGGATAACATAACACTAACCTAACAATTGATTCATGACAAAAATATTGATGTGCAACCTATGACTTTGGTAATATCCTTGTAAGAATTATATTATTAGGTGTGCCTACATAAATATACCACTCCCAGTTGTCAACTCGGTAGTAGGGTCGTTAATAGAAGAACACTCGAGAAAGTGGTTGGATTTCCGCCATCTGGTGACTTCCCATATTTTTGGGTTTTGGGAGAATATCCACAACCCAGGAAAGTTAGGGTTCAATCGAACAAAAGTGGTGAAAACTAATATTTATGGGTAACTACACAAACTTCCATTGTTCCATTGTGTATTGTTCCATTCTATACCGGTCTGTGGTCACTCTACAACCCCAGAGAGAAATCTATTAGTGGTGAAGATTGACATCACTATGTGCACCCTACCAGATAAGATTCTTACACCCTTCCTATTCTAGATATGTGCAGTGCCTTGAGTTCTTGACCCTTCTGATATATTTAATCATCTTGTTCCTAAATCAATATTTCCAAAATTTTAGCAAGGTGGCGAAGTGTACAGAGTAAAACCAACCCTTAGGATAGGCTTAGGTAAGGTTTGGTTACTCAATTTAATCCTTTAGAAGAATTATCTTACAACAATGTCGAATCTAACTCCAGGATTCTCATCATGGTTATGTAGGTACAACCCACAACCATCCTCAAGCAGTCACTCTTTCTGTTATGCAAAATTTTTAAAAATATTTTCCCTTAATGGGTTTCAATGTTCTCTAGAAAATCGTTTTCCGTTGATTGAAATAGATATTTTCTTTATTTGTTACTAGTTTATAACTCTTCTGAATAATATTAACTCACAACTAAATATTTTATGTGTTTGTTGGGACCTACTATTGTTACCCTTTTCCACACCCTATCCTACTATTTTTACCATAACCTATCATACTTTACCATTTTTGGTACCCTGAAACCTCCTTATATTGACTAAACTATGTTATTTTACAGTGGAGGTAAGAATCACTAATCAAGGTTGTTTTCACATATCATGGGTTGATTTAAGATTTTGTAATACACTTCAGTTTAGGACATATTTATAAAGGAGGTGCTCTTACAATTTTAAATCAAATCCTCTGTTATAAATGAAATGACTCGATCATGTGTGGATCTGTATGTTTTGGGAAAGGAACCCTGGTAGATAGTGTTCAGGAATGTTTGTGAGATTTAATTATAATAATGTGCCATTAATTTTACCAAGAATAGTGTGTGTTCAACATTTGGAGAAAAACCTGTCATTTACTTCATTAAGAAGCAACATGTTAATTATTAAATGGAACAGTGTGTCATCCATTTGATTTCATAGTTAATTTTGAGTTAAATTTATCAATTTAGAAAATGAAAGTCATTTACTTCCATGATCAGATTGTTAGAAAACTATGTGTTATTTGATTACTCAGTTAATTTCGAATTGGAAATTAATGTGTTATTTTCCCAATTACTTGGTTAATTTCAATTGCATTTGTTAAATAGGAAATAGTATGAATGATTTTTCAAGAAAATTGTTGAGTTTATTTTTCGATTTCTAGTGCCCTAGGGTTAGTTTCGTATAGTGATTTCTGAATTGAATTAATTGTTAAATTGGATTGAGAACATGGTTTGTGATGATTATTAATTTTGTTTCTGAAAGAATCTTTAGCTAGTTTCACAATAATTGAGGATAAATTAGTAATTTGGATTAGATGAAGCTGAGGAGTGTAATAGGTTTCTTCACTTCAGAAAATTTCGGTGTGACCATTTTAAATTAGGAACAAAGTTTGGTTATTCTGCACTTAAATTCATACTAAGTCAGCATAAGATAAATTCATATCTGAACCATAATTCCTTTTAACTCAAAGCTTATGAACTCTGGCTGACAATTTTAAATTTGGGGAATTCAATGACATATAAAAACCCTAACATTTTTGGCAACATTTCCAAGGAGTTTCAAACGGTCCAGGTAATATATTTTTAAGATTTATGTGTGTTAAGGATTTTTGTAGGGGAATCAGAGGGAAGAGATTGTATGGTAAGACGTGAGTGAAGAGCCGTGCATCTCCTAGTGAGCCTTGGTATTGCACCAAGAATGTTGCAACTCCTAGGGGCTTCCCTACTTTACTTTATCAACCCGGGGTTTGTAAGAACTTTGAGGTGACAGTGCTATATACACAACAGATGAATTTTTTTCATGTCATCCTCTTCTAATTTATGAAAGGGTGCTATTTCTTAAACTATGAGAACAACTTGAAAGTAAATTGCTGGAAGGAAATGATAGAAAGGAAACTAAACTAAATTGCTGAAAGGAAATGACAAGAATGAAACTAATTTAATTCTCTAGAAACAAATAGCAGAAAGGAAACTAATTTTAAACCACACTTAACTTGGCCAAATGACTAAATGCACTCTACTTATCCTATGATCTATCTACCATGCTCCTATCCATGCAACTAAGTTATCCATGACTTAATTCTAATTAAAAAGAGTTAATTTGCAGCTTGGAGGGAAGAAAAGGGCTAAAAGAGGCTAATGGGGGGATTAACACCTGAAACAAGGTTTGGAAGCAGAAAGAGGGGGTTAAACCCTTATGAAACTTTATTATAGCACGAGAAATGACTTTGGAGCGGAAATAATTCAAAAGTGCGATGGCAGAGTGTGATGGAGGACAAAATTTGCGATATGCGATGTTGCAATCGCAATATCACAATTTTGAACGAATGGCGGTAAAGACTAACAGGAATGAACTAAAATGTGCGAAGTGCAATTTGCGACGCGGTAAAATTTGTGGGTTGCGATCTGCGATTTGGTAAGTTCTACGAAGTGCAACGAGTGATGTGGAAAAGATCTAAAATGGGCCTCCTAAGAAAAATGTACAACCAAAATATACTTTATAAGAACAAATAGGATTCAAGATGATGATGTTAACCATGGGGTATGATTCACCATTTTTTAATTAAAATGTTTAAAAGATTAAAAAATAATAAAATAATAAAATACTTTTTCAACTCGTATTTTAAACTTATCTCCCAAAGTTTTTACTCAAATTCCGAGCGGGATTACTCGTTGGATGAAAAATTTAATTCCTCATCCAAATAATACCCATGTTGCATACTTTTGATGGACCCTGCTACAAGAAATATCAGAAATACATGAAAAAACGTGATTGCAATCACGTTTTCATGTATTTCTCATTTGTCGTGTAGTAGGATCCATCGAAAGTATGGAGAATGGGTATTCCTTGGATGAGGAATTAAATTTTTCATCCAATGAGTACTCCCACTAGAAATTTGAGTAAAAAATTTGGTATATAAGTTGAAAATACGAGTTGAAAAAGTAGTTTTTTCTTTTTTCCCCTCCAAAATTTGATGATGTAATCAAATCTTATGTTAATATTATTTCCACTATTATTTTATAATTTCTTTAGGAGGCCCATTTTAGACCTCAAAATTCCCCTAATGTGATGCAAAGTGTAATTTTCGATGGGTGACATGGCGGTGGGACCGACAGTGGAGCACGATCGCAATATCGCAATCGGAAAGAGCAAGCGGTAAGTGTTAGGGAAAAAAGGGAAAAGTTTCGATTTGCAAAGTGTGATGTACGGTGGTGGAAGACTTGAGTAGAAAAGGTAGAGGTTGGGTTTTTGATGGTTTTGAATGGTTTTTCAAGTGTTTTTCATAAAAAGGGTAAGGCAGCGAGAATAAGAAGGAAAAAAAAGCAGAGATGGAGGGCGTAACAACAGTGTGCATAGCATAACAACAGAGACAGAATGGAGATGGAAGACGAAGTGGGAGGTGTTGGAGAACTTCCCTCTCGGATATACTTCTCGTACCTATTATCAAATTGCCTATTTATGCAAGAAAGATAGAAAATATTTTCATGAAGATACAAGCACTAATCTAATCTATTTTCAAGAAATCATAAGCGAGGAAGCATTTTTGGTCTGTGGGAAAAGGTATACCCTCCTCGAGCTCTATTGACAGGGTTGAGAGGGGAAGTCTGGCCTCACAACTTAATGGAGTTTATCATCTATCCTACCACTCTACAATTAGATTAAATCTATAGTAAAAGAAAATGAGACATGAACTAAAACATCAATAAAAATACCAGCAAACTAGCTAAATGTTTAGAAGAAGAACTAGCTAAATGAAATGAAAGAAAAGAATGGAAATAGTAGAGAAGCTGAGGTACATGGGTTGGGCCCTAACCCACAATCCCAACTCTCTGGAACTAGATCAATAAAATGGAATCTCTCTACTCATTTCATAAAAAGAACAGTCTGTTCCATCCATCAAAGTTTTAACAGAGCTTCATGGCTTTACAACAAAACTTTGAATCCAATGGAATGGAAGTGGACTGGAATGGAAGTCCCCTAATTAGCTCTTGATCAGATTTATTTATCCTAAAGGGCAGCTACCAACAACTCCCTAAAACATAGTGATTGAGTCTGCTTTGACTCCAAGTAAACCATCGATTGAGTGCACTCCGTCTTTAGTTTTCTTGGTTTCCTTTGATAGTTAAGGAGGGTGAAAAATCCCCTTGAATATCTCTAATATTTCTCCATAATTTCCTGACATTGTGCTCATTTATTCTTCAATATTGATCTTCCAGTGGTAGGGAGCAAGTCCCTAAATCATCTCCTTCTCCAAATCTACGTAATCTGCCCAATATTCTCACAATATTCTACAAAAATAACCACTATTAGGCAAAAATATGCAATTACCTTTAAAAATTCATAAGAAAATATTAAAGCATAAGAAAACATTATTAAGTGCAGAAGGAGAGATTTAATATATCCTTTTATGTGCATAAGAGAGGTAGATGGGCCTAAGAAAGTTAATATGGGCCTTAATTTATTTATAATTTAGAGGCCCATCATCACCCCTCTACTGAAACTATTGTTCATCCTCTGAGCAACCTATTCATCCTCCCTGCCTTATGGTCTTTCTTGCATGCTGGCTTATTTCATTTTCTATTTTATTGGCCCATGTGTTTCTCTTCTGCTAATCTTCTTTCTATTCTTCTTGCTGCAATTCTTCTTGTAGTTGCTTCATGGAGGCCCTTAGATGCCTTAAGTAAATCTATTTTGCATGCCAAGAGGTGGTGGATCCACCTTTTATTTGATTTTTTTTTTCTCTCTTTTTTTTTCTTTTTTATTTTTATTGCATGGAAAGTAAACTCACAGTTTTTTTTTATGTGAATTGAGTTGACCTTTGGTTACCCCTTGGAAATCCTTGTCCTCTATTACAACTAGCTAATTACTACCCACTTTTTGAAGTCCTTTTTAATTTTGTCTTGTTCCTTTTCTTGGTGGAAAAAGTGAGGCTAGTTGCTAGATAAGGCTGAGGTTGCTCTGCTACTGATTTTGGCTATAAAAATAAATAAAAATCCTTCTAACACTTTTTAATATTTTATTAAGCTAAAATAGATTTGAAGAAAGGGTTAGATGATTGCATACCTGAGCCTTACCAATGATTTGTTTTTGCATGTGATATTGAATTTGTTGTTGATATGGCTGTTGAAGCTGTCTTTGGTGGTTCTGAAGCTGCATTTGATAATCTTCCTGAGGTCCTTTTGGAGCTTCTGAGCTTAGGAGGAGGAAGTCCAAGTTTGACTACCTTGGACTAAAGTGTTGACCAAATTTTATTTTTGTGCCAATTTTTTTTTTTTTTCTGTTTGGAAAGGTTGGAGAGCACCTGCATTCATCAGAGAGAGATACATGGACAAATGCACATTTTTTTTTGTTTTTCTTGTTTTTTTTTTGTTTTTTTTTTCTTAAGGCCTACTAGCTACCTTCATGAGGTTTTCAGGTCTACCTAGGCACCTCAAAGGAGGTTTTCACCTACAATATTTTTTTTTTTTTTTTTTTTCAACCCAATAATTGCCTCATGGAGGTTTTCAATCAGTGAGCCAATCTCAGATGCCTCAAAGAGGTTTTCGTATGAGATTTTATTCTTTCCCTTTTTTTTCTTTTTTTTCCTTTTTTTCACTTTCCTACTCTACTTGAAAAAAAAAACCTTTTTCAATTATAGGAATACTTCCAATTGAGCCATGTACACATCAATATGACATATAAAATCAGGTGCACACTTGGAATACATAATCTGACATGTACCTGAATATGAGAGATGAATTTCTTTGACTGGGATTGTATCAAGTGCTATTGGAGAAGAGTGTGGTGTTGTAGCTTAATGACTATTTGGAACCATATGTCAATATAGTTGTGATTCCACTGGTTTAGTTGTTGAGTTGGATCACCTTGGATGTCCTCTTATATTATGACATTAAAATCTTCCTCTCTTTTTTATTGTTCTCTTGAACACATGGAGGAAATGTTGGTAAACATGAGGGAACTTTCACAACATCTGATTCTGATATCTGCTCTTCATCAAGTGCAGCCCTTTATTCTTTTATCTCCTCATTTGTATATTCTTCTTCTATATATTTTCATTCACTGACATTAAGAAAATCTCTTCTTTGCAATACACTTCTTGAACTGAGATGCAGACCATTTAGATCAAGAGGATATGTTTGGTAGTGTTGTACCTCAGCATTGTAAGTGGGTTGAGGTACTTCATGGTGTGGGTTTGGAAATGGTGGTACAGTTAGTTGAGTGGGGGTGGATATATGAGATGGATGTGGTTGAGGCTGTGTTTGTGGTGGAGTTGGATGGTAGGGATAGCATGGAGTTGGGTATGGAGGATGTGGAGGGAAATGTTGAGGATTCGTATAATTTCCTAATAAGCACCTTGCCAACCATATTTCCAAGATTGGTTTTGGGGGTGAGATGGCCAAGGTGGCCAAGGAGGGAGTGTGTCCCAATTAGTTTGAGATGGATTTCAATAAGCTTTGAAATTGTGAAATAGATCCTTGCATCATATCAAGTTGACTAGGTTTCCAAGGTATCATTGGAGCTACATAACATAGCTTCTTTGGTGATTGCCTTGCTCCATTGTCTCTTTGGTAAACTTATTTAAACCTAGGTAATGATGAACAACATTTAGTAGCATATTATTCTGCATGGATAACAAAAATATCAACATCTTATTTTTGCTCATTTTTCATTCTTAACATTTCTACTTGTTCACTTAGATTGCTAAGAATTTATGTTTTAAAGTCATCAAGAAAATTTCCAAGTTCATCTTACCTTACCAATGTTGATGTTGATTTACTTACTCTTTCCCTTCCTCTTGATATGCACTTGCATGTTTCACAAATTTCTTCAAATGAAAATTGGTATACATCTCCTCTACTCATGAGATTAAGGAGATCAATCCACTCATCCCTAATTGTTCTAAGAGGGTTTTTAGTGTGTCAAATCCCAGATGATGCAATTTTTCCCTCTTAAGATTATACATGAACCTCTCTATTAGATCCTTAAGGCTCTCATATTCTTCTTGGTTCATTCTAAAAAATTCTTCTCTAAGATCACGATCTATATATTTTTCTAGAAATATCTTTTGCATATCATTCCATGATCTTATTGAATTAGTACCTAGACTCATGAAAAATTTAAGAGCTCTATACTTCAATGTTGCAGGAATAATCTTAGTTTTTTAGTGTGTGATAAGTGGCCATAATACCTACAAAGTATCTCAAATTAAAAGAGAAATGTTTCTAGATCCTCTATACTCATACCATGGAAGTTGGGAAGGAAAGATGGAGGGATGTTCTTCATAGGTACACTGATGTCCATATCTTGAATGAGAAACCCAATAAGATCTTCTTCATTGTCATTATATCCAAAAAACATAGTGATTGAGTCTACTTTGACTCCAAGTAAACCATCGATTGATTGCACTTTGTCTTTAGTTTTCTTGGTTGCCTTTGATAGTTAAGGAGGGTGGACAACCCCCTTGAATCTCTCCAAGATTTCTCCATAATTTCTTGACACTGTGCTCATTTATTCTCCATTCTTGATCTTCCAGTGGTAGAGAGCATGTCCCTAAATCATCTCCTTCTCTAAATCTGCATAATCTGCCCAATATTCTCACAATATTCTACAAAAATAAGCATTATTAGGCAAAAATATGCAATTACCTTTAAACCTTCCTAAGAAAATATTAAAGCATAAGAAAACGTTATTAAGTGCAGAAGGAGAGATTTAATATATCCTTTTATGTTCATAAAAGAGGTAGATATGCCTAAGAGAGGTTAGATGGGCCTTAATTTATGTCTAATTTATAGGCCCATCATCGCCCCCCTACTGAAATTGTTGCTCATCCTCTGAGCAACCTATTCATCCTCCCTTCCTTATGGTCTTTCCTGCATGCTGGCTTATTTCATTTTATGTTTTATTGACCCATGTGCTACTCTTCTGCTAAGCTTCTTGCTATTCTTCTTGCTGCAATTCTTCTTGTAGGTGCTTCATGGAGGTCCTCAGATGCCTTAAGTATATCTGTTTTGCATGCCAAGAGGTGATGGATCCACCTTTTATTTGATTTTTTTTCTCTCTTTTCTTTTTTTCTTTTTATTTGTCTTTTCTTTTTATTGCGTGCAAATTAAACTCACAGTTCTTTTTTTCTATGAATTGAGTTCACCCTTGGTTACCCCTTGGCACTTCTTGTCCTCTATTACAACGAGATGCTTACTGCCCACTTTCTCAAGTCCTTTTTACTTTTGTCTTGTTCCTTTTCTTGGTGGAAAAAGTGAGGCTAGTTGCTAGATAAGGCTGAGGTTGCTCTGCTACTGATTTTGGCTATATAACAAAACTTTCCTTATCACATTTTTTAATGTTTTATTAAGCTAAAATAGATTTGAAGAAAGGGTTAGATGATTGCATACATGAGCCTTACCATTGATTTTTTTTTGCATGTGATATTGAATTTGTTGTTGATATGGTTGTTGAAGTTGTCTATGGTGGTTTTTAAGCTACATTCGATAATCTGTTTGAGGTCATTTTGGAGCTTCTGAGCATAGGAGGAGGAAGTCCAAGTTTGACTACCTTTTACTAAAGTGTTGACCAAATTTTCTTTTTGTTCCAACTTGTTGTTTTCTGCTTGAAAAGGCTGGAGAGCACCTGCATTCATCAAAGAGAGATACATGGAGAAATGCACAATATTTTTTTTGTTTATTTGTTTTTTTTAAGGCCTACTTGCTGCCTCCATGAGGTTTTCAACTAGAAGGCCTGCCTAGGTGCCTCAAAGGAGGTTTTCACCTAGGATATTTTTTTATTTTTTTTTCAACCCAATGACCGCCTCATGAAGGTTTTCAATCAGTGAGCCAATCTCAGACGCCTCAAAGAGGTTTTCATATGAGATTTTATTATTTCCCTTTTTTATTTTTTTTTCCTTTTTTTCACTTTCCTACTCTACTTGAAAAAAACAAAACCTTTTTCAAGTATAGGAATACTTCCAATGGATCCATGTACACATCAAGATGACATATAAAATTAGGTACACACTTGGAATACATGCTTTGACATGGACCTAAATATGAGAGATGAATTTCTTTGATTAGGATCATATCAAGTGTTGTTGGAGAAGAGTGTGTTGTTGCAGCTTAATGACTATTTGGAACCATATGTCAATATAGTTGTGATGCCCCTAATTCACTTGCTGAGTTGGATCACCTTGGATGTCCTCTTTTATTATGACATTAAAATCCTCCTCTTTTTGTTGATTTTTCTCTTGAACACATGGAGGAAATTTTGGTAAACATGAGGGAACTCTCTCAACATATGATTCCAATATCTGCTCTTCATCAAGTGAAGCCCTTGATTCTTTGATCTCCTCATTCATATCATATTCTTCTTTATGTTTTCCTTCAATGACATTAATAAAATCTCTTCTTTGCAATACCTTTCTTGAACTAAGATGCATACCATTTATATCAAGAGGATATGTTTGGTAGTGTTGTACCTTAGCATTGTAAGTGGGTTGAGGTACTTCATCGTGTGGGTTTGGAAATGGTGGTATAGGTAGTTGAGTGCGGGTGGATATATGAGATGAATGTGGTTGAGGTTGTGCTTGTGGTGGAGGTGGATGGTAGGGATAGCATGGAGTTGGGTATGGAGGATATGGAGGGAAATATTGAGGATATTGTGCATTTTCCCAATAAGGACCTTGCCAACCATGTTTCCAGATTGGTTTTAGGGGTGAGATGGCCAAGGTTTCCAAGGAGGGAGTGTGTCCAAATTATTTTGAGATGGATGTGAATAAGCTTGAAATTGTGAAGTGGATCCTTGCATCATATCAAGTTGAATAGGTTGCCATGGTATCCTTGGAGCTACATAACATAGCTTCTTTGGTGATTTCCTTGCTCCATTGTCTTCTTGGTAAATTTCTTTAAACCTGGGGAATGATGAACAACATTTAGTAGCATATGATTATGCATGGATAACAAAAATATCAACATATTATTTTTTCTCATTTTGACTTCTTAACATTTCTACTTTTTCACTTAGATTGCTAAGAATTTATGTTTTAAAGTTATCAAGAAAATTTCCAAGTTCATCTTTCCTTACCAATATTTATGTTGATTTACTTACTCTTTCCCTTCTTCTTGATATGCGCTTACATGTTTCACAAATTTCTTCAAATGAAAATTGGTATACATCTCTTATACTCATGAGATTAAGGAGATAAATCCACTCATCCCTAATGGTTCTAAATAAGAGGGTTTTAAGTGTGTCAAATCCTAGATGACGCAATTTTTCCCTCTTAACATTATACATGAACCTCTCTATTAGATCCTCAAGGCTCTCATCTTATTCTTGGTTTATTTTAAAAAATTCTTCTCTAAGATCATGATATTTATATTTTTCTAGAAATATCTTTTGCATATCATTCCATGATACTATTGAATTAGTACCTAGACCCATGAACCATTTAAGAGCTCTATCCTTCAATGTTGCAGGAAAAAATCTCAATTTTTGAGTGTGTGATAAGTAGCCATAAGACCTACAAAGTATCTCAAATTCAAAGAGAAATGTTTTTGGATCCTCTGTCCTCATACCATGGAATTTGGGAAGGAAATGTGGAGGGATGTTCTTCATAGGTACATTGGTGTTCATATCTTGAATGGGAAACCCAATAATATCTTCTTCATTGTCATCATATCCATCCATCTCTTATTCCTTCAAAAGTGTATGGTGATGTGGTTCTTACTACACCACGTGGTCAAGTGGGGGGGGGGGGGGGGGGGTTGGTATTGGAGAAGTATTTTTTTTAAAGATTCTGAGTATCCCTAGCATGAAAATCATATTTTTTTTGTATTTTTCAATATTTCAGAAACAAAATGAAAAGGAAAGTAAAAAATAATTCTAAAACATAATCAAAGCATCTACTACACACCTCCCGAACAACGGCGCCAAAAAGTGGTGATCTCTAGTATTGCACCAAGAGTGCTGCAACTCCTAGGGGCTTCCCTACTTTACTTTATCAACCCCGGGTTCGTATAAAATTTGAGGTGGTAGTTCTAGATACACAGAAGATGCATTTTGTTCATGTGATATTTCTTAAACTATGAGAACAACTTGAAAGTAAATTGTTGGAAGGAAATGACAAAAAGGAAACTAAATTAAATTTATGAAAGGAAATGACAAGAATGAAACTAATTTAATTTGCAAGAAACAAATAGCAAAAAGGAAACTAATTCTAAACCAAACTTAACTTGGCCAAATGACTAAATGCACTCTACTTATCCTATTATCTATCTACCATGCTCCTATCCATGCAACTAAGCTATCCATGACTTAATTCTAATTAAAAAGAGTTAATTTGCATCTTGGAGGGAAGAAAAGGGCTAAAAGAGGCTAATGGGGGGTTTAACACATGAAACGATGTTTGGAAGTGGAAAGAGGGGGTTAAACCCTTATGAAACTTTATTATAGCGTGATAAATGAATTTGGAGCAGAAAGAATCCAAAAGTGCGATGGCGGAGTGGGATGGAGGACAAAAGTTGTGATATGTGATGCTGCAATCGCAATATCGCAAGTTTAAAGGAATAGCAGTAAAGACTAAGAGGAACAAACTAAAATGTGCGAAGTACGATTTGTGACATGGTAAAAGTTGCGGGTTGCGATTTGCGATGTGGTAAGTTTTGTGAAGTGTGAAGTGCGACGAGTGATGTGCCGAGGTTATTGCATCATCAAAATGAGCGATAAGTGTTATGCAAAAGCTAAATGATGTGAAGTACGATTTGCGATGCAGTAAAAGTTTCAATCTACAATGTGGTAAGTTCTGTGAAGTGAAAAGTGCGACGAGTGACGTGGCGGATTTATCACATTGGAAGAATGAGCGGTGAGTGTTATGCAAAAAAGGTAAACAGTTTGATTTGAAAGCTGCGATTTTACAATATCACAATGGGCAAGAATGCGGGGTAAGTGTTAAGGGGAAAATCTAAATGATGCGAAGTGTGATTTGCAATGGGTGACATGGCAGTGGGACCAACAACAAAGCGAGATCGCAATATCGCAATTGGCAAGAACAAGCGGTAAGTCTTAAGGGAAAATGGAAAATTTCGATTTGCGAAGTACGATGTACGGTGGCATGAGACTTGAGGAGAAAAGGTGTAGGTTGGGTTTTCGATGGTTTTGAATGGTTTTTCACATGTTTTGCATGAAAAGGGTAAGGAAGTGACAATAAGTGGGAAAAAACGTGGAGATGGAGGGCGTAACAGTTGTGCGTAGGGCATAACAATAGAGATTAAAGGGAGATGGAAGACGAAGCAGGAGGTGTTGGAGAACTTCCCTCTAAGCTATATTACCCATACCTTCTATCAACCTCCCTATATATGCAAGAAATACCAATAATATTTTCATGAAGATACACACACTGATCTAATCTATTTTCAAGAAATCATAAGCGAGGAAGGATTTTTGGTCTGTGGGAAAGGGTCTACCCTCCTCGAGATCTATTGACAGAGTTGAGAGGGGAAGGCTGGCCTCACATCTTCATGGATTTTCAGCTATCCTACCACTCTTAAACCAAATTAAATCTACATCAAAATAAAATGGTACATGAACTAAAAAATCAATAAAAATACCAACAAACTAGATAAATGTTCAGAAGAAAAACTAGCTAAATGACATGATAAAAAGAATGGAAATAGAATAGAAGCTGAGGTACATAGGTTGGGCCCTAACCTATGAGCCCAACACTATGTAACTAGATCAATAAAATGGAATCTCTCTACTCATTTAATAAAAAGAACAGTTTCTTACATCCATCAAATTTTTAACAGAGCCTCATGGCTTTACAGAAAAACTTGGAATCCAATGGAATGGAATGGAATGGAAGTGGAATGGAAGTCCCCTAATTAGCTCTTGATCAGATTTATTTATTCTAAATGGCAGCGACCAAAAGCTCCCTAAAACACTGTGATTGAGTCTACTTTGACTCCAAGTAAACCATCGATTGAGTGCACTTCGTCTTCATTTTTCTTAGTTTCCTTTGATAGTTAAGGAGGGTGGAAAACCCCCTTGAATCTCTCCAATATTTCTCCTTCCTAACATTGTGCTCATTTATTCTCCACTCTTGATCTTCCAGTGGTAGGGAGAAAGTCCCTAAATCATCTCCTTCTCCAAATATTCATAATTTGCCCAATATTCTCATAATATTCTACAATAATAACCAATACTATGCATAAATATGCAATTACCTTTAAACCTTCCTAAGAAAACATTAAATCATAATAAAACAGTATTAAGTGTAGAAGGAGAGATTTAATATATCATTTTATGTGCATAAGAGAGGTATAGATGGGCCTAAGAAAGGTTAGATGGGCCTTAACATATGTCTAATTTAGAGGCCCATCATACACTATGGTAGGGTTGCTCCAAATTTTGGTTGTGTTTAGTTAATTTTTGTAGTGTTATTTCTCTTTATTTTGTGCAAAAGTGGAGGTAAAAGTAGAAATAGTAAGGGGAGATTTATTCAAAGTAAAAAATCACTTTCATAATTATTTGGTCCTACAAAAACACCCCCAACTAACCATGCTAATCATTGCATAGGTATAAGAGGGGAGGGAGAAAACTCTACTACAAAAGTGGCCTCAAAAAAGGAAATATTACATCAAGAAGGGGATGTACAACTTCAAGATATACCACAAAAAACTATCTTAGGAGTTTTTGTTGGCACGTAACTAGTGGTAGTCTCACATGTAGAGTTAGTAGTTGGAGGTCCTCGAAGGGATTTGGGACTTGGGTACATAAGGCTCAATCCAGTTGAATCTTCTTCTAGCTAGAATACTATAGTTGGGATTACTTCTGAACCTGTAACAAAGATGGCTAACAAAGGAGGAGGTGAGCAGAACGAAAATAACGACTGAAACAATGACATAAATAATAGTGGGGTCAACTTTGGGGATAATGATAGAGTCAATACTTTATTCGGTTGGAACAATGACCAAAGAAATGGGCCGAGAAGTGGACGTGAGGAGAATGAGTAGGATTTGAAGACTACCTTTGGATTTACAATTCTAGAAATCACCAGAAACATCACTATGGAAAATATACTCTTGCATCTCTTCCAATTTTCTGTGGTACGTCCTCTAAAGACCCTAACTCTTGTTTGTTTGAATTTGATATTCTTTGAAGAAGATAAAATTATTATGATGATGCACATAAACTTAAGCTTTTTCCTGCTACCTTAAAGGATTCAGCCCTGAGATGGTTCATGAGTTTTGGAGAAAATACTATTTACTCATGGGATTATATAAATTCTGTTTTTCTTAAGAAATATCAGAATTATTGTAAGAGCAGAGATGTTAATGATATTTTCAATATGCAACAGATGGAAGATGAGAGTTTGGAATAATACCTTGAAAGGTTTCTCTATAACTATGATAAATCCTGAATAGGTAATCTAGATGAGAGAACCTTTAAGACTATTTTTCTCATAGGATTAAGGGAAAAGCGCATTGAAACACTAAATCTCTTGAGTTCTGTTGATATCTATAGAAATCCTTTTGTTGAAATAGTTGAATTATGTAGAACTTATTCTATAAGTAAAACTAACGTAGGTAAGAGAATTCGGGAAAACCTAAGGGATTATGTGTCTAGGAATTCTAAACCAGTGTAGGTAAGAGAATTCGGGAAAACTTAAGGGATTATGTGTCTAGGAATTCTAAACCAGTGTAAGGTGGTGTCACTCGAACTAAATTAGGGAACCTATTGGAAAATTTTAAAATAGACATCCTAAATACCATTAATGATTAGTTGGATACTATGAAAATTAAGAGAAAATAAGAGGAAGAGAAGGTTTCTTTGGCTATTTTCTATCCTAAATGTAGATGAAAACATGTTGAGAGGGAATGCCCCATTAATGTGGTGGAATTTTGTAGAATTTTCACCCCTGATCACCCCACTCATTAGTTCCCTTCCTTTCTAGGATTGAAATCTATTTATAAAGGGAGAGGGGGGGGCTGAAACACATGAGCTTCCTCAAGCATCTAGGAAATCATCATGGATGACTCCAAATAATAATACTTATCAAGATCCTAAAATGAAATGTTTTCCTCAATACCAACCATGGAACTCTCAACCATATTACTTGCCATGGACCACACATCCACCACAAAGCTCAACATGGAACCAAGGGTGGAGATGGAATCCTTATGGAAATACATTTCAGACCCAAACCCAGACACCTTCATACCCTCAGTATCAATCAAAATATCCACTCTACATGCCTTATGCATCGAATATGCCTCAAATCCAGCAATGGTATAACTCACCTTGCCCCCAACAAGTTGCATTACCACTACCACCTCCATGACCATAGACACAACCCTTGCCCCTACCCCAAAACACAAATCCATCATCACAACATATGCAACGATCATTCAACCCTCCTTTACCAACAAAATTTCATGTACAACCGATATAAATCTCAATAATAGACCTTCTCGACCTATACAGAACATTTAAATGATACATTTTCCCACTTATGTTATCACTTATTTTTCCCTTAAATGAAATTCAACTAAGATCTAGGAAAAATATTAACAAAAATAAATCTGCAGTAGTTATCCAAGAGGATGATTCCCATGTAGAATCAGAAGATAAACCCATCAAACAAATATAAAATTAAATAAAAAAGAAGCAAGGAAGTAAAGGAACCATGAGAGCTCTTATAACACAAGGAGCCTCCTTTTCCTGAAATATTGCTTGTAAAAAAAAGAGAGACATCCATATAATATGACTTGGAGTTTGAGCTAAGAAATGTTTGTATAAAGATCCCTTTTTTATAAGCCATTAGAGACATTCCTATTTCTACTAATATTATTAGGGATCTTTGCATTAAAAAACCAGGAATGAAGATGAATAATAATTAGACCATCAAAGTAATTAGCCAAATTTCATAAATGATATGTGGACTACCACTGAAATACGATGACCCAGGTAACCCAGTGGTGACCATAGAAATAAATGGAACTTTTTAGTCTAATTCTCTAGTAGATTTGGGGACAGCCATCAATGCAATGATTGTTGATACTATGCTATTATTGAAATTAAAATAGGTAATACCCACACCCATTGTGTCGGAATTAGCTGATAATTCCATCGTTAAACCTATTGGGGTTCTAGAAGATGTGACGATAAAAAATAACTTCCTCGGAATATCTAATCGATTTTATAGTAAGAGTCTCCAAAAACTACAAAACATGGACACCCAATAGTTCTAGGTCGACCTTGGCTGGCCACTGTTGATGTGGTTATAATTCATTTTTCCAGCACTGATTTCAATAGGTTGGGTGCTTGGTTCTCTATTTTATTTTAAGGCTGCAATGGTCATTGATGCAAACAAAGCAGGGTAACAAGTTTCCTGAAATTAACTGCTTAAAACATGATGGTAGCCACTAAAAGAAACATGATATTATATACATTTTATATCAGATAAGAATTGTTGCAAAACATGTTCTTCTAACTGTTCTTGAGTCCCTCTTGATTGTCCTAGAGTCAAAAAAGGAATCATTCAGTCTTCTTCCCCATAAGGATTTTCCAACCAAAGAGGCACTTCAGCAGATAATTGGGTAGGTGGAAATATAGTCAATTGTTGAATTTGTGACCCATTAGAAATAGTAATTTCCCCATTTTTTAACCGGTTTTCAGTATACCAATCTGAGTATCTTCATTTGTAATAAAATTAAAAATAATGGATTTAAATGTCAAGCAAATTCATTTTTATGAATTTCTATCCATTTAACTTTAATTATACATAATCAATCCTCCTTAATAATGTCTATGAGATTCCATCAAAATATTTTTGTTAATTCTAACAAAAGAATTACTTATTTCATAGACACATGTTAGTATGGATTCAACACCCATACCTTACCTCATTACTTAGTTCATAGATATATGTTAGTATGTATTACACACCCATACATTTTCTCATAGATATACGCTAGTATGGATTCCACGCCCATACATTTGCTCATAGATATATGTTAGTATGGATTCCACACCCATACATAACTTAAGAAAAACTTAACCTTCAAGTGTTCCTTAAAATGGCTTCCACAACCCTTCATGCACTATTCATTTAAGCCTCTTTTTTATTAGGAAGGTCATACCTCAACCGTAGTATTTGAGTAATTTCAAGTTATTTGATGCATAATTTCAACCCAAAATACACAAAATCATGTCAAATAAATCATAAGAAATCAATTCTTACTCATTAAGAATGTATTCCCAAATCATATTTTAACACATCAAATTAATGCACATACATTACTCTCGAATCTACATTCACAATTAAAACTAGCATCCTTCAACGTAGCTTTTTTTAAGTTTCCATTAGTGTAGGTAAGAAAAGATTCAAAATTAACATTATGAATTCAATCATCATGTTAATTGAATCTTGGCCTTATACTTGTTGCACATTCCAAAAGCATACACGCCAAGTTCATCATACTATAGTTTAGATTAGACCAATATTTTTCTTGGTAGATACAATTTTAGCTAGTAAAGATGGCTAGTAGGTCCATATCACATTGATAATGATGCATTAAACATATATTGAGCCATGCATACACTCCACATATCTCACTCACCTATTGAAAATCAATTCATTCATATGCTTGGGTTTAACCCCAGCTTCTCAAGCACATCCTTTCCCAACATGTCTTTAAGTCATTTATCATATTTTTAATAATTTGTCTCAACAAAAATATAAAGGAATATAACAAGATATTATTTTTATTTCATGAGTCTAAATGACATAATAATAATAATAATAATAATATTGTTTATGCAACCAATATGCTTCAAATTCAACATAAAAAAATAACTCAACTTGCATGTGAAATCAACATTCATGCATCAAAATACAAGCAATCATGTTGTCCCATTAGACCCTAGTGTTTTAACTTGGCTCTGATACCATATGTAAGGTCCCACCTTACCAACCATGAGTATTATAGAGAAATATTGCACACTAAACTCAAAATGAATTTTATTTTTTGTTTTCAAATCCCAAGACAATCCCAAAGCCAATGTCTCACTCAAACCCCAAGCTAAACTACCAAATGACAACCATCCCTTGATCCTCAACTCAATTTTCATGTTTATAGGAAAGAGTCTTTAGTGGGATGAATAAATATCAAACTTTACGAGCCAAAACTTCCAACAAGCTAATTGTTACTTCTATGGTGACTATTTTGATTTGATTTTAAATAATATGCTTATGAATTCTTTACTTTAAAGGAGAATTCAGATTCTATAGGAGTGGTATCCAATATTTGTAATTTGATATGTAATCTAACACTACAACAATTAAATTTCCTAAATTTGACTTTATCACCATGAATTTTAACTAGGATTACCATGCATATTCATTGAGACATTCCATAAACACCTTGGTTATAAATCCAAATTTCACTCAGGAAATTTTTTTATAGAAAATATATAAATATAAATATCTACAACCATTGAATCATTATGACAAACATTTTGCAACCATACAATATACAACCATTGAGAAATTTTTTCAAACACTTGGTAACCATCATATCTTAAGACAATTTTTACAACCATTACTAACATGAATATATGATTCTTACTGGACCTATTTGCCATCAGGTGCTCATAATTATGCTCAAAAATCAAAGTTCTCATAATGAAACGAAACCTAAACGACCGTGTAGTGTTTGTCATTCTAAATCTGCTGCAACTCGTTTCACGTGAAATGGACTTCGTATCTCTTTAGAAATTAGTTATGTTTGCTTTACTAAATAGGTAAAAAAATGCAAACAGGGAGGCTAGTCAGCAGTCCCTACTATTGACGTGGCATGATGACTGGGAAAGTCAACTTTTTGGTCAATTTCCTTTCGCTAATGAGAGACTACCAAGTGGAAGTTGTTGATTGGTTTGAATATTATGGTGAATTGGAATTTTATGATTGGTGGAAGTTTGGGCCAATGAGGAGGAGGCACATAGCTAAGCCTGGGGCTGCCATGTGTCCCCCTCATGGTAGAGGAAAATTTGTTATGGGCCTGAAGGACCAAGCGGGGGCTTGAACACAAGTCCTCCACCCCACTAAATACACATGCCACCAATCCGCCTATACGTTACCTATTACCATATATGCTTTCCACATTAATTTAAAGTTTATTAAAGTTGTCGTCAGGGGGAGAGGAGGCTAGCCCCCAATGCATGTGATCACGGTCTTGAGACCACAACGAAGCATTGAAAAGGCCTAACCCTAAATGCGGAGATTAAACTTTAATCCTTAATTATTAACCTTAAATTCCATTAATCAAGCGTTAATCCAGATTATCCATAAAACACAGATTTAGCACTAATCACACTTAATTAGCATCAATGTCATTTAATTAATCTAAACCAAATTAACTTGGCAGTCTGATAATTTCAACGGAATTGCTATTTTGTTTCCAACTAGCCTGAATTAGTGGAAATTAGTTAAATTTAGGGAGGAAATTGTGGAACAAACTGTTAGAGGTCATAACTCAGTCAATTTTCGACCAAATTAGGAGAAGAAACCAGCTAAGGTACCATTTTTTAGTACTCTTAAGTCATTGGTGCAAGTTTTAGGAGAATAAAAGCATTGTAAACACATAATTTTGCAAATTTGAGAATAATATAGAGGCCCAAGTCATGGAAGTTGGACCAAGGAGATGTAGCCCAAGAGGGGTGAACTCCTTCATCAAATCCCTGTGTTGATGTGTTGTATGGTGATGTACTGCACTTTTATTTTTTGTAATTAATTATTTCTTTTATGATAAATTTTTCATAAAATTAACATGAAAAACACGCATGAGACTCAATAACTTGCAAGAGAACTTGAACCCTTAAGCACATGTAAAACACTATTTTCAAAATTTGAAAGAGGAATTAGCACAACGTTACTAACATACTCCATTCAGATAAATTTTGATATCATAGCTTTAGGTTTGTTGTGAAAGCAGGGATCTAGTTGTTTTCAATTTTGTGTCATGCTTACAAGGTTAAAACTCAAAGGAGGAGAAGGGAAGTTGGTTGAAAGTCCTACAACTGGGTCAAGAGGAAGAAGGGAAAGGTCTCCAAAGTCTTTAACACTAGCACATCCTCAAGTTTAAGTTGAGTCTTCAGTGAGCATGTCTCATGAAGGACAACCTACCATGACAGAAGATGAGAGAGGATTCAGAAAGGAATTTTTTGATATGATTGAGATGGTAAAGGTCCTCTATGAGGAGAGGAATTTAAGGATGCAAGGAGAAAGTTATAGGCCTCCAAGAGGAAAGCATTCTCCAAGAGGAGGAGGCCATGGAGATGGTAGTAAACCACCATCCACTCCACCATAATCCTCACCACCATCTACACCTTCATCTTCATGATCTTCCACTACCACAACCTTTCAATATGTTCATCCACATACTTCAAAATGAACTGGTAAATCACCCTTACTTAAACTTGATGTCAAATTTGAGCTACCAATGTATAATGGCGAAGTGAATTCAAAGAAGTTGGATAATTGGATTTTTCAGTTGGAGATTTATTGCAGAATTCAGAACCTTCAAGATGATGACATAAAGATTCAATTGGCTTCCTTGAGAATGGAGGGAGAAACACTTGTATGGTGGGAAGCAAGGACACAAGATGAGATTAAAAACCATGGTAATATTTCAATGTCTTGGTCTAATTTTATTTCTGCCATTAAAATGAAGTTTTACCCTCTATATTACCTACAAAAATCCATTATTGACTCGTAGAATTTTAGACAACTAAAGGGACAAAGTGTTCAAAATTACACACAAGAGTTTAGGAGAAGAGCACTAGTTTTGGGTGTCGATTTATCTTCTGAAGAAAATTTTTTAAAGTATATTGGGGGTTTGCACAACTATCTTAGACATACTATTCTCATGATCAATCCCAAAAGCTTAGATGAGGTTTGTGTTCAAGCCACACATCTAGAAGAAAGAGGGAAACATAGTGTAGATGAGAAAATTTATAGTTTCCTTGAGTATGAAGGTAAAGGAAAGGGTAATTTTAATGGAAGAGGAAATAAAAATGTTCTATTAAAATAGAGAAAGAGAAACTCACATGTAAACATTGTTCGAAAAATGGCCATGATGAAGACCATTTTTGGCAACTCCATCCAGAGTTGAAGCCAAACAAACTTAAAACCAAAGAGAATGAGAAAACAGTTGCAATCATTGAACATGACTTAGGTTCAAGTTCAGGAGATGAAACCATGATTACAAAAATGGGTTTGAAAGGTAAGAACATAGCAATCACTAGTTCTTCAATTTATTATAATGTACCTCAAGATGATGATACAATAATTGAACTCTTTCATATTAGAGTTTTTTTAAAACATACCAAAATAGACACACTATTTGATAGTGGTTCTCAAGATAATTTGATTTCTGAAGACTTAGTTAAGAGGTTAAATCTAGAAACTGTTACACATCCAACACCTTATCCTTTAGGTTGGATATGCAAGAATGGAAACTTGCAGGTAACAAGGAAGTCCATCCTAAGGTTTGCAATCAATTCAAACTTTCTTGACGATGTCGAACTTGATGTAGTTCTACTTGAGATTTCGGGTATTGTTTTTGGAAGTCCTTATCTTTATGATAGGAGGGAGGTATTTCATCGCCATAAGAATAAGTATCACTTTTTAAAGAATGGAATTGAGTACACAGTTAGAGAGAATAAAAACAAGAGGAGTTTGTCTCTTCTACATGCAAGAGAAATGAAGAGAATAGTGAACGCAAGTCAAAATTTGGCTTTGTTAATGTTCAAGCATAGTGATTTTTTGAATGAGACCTTTCAAGAAGATGCATCAAATGAACAAGTTGATTTCATTAAAGTTGATAATGTTTGTAATAACTTTTTTCATGACTCTAACATGTTTCCTTTGAAAGAGGTAAAGAATATATGAAATATTTGTAATAGTCCACATTAGTGTTGAACAGTGATGGAAACAAGATGTCGGTTCAAGAGAGTGCAAAGGTCAAAGAGAAAGTGCCAAAAAAATTTGAAAAAGAGGGCATTGGGTTCAAAATTTCTTCTTATGGGTTTCAAAAGCTTTTTCTTTGAAATGGGATGTTTCATGGAGATGGTGATCACATTTGATCAAGAGTCGAGCCAAGCACAAGGTGAGACAATCTAAAAATCGCCATGTCGACAGTTTTCAAGGTGAGAAGAAATTGAAGTTGTTCAAGTTCCCTTTAATTGACGACCGAGGTGGAAACAATTTTTTTTCAAGGAAAGCTTGTTGTTCTACAAATTCTAGGAAATTGCAGCATGACAGTGTCTACAACAGCAAGATAGGGTCTCCAGAATCAAGGAAAAATATTAGTTTTTATGAAAATCTTAAATTGTTGAATCTATGAAAATTCCAGTGGATTGAGACTAGAAGGGTGAGAGAATTGTACCATCATCTACATGATCAGTAATGAAAGAGATTTTGGGGTCCAAAATTTTCTAATGAGGAGGAATGAGCAGGTGCTCAAAATTATGCTCAAAAATGAAATTTCTCAGAATGACTCGAAACTTGTACCACCACATAGTGTTTGTCATTATGAATCTGGTGCAACTCATTTCGTGCGAAATGGGCTCCATATGGCTTCAGAAATGAGTTATGTTCGTTGTACTAAACAAGCAAAAAAATGCAAATAGGGAGCCTAGTTAGTAGTCCATACTGCTGACATGGCATGCTGACTGTGAAGGACAAAGTTTTGCTCAATTTCCTCCGTCTAATGAGAGACTTCCAAGTGGCAGTCATTTATTGGTTCGAATATTATGGTGAATTGGCATTTTATGATTGGTGGAAGTTTGGACCAATGAGGAGGAGGCACGTGGCTGATCCTGGGATTGGCATGTGGTTGATCCTAGGGCTGGCACGTTTCCCCCTAATGGCAGAGAAAAATTAGTTACTGGTCAGAAGGATCGGGCAGGGGGTCGAACACAAGACCTCCGCCCCACCAACAACACACGCCACCAGTCCACCTATATGTTAGTTATTACCAGATATGATTTCCACATTAATTTAAATTTTATTAAAGTTTTTGTCAGGGGGAGAGGGGGCCATCTGCATGGGGCCATCCCTCAATGAATGCAACCACATCCTAGAGACCATGGCGAAGCACCTAGAGGGCCTAACCCTAAGCGCGGTGATTAAACCTTAATCCGCAAATATAAACCTTGAACGCCATTAATTAAGCGGTAATCCAAATTATCCATAAATCGTGTAGTGCTAATCACACTTAATTAGCACCCATTTCATTTAATTAATCTAAATCAGATTAACTTGGCGGTCCGATAATTTAGGCGGAATTTCTATTTTGGCGCCAACTAGCCCTAATTAATGGAAGTTAGCTAAATTTAGGGAGGAAATTGTGGAAAAAACTGTTAGATGTCATAACTCAATCATTATTTGACCAAATCAGGAGCAGAAAGAGGATAAGGTACCATTTTTTAGTATTCGTAACTCATTGGTACAGGTTTCAGGAGTAGAAAAGCATTGTAAGCACATCATTTTGCAAAGTTGAACATAATATAGAGGCTCAAGCCATGGAAGCTGGACCAAGGAGATGTAGCCCAAGAGGGGTGAACTCTTTCCTCAAATCCCCATGTTGATATGTTGTATGGTGATGTACTGTAATTTTATTTATTGTTTTTTAGTATTTCTTTTATGATAAATTATTCATAAAATTAACATGAAAAACACTCATGAGACTCAATAACTTGCAAGAGAACTTGAACCCTTAAGCACATGTAAAACATTTTTTTCAAAATATGAAAGAGGAATTAGCACAACATTACTAACATACCCCATTAAAATCATTTTACCTCATAAAATTCATAAATTAAATCTTCAAATATTGGCATATTAAAAAGGAACTAAATCTTCTCAATCCTTGACCAAATACATGAGAACAGACACCCATAGTTGGCAGCAGTAATCTGCAAAATCTTCCAGATTTATGATATGGGTTCTAAAAAGTAATTTTTTGGAATCCAATGGGGGGTTACATGTTCATTATGAACGAATACACCATGATGTTGGGTTGAATCATTGTGAAACCACACATGGATACAATTTTGTTAAACTAACAAATATTCTGATTCTTGGAATCTCATTTATAGATTTTGTCAAATAGATGGCATGCAATCTTGAATCTACAACCATGCACAAAAAATAGAAATATAGAATTAATATTTAACTAATTATATATTTTATAAATTCTTTTCCAAACCATTTCATCTAATGTAAGTGAGTTGAATGGTTTTGAGATTCAATAAGCATTATTTTCACTGAATCATTCCTACAAACACATGGAAAGCATCCTGAGCTATTGTAATAGATATAAAGATATACTCCAAAATAAGAGTTAACCAGTGATGATTCTTTTAATTTATTATGTATGTTTACTTTTTATCTACATTTGAAAATATTGCATGCACCTAATGACTGAAATTACCCCAATTATTTTGTTTGAAACTCTTGACTGCCATTATTTCTGCATTTTTTTTAAGGGTTGATCCATTGATTCCTCCAGGGATACTTTTGATATATGTATGTTTCCTTACTTCTCCTTTAGGCTGAAAGTTAGCACTTATTCATGCATATTCATTTTCATATATAGGAAAAATAATAACATTTCCCATTCATGGATTTTTCTAAACACTTTGCAACATAATATGAAACCATTTCCAAAACATGTCTCTGATTACTTGAAACAAACCATTGAGACTTTAAACAAAAATTTCAAGTCCTTAGAATATATTACTTTCATCAATATATATCACCAAGAAAATCCAATAATAAAAATTTAGCAAAACAAAACAATAGGCGGTTCATACAGGCAACAACAAATCTGAAAAACAAAGCAGATTTGGGAATCAGAGTCTAAAAACTTGATTTTTGAAATCAAATTCAGGGTGACATGGAAAAAAGGTACAGATGCCCCATTAATTTGATATGAATTGCAAGAGGCATGTCAATAAAGGCAATTCTTCAAAACAACAACAACAAAAAAATCCTACAATCTCATTTATTACTCCTGTCAAACACATAGTGTGCAAACTTATCTACAATTGTACAAGAAGAAGGAAAAAAAAAATTAAGCCATTAAAATTTTTTCATCTAACTCATTGCAGCCTAAATGCTTCAGCCATAGAACATGTTCTCAATCGATGCAATATTGTACAAAAATATGACTTCTACAACTATTACAAAATTTCTTCAACATTTGGTGTGCAACACTTCATATACATCTAAGTTTTAACCAACAACCAAATAAGAAAAAACCATGAAATGAACTACAAAAAGACACAATATAATTCGATCAACATACCTGACAATGAATTTATACAAGTTCCAAAAAAGGATGGATGTATTCTCCAGCTCTAATAAGAGTATGTTCCAGCGCCAATATCCTTACCAACTCATTGTGAACCACCCGGTTTTCCACCCAACCATATCCAAGGAGAACATCTCCCCCTAGAACCCCCGAGCTATAAGAGCTCACAAGTAGTACCAAAATATAGTCATAGAGAGATATAAAAGGAAAGTTGAGGAAGACAAGTTTCACTTCATCTCAGTACCACTCATGGTCAACTCCATTAGGTCAAGCTACTTAGAAATTTATATTATCATTTGCCTACCCTCCAAGTCTCTCCCTCTCACAATATTTTCAAATCTCTCCAACTCTTTGCATCACAATACACCTCCCCCAAGTGAGAATACATGAGACACATATATAGGAGGAGCAACAAATTCTTGTCATAAAGGAGGAGCAATATGCATGCATTGTATTCCATTTAGAGGAGTGTAACTAATGCCCTTAAGGATAGGTATGCATGCCTTATTTAAGGAGAGTGTAACATATTCATTAAAGAGATTGCAAGAGGAATCTTTTATGACACATATTTAATGAGTGTAAGAGGAATATGCCATTATTTGATGAGTGCATAAAATAGAGTGTAATGTATTATTGAGAGAGAGAGAGAGAGAGAGTTACATAAAGCTGTGAGAATCAGCAAGGAGAGAGGTGAGAAGTGGTTGAGGAGATATAATTCCATTTTAATAATAATATTTAAGCGTGAAAATCCCAGCCCTGCTGGCACTCTGTAATTTTATTTTATTTTTTTTTTTTACTTTTTTATTTTTTCTTTTCAATCCTCTAGTAGCCTCTCTACATTGTGTGCTTGAGCACACAGGCCCTATGGGCATTCTGAATTCTTAATTTCATCTACTAAATGTAACTTTCCATTTTTGTTAATAGAAAGTTGTTGATTTTTTCTTTGGAAAAAAAGAACATTTCTACAATTTCGATTCTTGATAGATAGAGGAAGATCCATAGATTTAATTATTGTAGTAGACTTTCGAAACCTCCAACCAATTCCATGTTCAAAACTTGATGAATATGAAAAGAGTATGAAGAGTAATAAATATAAATAGGTGAAATCCAAAATGACCAACATTCTTATATATATAATTTAAAGATTATAATGCTTTAATCTATAAACTCAATTATATAATATTATTTATATTATATTTGAGAATAAAGTTTAGACATATCTCAAAAGTAATTATAACATTTTTCTTTTACATTTAATTAAAAAAATTCTATAAAATTAAATGAAATTAAAATATCTATAAAATATTTCGATTGTGAAACTTCTTTCTAAACAAACCAACATCTTGCTCCACTATTCCCTAATAGTAAGCCCTAACCTTGTACCTGGCCCTTTCATTTTTTCTATCATTCTAACGTTCAAAAAAAACAAGGAAAGTGCAACTCTTACTTCTTACTTACTCAAAATTATTTTTAAAATAGAATGAATGCTAAATTTATTTCAAAAGCAATCAAACCATGTTTCATTTCTTTTCATTACAATGTAATAACTAATCATTAAACACACAATTCACATCTCACTTGCATGCATTACACTTACACATGCCACATTTACTTTCGAATAATTCACTTTTGAGTAATGCCATTAAGATTTATTAAAAAAATATAAAAATTAATAATTTATCAAATAAATTTATATAAAAAGACACATACCACATTTTGTATTTAAAAATAAATAAATTCATACAATTAAAAAATATTCTATTAAGATTTATTTAAAAAATATAAAAATTAATAATTTATCGAATAAATTTATATAAAAATACACATACCACATTTTGTATTTAAAAATAAATAAATTCATACAATTAAAAAATATATATCTAAACAAGTGAAACACTAATACATATATGAAGCAAGTATAAAGCACAAATATTGAAACTATTATAATTTTTCCAAAAATTATATTTTAATATTTTTCTTCTTACTAGTCATAACCAATTATGTGGATTTACATGATTGAGACTATGGAAAAACAACATAGTTACCAATCAAACGGGAACTTTAACCAAAAAATATCAAAAATCATGAAAAAAAAAGTTGAAAACAAAAAGTTGTATTCTGGAATAACTTTTTTTTTTTCGGGGTAAATTTTCAACATTTTTTAAAAATGGAAGAAAAAGCAATTCTTTTTTTTGTGTAAAAAACACCCTGAAAACGAAAAGTTGTATTGTGGAATAACCTCTTTTTTTTTCCGGATAACTTTTCAACATTTTTAAAAATAAACGTAAAAACCAATTTATTTTTGTGCAAAAAACACCCCGAAAACAGAAAGTATTGAAACAAAAATTTTAGAATAATAAAAATTTATATTAAAAATTAAAAAAATGAAGAAAAAAACATTAAAAAAAAACAAATTTCATTAATTTTTTTTAATTAAAAAAAATTAAAATTAAAAAAAAAAAATTAATAGAAAAATAAATAAAAACCATTTTAAAAATTAAAATTTAAAAATATATTAAAAGTTAAAAAATTCAAAAAAAACAAATTCAAAAAACAAATAAATTCAAAAAATAAAATAAAATTAAAATATACAAATTAAATTTAAAAAATAAAAATTAAATTTTATTAAATTTAAAACGAAAGGATTTAAATTTCAAAATGAAAAATTTAATTTAAAAAAAAAAAAAAATCAATAAATAAATTTTAATAAATTTAAGAATTAAAAATTAAAAATTAATTAAAAATAAAAAATAAAAATATATAAATATATAAATATATTTATATATAACTATAAATAAAATTAAAAATAAAAAATGAAAAAGTAAAATAATATAAATATATTAAACTTAAAAATATATAAATATATAAATATATTTATATATAAATATAAATTAAATGAAAAATGAAAAATGAAAAAGTAAAATAAATTTTAAAAAATAAATTAAATTTAAATTGTAAAAAATAAAATATAAGTATATATTAAATTAAATTAAAAATATATATATTTTACATCTTATTAAATTAAAAAAATAATGTCTGTGGGGTCTTGGTTAAATGGTGATGAGGTGGGCTGTTATAGTACTCATTACAGGTTCAATTCTCTTCCCCGATCGGGGTGATGTATCTAGACATGTTATGAAGATGGTGTAAAAAGTGAAAAAGGAGAAAAATGAAAGACACTACCAAACTTACAAAAAAAAAAATTAAAAAAAATAATATTAATCTAAAATATTAAATTTAAAAAAAAATGCCGCCGCTATCTAGGCGAAAGGTCGATTCTGGGTTTCGACTTGGAACCTCTCTAGGTCGATTTCGGGAATCACCCTCCCCAGGACGATTCCCGGAATCGACTTCCCAAGTCGATTCCCGTAATCGACCTCCCCAGGTCGATTCCCAGAATCGAGCTCCCAGGTCGATTTCGGGAATCCACCTCCCCAGGTCGATTCCGAGAATCGACCTCCCCAGGTCGATTCCGAGAATCAACCTCCCCGGGTCGATTCCCGAAATCGACCTCTCCGGGTCGATTCCAGGAATCAACCTCCCTAGGTCAATTCTAAGAATCGACCTCCCACCACCACCTAGGCGGCACAATTATATATATATATATATATATATATATATATATATATATATATATATATATATATTCGATTTTTTTATACTTATGAAATTTAAATAATTTTTTTTAACTTATTTATTTATTTATTATATTTCATATTTGTTTTTGTAATTTAATTTAATATTTTATTCTAATTTTTAAATTTTATTATTATTATTATTATTAAATTTAATATTTTTAAGTTTTGTTTTGAATTATTAATTTTTTTATTAAATTGTTTTAAGTTTTAATTTGAAAAATGCTTTTTCCTTTTTTTTTTCTTTTTTTTTTTAAATTTTTAAAATAGTTTAAGTTTTAAAAACAATTAGATTTTTGTTTTTTTTCTTTATTTATTTGAAAATGTTTTTTCTCATTTTTTTTGTTTTTTAATCTTAATTTTTTTATTTTAAAATTTCTATTATTTGAAAATGTGTTTTCTCATTTTTTTTGTTTTTTAATCTTAATTTTTTTATTTTAAAATTTCTATTTTAATTTTTAAATTTTGTTTTTTTTTTAATTTAATGTTTTATTATTTAAAAAATATATATTTTTATTTTCTTATTAATTTTTTTTAATTTAAATTTTTAAAGTTAAATTATTTTTATTTTTGTTTTTTATTTTAATTTAATTTTTTTTTTAATTTTCTATTTTAGTTTTATATATATATATATATATATATATATATATATATATATATATATATATATATATATATATATATAACTCACTTAAAAAAATTGTTTTTGATGTTTTTTTTATTTTTTTGGTTTAGTTTTTGTTTTTCTCTTTAAATTATGTGTTTTTTTGAATTTTTTCTTTTTTTTATTTAATTTTCCATTTTTTATTTTTTTTTAATTTAGTTTTTTTTTGTTTTTACAAGTCAATTTTGTTTTTTTTTTTTACATTTTTATTGGTTTTTTATTATTTTTTTTATATTAGAGTTTTTTTTCTCATGTTTTTCTTATTTTGTTTTTATGTTTTATTACCAACATGAAAATTACCACTCTAAAAAAAAATGGTTGATGATGCATCAACACTTTTCAAAATTAGTATGAAAATCACTAATAGTTTAAAACAAATGTTCATACTTCATAAATAAAAAAAAATTAAAGTGTCAAAAATATGCCAAAAAAAAAACCAGGGTGATTCTGCATCACCACTTTTCAAAATCGGGTGTTTTTTTTGCTACCTCAAAAAGGTAGGTACCAGTTCAGTTACCTATTTGATCGATAACTATGTTAAACTAGAATGTTATAGGAATAAAAAAATTTGTCTTTGACATATAGCGAGTCATAATAACAACATAGACAAGTATACTACTAAAAAATACACAATAACTATAGACTAATAACCATATAGACATAGATATAGATACATAAAATGAGATCAAAACCAAGAAATTGTTTTTTTAGATATGCGAGCATGTCAAAATTTGATTGGACTCCTTAGTCCAAAATGATGACTGGTGATGAAGTAGTTGAGTTGGCTTGAGGGGAGGATTGTGCTGGTGGGGGAGGATTTTGCTCGTGCATTTATGACCCCGGGTCCTTCTGGGTTCTCGTTTGACTCAGTGTCTGAGTTTGAGACTATATAGAGATCAATGCTATACAACTTAGAAAATATGTCATCTAAGTTATATATGATGTCTCTAAGAATGTGTTTGATATCTTCGTGACCTGAAAAATGTTTGTAGTTGTATACCTATATCTCTGAGGACCATATTAAAAATATTTTCCATTTGGAAATGATGAGTGATAGAGTTTAGGAAGTGGATCCTTCTCGTACAAAACGTCCTCAAGTCCGAAATCCATTTGAGGCTACTACCTCCAATGTTTTAATTTGAGAAATAAGCTCTATCTCCAAATTATTTGGCCTCTAGCTGAAAATTTTCTTTGTGTACCTCCAAAAGTGCCCCACGAAGAAGTTGCCTATAAATTCCCAACTTCTTACACGAACACAAAAGGGGCTCTAATTGACAACATCATTTTTCCAATCAAGTTTAACACTACAAAAAAATCCCAGATGTTAGGATGCCTTACTATGGCTCCCAAAGTGATACCTAATCGTCCACATGTACTTAGAACTCCATACCCCAAATTTGGTAGTCAACACATCACTAGTTGTAGTGGATCATGCGTGGTCCTTGCTTGGAGAGTACACGATATTTGTTTGATTTAGCTTTAGCATTACATTTTTTGTAAAACAACAAATGAAGCGTGACTAATAAAGGTAGGAAAAATAGTCAACTATTATTCTTCTAGCCAATAAATAAGAACAAATTATTTGAACCCACACTCAAGAGACTTTGAACTTGCATGCTGAAGCTAAAATATAAATGTATGATGAGAAACTTAATTTTTGGAGTATAGAGGTTCGAGATCTCAGTTGCAAATTGACATTGATGCCTCAAATTGAGTTTCCTAACTTCAAGTGTGTGGAGTTTTTTAAAATCAATTTGCATAATTGTATTTGAAATATATATTCACTTCATGAAGGCATAATTATTAATTTTAATAAAACAATTTTTTTTAATTTTTACAAAGTTATTTATGTTTTTTTCAATAACTAGACAAAACTTCATAGGTTATTGAAATTGAGTAACTATACTTTTTCAAGAGATTACCTTGGAACTCCTTATTTTCCTATCTAGATGAGTCATACTCTTGAGAATCTAGATGTACATTGAGTAAATTATTTGATAAGATGATATACTTACTAAAGTATAAGCAAACGAGAAAGTTGCATTTAGCATTTTTGTAAATAATATGATTTTTCATCAATAAACTAAATAGGTAATCAAAGGAAATTCTAATATCAAGAATGGGAAAATCTTAATCTATTATTTTGTAATGTTCCCTTTTCTTGATATTGTCAAACTGGATGGAATTTTCCCATGGTATTTACTGTGATATTTTCCCATGGTATCATCTCATGGTATTTTCCTTAGTTTCTGAGGGAAAGCCATAAAATAAAGTTTTTAGAGAGTCCATTAAGCCTATAAAGGGGATAGGAGCTTGATATTGGGATCATCTTGAGTTATATATCTATTTTGTCCTTGTTGAGAACTTGCTGAGGCCATTTCTCTTTGATCCTGAGATGAAAACCCTGTGGTGAGTTTTTTAGGTGGATCCATCTAGGGTTCATGTTTTTTCTTCATTGTCTTGTTTTCTTGTACATTGAGAAAACGTGTATGTCGAGGAAGGGGCTCCATTATTTTGATTGTAATTGGGCATGTCTAATTTTATAAATATTAATTGAAATAAGGGCTTTATTTTTCTAGATCCCTATTTGTGCTCAGTGTTTTTTTGAGAGCATCTTATTTTAATCTAAATGTGCTAGACCTGTTAATTATTTCTTTGTATGGGATATTACAATGGTATTAGGGTTGTGCATCATTCTCGCCTAAGGGTTTCATGATGAGTTCTTTGGTGGGATATATTCTCACCCTAGCTAACATCTCCATCTTTGGTAGTATTCGGTACCACCCTAGTTGGTTTTAGTTTTTTTCAGATGATTGAAAAATAATTTTATAGACTGGTTTGAGGGTAAATTGTAAAGGACCTATCACGTTTGGAAAATAGTGGAACAAAGAGCTACACGTCGAAGGCCACAACGAGAGGCCATTCTTATCAGTGTTGTATCATGCCATTGGTCGTGAGGGTTATTGCATCAATGCCCCAAGTCCGACCAGTCATTATGTCGATGTTGAGACACCATTATCATCAGTGTCAAAGGATCGATTATTAAGAATGGTTGCACATAAATCATTGTCCAAATGTTGGAAAATCGTTGCTCTACAAGCCAATAATATATATGGTTGTGTGATATCAACATCAATGAGTAAGGTTTGGAAATAGTGATGGTTCGTTGTTGCCTTCAGCATAACATCTTCTGAGAATGCGATAGAGTGACGTTGTTGGATAAAAGTAGAAAAGAGAAAAAGAGACCAAAAATATGTATGTTGTGTCACAAAGGAACATCACTGAATCATTGATTGGTGTCGTGAACCTCGTTGGGTAAGCAAGTATTGTGTGTTAAAATAGTTAATTAACTACTACATGCAGAGTTAGACAATCAGTTAAGTAAGAATTGAGTAAGTCGAGTTCTGTGATAGATGAATTTGGTAAATAAGTTAGAGAGTCAATTAAGTGAGCATTGAGTAAGTCAAATTTATGTAATATATTAGTTTGGTAAGTGTGTGCATGTCAAGCGATTTAGGATAAATACCCTTTGCCAAGTTCATTGTATTCAGAGTAAGAGAGATCGAAGATTAATAGAAGAGCCACAAATTGTTTGTGTTATTGTGTGAAATCTATGTATAATTTGTGCATTTACTCTTTTGCTTTTCCAACAAATTGGTATCAGAGCAAAGTTACAAAGAACCAAGGAATGACGAGAAAAATGGATCAACAATCATCCGTTTGTGAGAACAAGAATTTATTTTCTCTCGCTTGTTTGAATTATAATGCACACTACAGTGGTATACTGGGCATTATAACACTGATGCACTAATCATAGAGCCGATAAATGATAACCTGCACAACGTTAGCACGCGAGCATCCATAACTTAGACATCGTTAAGAACACTGCCATCATAAGTTAACAGAGCGTTATTTTCGTATCAAAGGAGGTTTCAATATTCATCGATCAAACGAGTCAACAAAATTCCAAAAGTCCATTTGTTTTGGATCGTATTTAATGAGTTGAGACATATTTTAATCGGTCTTTTTATAAAGGTTACGGGAGTATATAGGAGGAATTTCATTTGGGTTCTTCGAAACCATATTACGATGAGGTTTTAAAAAAGAGTTTTTAAAAATATTTTTTTAAAAGAGGTTTTGAAAAGTATTTTGAAAAGAACTTTTTAAAGGATTATAATAAGTTTTTTATTTTAAGGCTTATTATATAAGTTTATTTTTATATTAAAGATTTTTATAAAGGGAATTTTTTTATAAAAATAAAATTTAGGGTTTTATTACAAAGTTGTGTTTTGGGGCTTTGTAAAACATACAAAAGAAGAAATTTAGGGTTTTATAAGAAAATTGAATTTTTTTTTTTGACAAAATATGGCAACAAGGAGCTTCCAATCACAACTTATTTCTTTTATAAGGAAGGTTTATGATGTGTGGATCATTAATATGGAGACCATGCTAAAAGTGCATGATGTTTGGGATCATGTCAATTTTGGGTTTGCATAACCTCAGAATGACACAGAAGAACGAGCCCTCGGTAATGTAGAGCGGGAACAATGGAAGAAAGACAAAATGAATAATGCACAAGCATTGCTTCTTATCCAACAGGGACTGGACCGAGCAGTGTTCCAAAAGATAATGATCACGTCTTTAGGAAATTAAGCATGGGAAACTTTGGCGACAAGCTATCAAGGTATGGAAAAAATCAATATTGTTAAATTGCAGAATACTAGGAGAGATTTTGAAAGTCTATGGATGAAGGAGACAGAGGACATTGATTCTTTCATGAATAGGGTCATGTCTGTCGTAAATTAGTTAAAAATTTATGATGAAGAAATTAAAAATTGAACAGTGATTGAGAAGGTCCTTAGATCTTTGTCTACCAAGTTTTACGTTGTGGTAACAACCATAGAAGAAGCAAAGGATTTGGAAAAACTGACAGTTTATGAGTTGATGGGATCACTTCTATTGCATGAGGCAATGATAGATAGAAATAAGGACTCCACTTTAGAAATTGCTTTCAAAAGTCAAGTTTCTATTTCAAGAGGTCGAGGCAGAGGTCGATCGAGAGGCAGAGGACAAGGCGAAAGATATGGTGATCAAAGAGATGGCCGAGAAGACTATGAACATGAAAGTGGAAGCACCAGTATCAAAAGCTTCAACAATAATTACAGATCTGACAAATAAAAGGTGAGATGTTCTTATTGCAATAAATTTGTTCACTATGCTCGTGATTGAAGGAAGAAGATAGTTGATCAAGGAAACCAGAGATCTATTGTTATTACAGATAATACTAACTCCGTGTTCCTAACATGCAACACTATGCATGAACCGTTTGATAAGGTGTGGCTATTAGACAGTGGTTGCAATAACCACATGTCAGGAAACAAGAATTTGGTTGCAAATTTGGATCAATCTGTGAAGAGCGAGGTAAAGTTGGGGACTGAAAAGACTATGGATGTAGATGGAAAAGGAGTGATCAACATTCTGACTAAGTAGGGGGAGCCAAAGACAACCTCAAAGGTATATTATGTTCCTAATCTCAAACAAAATTTGATAAGTGTTGATCAATTGACACAGAAAGGATACAAAGTTATCTTTCAGGGGCAAGAGCATGTTATTTATGACAGACCCCCAAGCAAGAAGCTGATAGCAAAGGTGCAGATGGCAAGGAACAAATTATTCCATATAATTTGAACTAAAACAACCAGGTTAGTTCCTTTACAATTGCATGTTCTAATGATTACTGGTTATCACACTTTTGGTTTGGACACTTTTTCTGGTTTAAGATTGTTGCAACAAAAACAGATGGTCAAAGGATTACCTCCCATCAAAGAACCTGCTAGTACGTGTGAGTGTTGCATCATGGGAAAGAAACACCATGAAAGTTTTCCGAAGAGAATTTCATACAGAGAAAATAAACCACTTGAGTTAGTGCATACAGACTTGTGTGGACCTATGAAGACACAGTCGATTGGTGGAAATTGTTACTTCCTCACTTTTATTGATGACTATAGTAGAAATAATTGGATTTAATTTTTGAGGCAGAAGTCTGAAACTTTTGCAAAGTTCAAAGAGTTCAAAGCCTTTGCAGAGAATCAAAGTGATTGATAGATCAAGGTATTAAGATCATATCGTGGTGGAGAATATGATTCGAAAGCATTCCATGAGTACTGCAAACAACATGGAATCAGAAGATAGTTTACAACCAAATACACACCGCAGAAGAATGGTGTAGCAGAGAGAAAGAACAGAACAATCATGAACATATTAAGGAGCATTTTGAAAGCAAGAAACTTGTCTAATGAGTATTGGGTAGAAGCAGTTGTATGTGTTTTTTATGTGATAAACAAATCACCTACAAAGAGTGTGATGAACAGAGTTTCAGAATAAGCATGGTCAAGTATGTCATGCATCATATCTCATCTCAGATTTTTTGGATGTGTTGCCTATGCACATGTTCCTAAGAAGATAATAGGAAACTTGGATGATCAAAGTGAAAAATGCATATTTTTTGGTTATAGTGAGAAGTCAAAAGCTTACAAAATGTATAACCCTGACACCAAGAAGACATTAATTAGCAAAGATGTTGTGTTCAAAGAATAAGATTCATGGAATGGGATTGTGGACAAAACAATCGATGCACAAGCACCATTAATGGAAGAGGATGATGTAGCAGAAAAGGAGCAGCAAGAATCAAGAGGGCAAACACCAAACAAAGTCACACCATCAAGGACTCCAAGATTTGGATCTTCAAGCAGATCAACGGACCAAAATTCTCCAAGCAGCCAATCAGGTGATGAATCAAACAATGGTAAGAGAAATATGAGAAGTTTGAAAGATATTTATGATGATTTGGATGTTAATTCAAATTTTGCATTGTTTTCATTCCAAGCTTCTTCGTTTGAAGAAGTAATCAGAGATGAAAATTGGGTGCAAGTGATGGATGAAGAAATTTATTCTATTGAAAAGAATGATACATGGGATTTGGTTAATTTTCCAAAGGATAAAAATATCATTGGTGTGAAGTGGGTGTATAAGACAAAGTTGAATGAAAACGGTGAAATTGATATATTTAAAGTAAGACTTGTAGCAAAAGGATTCTCACAGTAACTGAGAATAGATTTTGGAGAAACATTTTCTCCGGTAGCCAAATTAGATACTGTAAGGGAAGTTTTAGCCACAAAAACTTAGAACAAGTCAAAATTATATCAAATGGATGTGAAATCAGCTTTCTTGAATGGTATTTTAGAAGAATAAATTTATGTGCAACAACCTCCAAGTTATGAAGTTGAAAGTAAATAAGATAAAGTTTACAAGTTGAAGAAAACACTCTATGGGCTGAAGCAAGCATCTAGAGCATGGTATCACATAATCGAAAACTATATGATTAAGAATGGATTTTACAGAAGCGATATTGAGCTTACCTTCTACACAAAGGTAAATGAGCATGGACATATTTTGATTGTTTATTTATATGTTGATAATATGATTTTTACAAGTGATCTTGAGTTAGAAGAATTTAAAGAAGCCATGATGAAAGAATTTGATATGACAGATATTGGTCTCATGAAATATTTTCTTGGCATAGAAGTTGAGCAATCTAAAAGAGAAAATTTTTATTTTCCAAAATAAATATGCTAGATATTTGTTGAAAAGATTCAGGATGTATAATTGCAAACCTCTGCCTACACCAGTTGCAATAGGTACAAAGTTAAGGATAATGAAGGATCAGATGTCAATCCAACTCTATTCAAAAGATTGGTTGGCAGCCTCATGTATCTCACAGCTACAAAACCATATATTATGCAAGGAGTAAGTTTGATTTCTAGATTTATGGAGACTCCAAAAGACACACATTGGAGTGCAGGAAAAAGAATTCTGAGATACATAGCAGTAACTAGAGATTATGGTATAATGTATGCAAGTACATAAAAGAAAGATTTAATTGGATTTACAGATAGTGATTTTGCAGGTAGTTTGGATGATAGGAAGAGCACTTCCGGTTATGTGTTCCATCTTGGTCCATGTGTGATAGCATGGACATATAAGAAACAACCCATTGTGACACTATCATTAGCAGAAGCATAATATGTAGCAGCAACATCAGCAACATGTCAAGCAGTATGGTTAAGAAGAGTATTGGATAGACTCAAGAAAAAACAACAAGGATCAACAACAATATATTGTGACAACACCTCAACAATCGCACTATCCAAGAATAGTGTGTTTCATCAAAAGAGTAAGCATATTGATGCTAGATATGATTTTATTAGAGAACTTGTGAGTAATGGAGAAGTTCACTTGAAGCCTTGTAAATCTAGTGATCAATTGGCTGATATATTTACAAAGCCATTAGCAATAGATGTGTTTGAGTTTCAAAAAAGAAACTTGGGTCTTGTAAGCCTAGCTAAGACATAGACCAGCAAACATTTTTGAGTTGTCGTGACTTATGTTTTAGTTTAGCGGTCGTAATTAAGGGGGGGTGTTAAAATAGCTAATTAATTCCTACATGCAGAGTTAGAAAATCAGTTAAGTAAGCATTGAGTAAGTCAAGTTGTGTGATAAATGAATTTGGTAAATGAGTTAGAGAGCCAGTTAAGTGAGCATTGAGTAAGTCGAAGTTATGTGATAGATAAGTTTAGTAAGTGTGTGCATGTCAAGTGATTTAGGCTAAATACACATCGTCGGGTTCATTATATTCAGAATGAGAGTGATTGAATTTTGTGTGATTAATAGAAGCTCCGAAACTCATTTGTGTTATTGTGTGAAATCTTTGTGTAATTTTATCCTTCACTCTTGTGTCTTTCCAACATCATGAATCAGCAGATTTCAGACCATGTGGGAGTTGTAGGGCATGTTCACATGGTTGGGCTAGCATTCTAATGAGCGGTGGATAGAATAACCAAGCATGCATCAACTATGGGTCATGGGCACAGGATCCGACAGGGAAAGTTGGACAGAGGGGCGGCCATCAACTGTGGACTGTGGGCACAATAAACAATTGGCAAGGGTCGGACCATCCATTTCAATGATCGTTGGAGTTCACCATTTCCTGGTAGTATTTTAAGTGCCATATAAAATATAAGGTTGATCCATGAGCTGATCCATTAAATTCGTAGGGCATTGTTGCAGTCGAAAATCCATACCACAAAATCATCGCATGGTCAATTAAGGGACGCAGTGCTATTCTTTGGGTTTGGAGAATCACGACAACATCATTGAATTTTGAGGCTATGAACAAGTCGCCAGACAATTACTGAATGTTGCAGAGAGGAATGGGTGGATATTTTTCCTCGAGGATTGATACTCTATCGATTCCACATCTCAAGAGAGTGGGATCTATCAAATCCCCGAAATATTTTTTAAAAATACCTTTTTGCTATTAAAAAAAAAATTGAGGGCCGAGATTAATTTTCTTTGTGGACAGCGAAAGCCTGTCATAGGTTCATATAGGTTAATACAAAAGGGTTTGGTCAGATACCAGATGTATTTCTACCTTCTTGTATTTTCATATATAAAATAGGCATCGCCGATCCCAACTGTAGGAAGGCACAAACAGATGGGGGGCGATCTGACACAAGAGGAATATGTGTTCTTGAAGTTGTAAGGCCATCACACATCATGGGATTGAGGGATCATTGATTTATAGCCACAACTGCAGAATCTTGAGCGTGGAATTTGAAAAATAAAGATTGGGATATCCTGGTTTCTCTGTATCTCGACATATTCCATCTAGACAGGATCCCAGACTTGAGGAAGCTGCAGAATTGTTAGTGATTTTCTGGTTCGAGATCTAAGGTGTAATTAACTATAGGATTTTTTTCTATTAATCCTGTGCACACAGTGGTTTTTTTATTTAATTAGAGGAGAATTCTTTGGGTGGAGTGAAGTTCCCATTACGTTTTCAGCTAGAAGTAGTTGCAGGAGCATTTTTTGTACATGCGAGGAAAATGATGGTTCTCCTCTCGTCATACTTATATGAATGATGAGAAATTGAATTAGCGGAAAGCTGGTTGAACATTTTACATTCTAATTTTCACGTTGGTGCCTCAATCAATACTGGAAAGAAGCGCATGTGATCGTTACTATTACAGTAGATCCACATGCTATTTTCAGAAAATTATTTGATCTATACAGTGATCTTTGTACATTCCTTACGCAAGACACCGTGAAGCCACACAATTTACACAATCCAACTTGTTCCATCCAGTCAGCGGACCAGTGTTCGTAGGCCATCGATCCATCACAGGTGTTGAAGGCATATAAAAAATAAAAAAGAACATAGTGGAGGGCCATACACTCGTTGTGCAAACAATTTGGGAGTTTTTCAGGCCAACTGACACCACCTTATAGGAGATTCAAGCCTCAAGGTTCCAGCCTATAATTGTAATTAAAGGAAAAATAAAGGCCTTATTCCAACCTCATTTGGGTTGCAAGGTTGTGAAATTTCTTGGCGACACCATAATCCTCATTTATTTAATAGATTTTTCAGCTTATCCTTTTATGATTGAGTGGCATCACCGCATAGGAGACCTAGAGGAAGGTTATTATTGCAGGAGAATATTGCTATTGCAGAAGTTTATTGCTCGTAGGAGAAAAATGTATCATTATTTCTACAAGGTTTTATTATCTCTGCTTAAAGGAGGTAAATAAATTTCATTGAAGAAAGCCAAAGAGAGAAGAAAGATCAAGCATTAAAAGCCATTGATGCCAAGCCATAATGTCATCACTTTACTATTGGAAACACCTCAGGAATCAACATAGTAGTACATTCATTGCTCCTCTGGCCTGCAATACTTTGGTGGAAAAAAAATTACAACAACTTCTAGATCATAAGCAAGAGTAGAAGAACAAGAATTTATCTCAAATGATCCATGCTATCCTTCAACAATCAAAGGATTTCCAAAAGGAAAATGTAATAACCAAGTGTCTCTTTCAACTTGGATCCAAAATGCAGAGAACAATGTCAAAATATGTCCTCCTACTATTAGACACATTATACATGACTTTATGTCTCATAGAGAAATCAGACTGGAAAAGGTCAAGTTGGGCTTTGAAGCCATCCATGCTTACTTTGATACAACCTAGGTTCTTGGAGCATTCCTGTGTAAAAATGTTAAACTCGTAGTCGTAGATTGTCTCCGTAAAATTTTAGCCTTAACAATGTCACTACCACCCTACAATGATGAAATCATGAGGATGATTTTTCGAGTAAGGTTAGAGATCTCCAAGGATTGGGCAATATCACCCTTCTTACTTTCTTTTAGAGGTGAAAAATTTTAGAATGCGTGGAAAAATATAGATTTGTTACATTTATGTTGGATCTAGAATGTGATACCTAATCCTTCATATGCTCAAATTCTTTTGCACCATTATTACAACATCTCATCCAAAAATTTTCAAAATAGATATGTAAAAGATCATTTCCCTAATCCTAGGAGAAGATAAGGCCATCTGCAAACAATTCAAGTCCAAACTATTGGCCATTTCTAGGAAGGATCTAATTGTGTCACTTGTTTCCTTTGAACTAATTGAGGGGTTGATCAAACATAACATCAAAATAATTAAAAGGAAGTTGACCAAGGAGGAAGTAACAAGGATTTGTGGAGACAACAAGAATGAAATAAGGATGAAAATCCTATGCTTTGTATGCAAGGGATCTTTGGCACTTAACCATTCATGTCCATGTGATAGGAAGGAGGCAACAAGGAAAGAACTAGAGGAAATTACTTCAGATCGTGGGGAGTATTCTACAGTTGGGTCTATTGATTTTTAGGATGGTGAGAAGTTATATGATATTATTCAAAGAGACTTGTAGGATGACAAACATTCATAAGTGCATGATGAAATTCTACATAATGACATTAATGAGGTATACTCCTATACAACAAAGACCATAGGTCTCTAGGAGGATGTTTATAAATAATATGAGCTTTGAAGTATATATATATTTTTCCACCAATGCATCTATGTTTGACATTTGATGAACAACAGATTGTATTCACAGGTGAAGGAGTTTAGGGAGACTTGAGTGAAGAGCCAGAAGTAGTAAACCAGCATGATGAGCATAATCATGAGGGGGAGCATGATAGACACAATGTGCGGGATGAACCATTCCCATAGAGTCGGTCAAAGGCTCAATATTGAGTTGTTATAGTTGGGCATCTGATGCAGACAGATACAAAGACATTCATTAGGGCACCAAAATTGCCAATAGAGGATTTTCAGGGAAATATCATGCATTTCAAGACAAATATTATGTTCTTGAAGTAGAAATTCAAGAAATCCCAAGACACTATCTTACAAGAGAACAAAAAAAATTGAGGAGCTCATAGGGTTATGTGTCGAGTTAGCAACCAGGTTGTCTAGTGTAGAGGAACATCTCAAGTCCCTCACAGGGCAGTAGGAGGAATACAGTTTGGAATTCCAAAACATCCTTCTACAAGAGTACAGAGATAGGGCTTGCAGAACTACCAACCCACCTTTATACATTAGGAGAATTAGGGAAGAGTTCTCCAAATGGATCATATTGGATGACCAAACGGAACAACATGAGTTGAGCATTGAGAAACATCAACATGGTAGACTTATTTCATGTGCAGACATTCATGCATTGGATCCTTCCCACGAGATGGATTAGTGAGAGATTATGATTTGGAGCTCTATTGATGGGATGATTCCTAAGAGGATACCCTTAGGCAAGAACATACGACATCTCTGGCCCTAAGGCACAAGAATTAATGGAGGGATGAGATGGTATCATAACCCACAAGTCCGGAGACAGGTGGAATTAGGATCCGAGTGAATCTATTGAGGGCAAGATTGGTCGAAGGATTGTTTGGGGTCTAGGCATCGAAGGATCAATTCAAGATAATTTAGCATGGAGGCATGGGATAACACACTCAAATCCTAGTATTAGTATACATATGAATTTGTTGTGGATAGAAGTGGATTGCATGAGGGAAATCAATATTTGGGTGGGAGGATTTGTAATATTCCCTTTTCTTGATATGGTCAAAGTAGATGAAATCTGCCCATGGTATTTACTGTGGTATTTTCCCATAATATTTGCTTTGTTTTTAAAGGGAAAATGATAAAATAAAGATTTTAGAGAGTCCATTACCTATAAATGGGATAGGAGCCTGATATTCTGATCATCCCGAGTTATCTATCTATTTTCACCTTGTTTAGAACTTGGCGAACCCAGTTCCACTTGATCCCAAGACAAAAAACTCGTGGTGAGTTCGTTAAGTGGATCCATCTAGGGTTCACATTTGTGCTTTAGTGTCTTTTTTTCTTGTGCATTGACTAACCATGTATGTCAAGGAAGGGGATCCATTATTTTGATTGTAATTGGGCATGTCTCGTTTTCTAAATATTAATTGAAATAAGGGCTACATTTTTCCAGATCCCTGTTTGTGTTTAGTGATTTGTTGAGATTTTTTTATTTAGAACATATACATGTGCATCACCTATTGATTATTTCATTTTCTGGGATCTTACATATGTTATAATAATTATAGAGTTTTTGATCTCCATTCTTTAAAATAATTTTTTTTTAAAATTATTTTTGTATCACCTCAAAAATTTTAAATTACATATTTTCCATCATCAACATTCAAACTCTTACAGGTCTCAATCTACCACAAGGGAAATTAAATCTATTGAATAGAAATTTAAAGCTCAATGTATCAAAATAAGGGTCCAGCGTTGAATACTACCAAAACAAGCTACAAATGTGTGACATAGGTAATTAAGAAAACTATAAAGAAACATAGCATATGATCAAGAGTTAGAATAAATCACTATAGCAGGGCCATGTGCACTAGCACCAATTGGAGCAAAGGGCTTTAGCTCACATTGTAGGTGACTTTCCAAGTGTGCCAGATGGGCGTCCAAACTAGCCAAGCATGTTCATTGATACTGTTATACCTTCTTGTTCTTGTTTAAGGAGGAAATGATGTCGTTTTTATCTTCATGCTTCTCTTTAAGGACTCCACCCAAAATAGTTTTCATCCGTCGATGTAGGGTTTTGGAATTCAAGTACTAATTCTATCTACCCCTTGCATGAATAGGGCCATGAACCCAATTAGCAACCTCCTCCATAATCTGAGTCTAAATATGTTTGAAAGTCATGGGAGGTGTAGGTCTCAAGTTGGTTGATTTATTTGTGAATGTCACGTGGTGTTGTAGAGTGGAATATAGCAGTTGCCTCCTAGGCTTCAACCTAGGCCTACAATTGGTGTTGCTAACCCTTCCCCCACCCCCATGTTGTTGCTACAAATGCATTGACTACGCATGTTGAGCCAAGAGGGAGGAAGTTGGTCAAGAGCAAGCCACACAAAAAATTAAGCTGAAGCGGGTAAGACTCACCGAGACAAGACAAAAAAGGAACCAGAAGATGTAGGAAGCACAACATAACCTAGGGCCACACAAAACCATAGACCAATTTACCCCAAGACCATAAGGAACCAACCAAAAAAGAGAACCCACTAGACATGAAAACTCGAGATGCAGGACACAAAGAAATACCAGGGAATTTAAGAGAGTTCCCATACTCAATCCACACCAATGCAAGGAAATAATGACAAACAAGATTATGAGAGATGAAATAATACCTGAAAAGCATTATCCTAGAGAGATAGAGTTGAGAAGGTTACAAGCAAGGAGAGCATAGATAAGAATTCAACATGGCCCCATTTCAAATCTAGTGAAACTCACCGAGTGATGCAACATAACTTCTCCACGGACCAAATTTCTAGATCAGATCCATGACTCAAAGACCTAGGCAAGAAATTGAAACTCACATAGAAAACATTTGAGTTGGCTAGCATGCATTCCCTGGACATTTTCCTTACCCCCAAGGTCGACGAACCCTTCTCGTAACAAAACTAAAAATCAAGCCATATCGCTACATACTTTCCTCCCGAAACTTGCCTGACACCATTATACAACCCAAAAAAATAATCCCACGGGCAACAAAGATGAAATCTCGGTCCAACATAAACTCCAAAAAACAACAAATATCATTACATGACAAATAGAGTGTGGAGGACTAATCATCAAATTGAATGATCTTTAATATCGCATATACTATGCATGGGAGACGTTGGCCACCCCCCAATAAATGCAGAGAGAGGTGAAAGGGTAGCATGCACCTTCCCCTCCCAACACTATTACCATGTGTTCCTCCACCAATTGAGGAATTCTTCAACGTAATCTTAAACATAAATAAAACCAACTTTATTAGTTTTCTAATTAAATATTTATCTAAAATTAATACAATTTAATATTTATCTAAAATTAATATAAATTATAATACGTATTTTATAATTTACAAAAATTATTATATTTTTACATGAAATTAGAAGAGTGGTGTAATTAAAATAAAATTAACTTTTATTCCTTCAACATAATTTTATAGAATTTACTTAACATATATTCGAAATTAATATAGATTATAATGCACCCTTTTAATGATTATTAAATTTTGAAATTAATATAAGTTATAATACATTTTTTCAAATAATAATATTTTTTTTAACTAATTATTATAATTATTATGACTATTAATAAATAGAATAAACTCTTTACCATCTATATTAATAAATTAGTAAAAATCACATATTTAACATTATAATTATTCACATCAATAAATCACTAAATTTCACATATTCAACATAATAATTAATAACCCCCCGATGGGTGAGTTTAAGGCAACAGGTGGAGACTGCACCACATGAATGATTCCAAGTGATTATGGTGGGAGGTATGGGCCTCCTGATACCTTCACACTTTCATATGCTACGAGAGTCGTACCATCATTATGGCAGTGGTTTTTGTGAAGCATTACTTCGAGTCTGTGTATAAGGGTTGTGGTGTGTTAAAGCCATACACGATGACTGCACCAGGAATTTGAATTTGTCTATGTGCTCAGTTATGGCATTGGGAGTCTTGGTGGCTACCAGGAAGGAGAGGGAAGTATAGGAAATTGCCGTTCATTGGTAGTGAAGTGTGGATGCTCATAGTGAAATTTTATAGGGGCTAGGAGCTCATCTTGTCTACTCGACTGAGAACTCTATTTATTGGTGGTATATCGCAAGTCCAGGTGTGGAAGGACAAATTCTCTTGACCTGATGGTAATTGGTATTGCCTCCTTTTCGTCGGGTGGTGGCGCTTGCAGGTTGGGAAACCTCACATTCAGTGGAGGAATATCGCGTGCCCTTGTTCTATAGTGTTTTTTTGGAGCGACGGGGCCTAGGGGGTTTTCCTATGGCTTCTAGTTGTTGAATTTGGTAGGTGGGTGAATTTCTTGCGATTGTCTCGGGTCAGAAACAACCCTTCTTTCCCTGGGCGATGTTCCATTTTCAGTGACTGTCTTGAAGGTGGTGGATTTAGTTCTATCAGGTGGGGGTGATCCTTCGAGGGTCAAGGGCACCATCTTAGATAATTTGTGATATTTCAGGTAGTGTTGCTTAGCCTTTCAGCTTGGGGGGGTGGGGGTCATTAGGGGAATTTTGAGGTCTAAAATGGCCCTCCTAAGGAAATTATAAAATAGTAGTGGAAATAATAAAATAATATTTGATTACATCATCAAATTTTAGAGGGAAAAAAGAAAAAACTACTTTTTCAACTCGTATTTTCAACTTATCTCCTTATAGGTTTACTAAAATTTCAAGCACGAACACTCATTGGATGTAAAATTTGATTCATAAACCAACGAGTACCCATGTTGCATACTTTCGATGGACACTACTACAAGAAAAATGAGAAATATATGAAAAACATGATTGCAATCACGCTTTTTCATGTATTTCTCATTTTTCGTATATCAAGGTCCATCGAAAGTATGCAACATGGGTACTCCTTGGATGAGAAATTAAATTTTTCATCCAACAAGTACTTCGTCTCAAAATTTGAGTAAAACATTAGGGAGATACGTTGAAAATACAAGTTGAAAAAGTAGTTATATTATTTTATTATTTTTAAATCTTTTTACCTTTTTACCCCAAAAATGGTGAATCATCCCCCATGGTTGACATCATCATCTTGAATCCTATTGGTTCTTATAAAGTTGATTTTGGTTCTACATTTTTCTTAGGAGGCCCATTTTAGACCTCAAAATTTCTCTAATGACTATGTCGTGTGGCTAGTTCTTTGTCCTCTGTCTACACAAGTTGTTTCTCAACTGTGGGAAGTTATGAAGTCGTCGGCGTGGAGGGGAAGCTCTTATTCCCCTTTAACCCTTACTTCTGAAGGGGTGTTTTCTAAGGCCCTGATCATCGTGTTGCTGATTCGAGGTGGTAAGACATTTGGGCGTGCGTAGAGAGGAACTACTAGTGTGAGAGGAGGTCGAGTAGTCAACAAGCTAGGGGTGCCTTGTGGTGAAGGGTCGCGCAGTGGTGGCAACTGTGTACTGAACCGAGGTGGAAGGGTGCACGACCATGGGTATATTTGTATGGGCGATGGCACCCGTGGCAGGAGGGCGAAGCATGGGCTGGCTACACTTGATACTCAGGAGGGGTAGGGTCTCTTGCACTGTTGCCTGGAGAACTGGCACACTCTCATTGTTAGTCTGATGAACAGGGTGGATGATGCTGAAAGAATTCGGCATGAGGAGCATGTAGTGTATATGGCCTCTTTGGAGCGGTTGCACTACTTTCAAAAGCAACTTCAGCAAATACTAGTCCTGTCTTGGTGTGGGAAAAATCAGCTCATCGAGAAAGTTGAAAAGCTGGAGACATGGATGGCGCACTACGAATAACACATTCAGTGTGACTTCCACACTCCACCACTTGCTAGAACGACCCGATGTAATCCTGCATCCATTATGTCTAGTGATTAGTATAATTTTTGTTGTCCTTTTTTTTTTACCTGTGTTTTGGTGCTTGTGGCACAATCATTTATGGACGACTTGTCCTTAGTGTCATTTTTTGTATTTTTGCCATCTGTTGAACTTTGTGGTCGACAAACCTTGTCAAGGTGAGACCACCTATTTTGGGACTGATACAGGTGGATATTGGTGGTCACCCATGTATTCCACTTGGACCCCCACCATTGTTTCTTTCAGTTTTTCATTTTCCTTAATTGTAGCACAATTTACTATTTTTGGTAGTTTTTCGGGTCCTAAACTTTTGGAGCCGTTTTGACGCCCTAAAAAACGTTTTTTGGGAAAATCACGTTGATTAGAAAATGAGTCTTAGACCCAATATTCATTTTCATTAGTTGTATTCCTCAAATATATATTTCTAGCGAGGTATCATGTGTGTCAAACAAAGATCGTATGCCAAAGTTATGACCCCGGGAAATTTATGTACCAATTTACCCCAATGAAGCCCATAGTTTTGTGTTTCATCTCCCAGGGTTAGGTTTTTGGATGTTTAGGGTTTTCCATTGTTTCTCAATAATAAATAGGTCTTCAAGCCTCATTGTAACACAATTCATAGGCCTATAGCTGCCACATCTCTTCTCAGAGATAAGCTACTAGTGCTCTAGCTAGTTTATTTCCATTATGTCTATAATCATATTTCAGTTATGTGATATTAATGAAATGAAGTCTTATTTGTATTGCATCTCTACTTTTATGTGTATTTATGTATTTTATTTTGTTCTTGCAATTCTAGATCAGGGGTATCACAGTGGTCTACTCTTTCTCGATCCTTCCTTGCATGTCCCCAATGAGGTCAGGGTATAATAAGTTAGGGCTCGATCTGGTTGAACCTTTTCAAGATCAGTCTCGCAAACTCTGATGGTCTCCCATGGGGGACGAAAAGAAATAAAAGGGAGCAAGAGATCCTATCAAAATATTTCTTAAAGAGGCCCTCGAGAAACAAAGAAACATGATAATGGATAACTTTGCCCATATTCTTCAATGACTGCTCACCGGCGATGCATCTGCATCCAACATCCACTCTGGAGGCACAACTCCTTTTAAGGTACAAGTAAACTTTGATATTCCCATATTTGAGGGAAAAATATATGTAGATGGTGTAGATAAATGGTTGAATCTATTAGAAGGGAATTTCTTGGTTCATGAATTTTCCAATTGGGAAAAGATTACTTTTGCACTCCTCAAAGCCGCCCCCCATGTCAAGGAATAGTGGGAAACCTATTGTGAGAAAAAGGATGAGAGGGAACCCTCTCTATTTTCAACCGCGTCCACTTGGAATTCTTTCTGAGATGCCATCAAGGAAAAATATTATCCCATGGGGAGCTATGAGGACAAGTACATACAATGGACTTAGTACGTTGCGGCAGCAAAGGGATCAAGAAGTGCATGAGCTGATGAATCTGTTCCATACCTTGCGCACAAAATTGGGTATCAAAGATTCAAAGAAAAATTTGGCGTTGAATTACCATAGTTTTCTGCACATATATATTCAAGAGGAAATGGATTTAGTTGACATATCCTCGCTTGGTGCAACATACTGGTAGGCTACCAAGATTGAGCAAAAGTTCAAACAAAAGAAGTGAGACTTTGGATATGCAAATCAGAAGCAAGAGAAAGGTGCCCCAAGACCGTAGAACAAAGGATAAAGCTAAGGTGGGGCGGTCTAGGATAACCCACCAAAGCCACAAGCAAATAACAACACTACGAATCCAATGAAGGAGATGGGAAAGTAGTGTGAGTTTCATACGAGCTCCACTCACAACACAACTGAGTTTTGGGCCAACTAGTCATTAGTGGCTAAGTTGAAGGCTTCTTAATCATATTCATGCTCTGACTCTGAATCAGAATCTGACAAAGGGAGTGACAAAGGGAATCAAATTATCGATGTGGAGCCCAATTCCACCGTTTCCACCACGAAGATCCAGAAGGAGGAACCGAAAGATACAGAGGAGGAGGAGCACCTCTTCCATTCCCAGATATGGGTAAAGGGTTCCCCATTGCAGTTACATTGTTGACAGCAGGTACCAAAAGAACCTTATTTTAGAGGAGGTCATGAAGCCACTGGGCTTTCCAACCACATCACACCCACAGCGGTACACCATTAGGTAGCTTTACCAAGGATTGGATCTTCGTGTCATCCAGTTGTGCCACCTTCCCTACATCATCAAGCCCTTCATGGATGAGGTATTATGTGACATTTCCCATCTTGATTTTTGTGATGTATTATTATACCATCCATACTTGTGGAAGCGACATGATGTGTATGATTCTTGGGCTCACGTTGCTATTGTTACTTTCGGGAATAAGTTGTACAGGATGCCAGAGGTAGTACCACCTATCGCAATCTCTTTTGTTACTGCAAACTAGGATTTTTTTTTCCTGATGATCCACCCTTAGGGAAAGAAGAATATTGTGGCCACAACCTCTAGACATGGATCCTCCGCACGACAAAAAAAAATGGACAACATCATGGAGGAGTACGATGACATATTCACCTCACCTGCAGGGGTGCCTCTGCACTATCAGGTCAATCACCCCATTGATTTGAGCCCAGCTACACCGCTTCCCAATGGACCAATCTATAGGCACTTTATTCTGGAAAATGATGAAATCAAGAGGCTGATTCAGGAGCTATTGCAGAAAGGTCACATCCTGCCGAGTTCATTGCCCTATGGGAGCCTAATAGTGTTGGTGCAGAAGAAGGATGGGATTTGGAGAGTTTGTATTGACTATCTGGTGCTGAATAAGATCATTGTCCGAAATAGGTACCCGATCCCATGTATTGATGACCTTCTGGACCAACTCAAGGGGGAAAAATATTTCAACAAGATCGACTTGAAGTCTGGGTATCACCAGGTACCAATCGAACCCTTAGATGTGTGGAATACTACCTTAAAATCCAAGGGCCTTTTTGAATGGTTGGTCATGCCTTTTTGGTTAACGAATACTCTTGCAACCTTCATGAGGCTGATGGATGACATATTGTGCCCATTCACAAACTCATTTGTAGTAGTGTACTTGGATGATGTCCTGATCTTCAGCCAAATTTGGGAGAGCACCTCCACCACATCTGACAGGTCCTCCAAACACCGCAACAACACAAGTTGTGTGCCAATTTGGAGAAGTGCACTTTTGGCATGACCCGGGTTTAGTATTTGGGATACATTATTGATGGGAAGGGGTTGCATGTGAATCCAACCAAGATCCAAGTCATTCGGGATTGGCCAGCCCCAACCATTATAACAGAGCTCTGCAAATTTCTAGGTCTTGCTAATTTCTACCACAGGTTCATGTTGGGATTCTCTCATATCACTTGGCCCTTGAGTCAAATCACCAAGGGAGGAGCAAAATAAAATTTCTTTTGGCTTGAATCCCAACATAAGGCATTCATATATTTGAAACACCGCCTCTGCTCTGCCCCAGTGCTCACATTACCAGACTTGCAACAACCATTTGAGATCGAGACATATGCCTCTGACTATACTATTGGGGTAGTTCTTACTCAACAAGGGCATACAGTGGCATATCATAGCGAGACACTGTCTGAAACAGTCTCGAAGTATCCCACTTATGACAAAGAGATGTATTCAATTTTGCAGGCTTGCCGAAAATTGAAGCATTACATTTTGGGGAAGTAAATGGTCATCCACACAGACCACCAACCCCTACCGTTCATAAAAACAAAAGGGAAGTTGCAAAATGATCACCATCAGAAGTGGTCCACATATTTGCAAAAATTTAATTTGAACATCAAGTAAAATAAGGGCAACACAAATAATGTTGCATATTACCTCAATCGACCAGCGATCATGGCACTAACCACCATGCTCAAATCTTATGGGAACGAGACTTCTGATTGGCTGCTTCTTTATAAGAGTAATACAAAATTTGGTCACACATAAAAGACACTCTTGGAGGGTAACCAAGTTCCAAAGTTTCACCTCGAGGATGCACTGTTATGTCACCTGGGACAACTTTGTGTCTTCAAGTGAGCATGTCAAGATGATTTTGGAAGCGCAATATAGTCGAGTCACTCAAAATTTCGGGGTCGAGAAAATAGTGGCAGTACTGCAAAAGTACTTATATTGGCCGAACCTTCGACAAAATGTCGAGAAGTACGTCAGATCCTGCACTTCTTGTGTCATTGCCAACTCGACCATCAAGAAGAAATGCCTCTATACTCCGCTTCCTACCCCTAGTTGACCTTGGGAATCCATCTCATGGATCACATGTTGGGCCTTCCTTCTACTAAGCATGGAAACGACTGTGTTTTCGTGGTCATCGACATATTCTCGAAGATGGCCATTATGGCACCCTGCAAGAAGAATATCATAGCAGAAGCCACTGCTAAACTATTCTTTGAACGAGTGTGGTTACACTTTTGGATCCCATGGTCTATCATCTCAGATCGGGACAACAAGTTCCTCAATATATTTTGGTCCAGCCTCTGGTCAATGTTGGACACCAAGCTCACCAAGTCCACAACTTTCCATCCCCAAACTAATGGCTAGACAAAGGTCATCAACAACATGATCATACACATTCTACGCATGTAAAACTCAAAGCATCCACAAACATGGGATGAGATCCTCCCCTATGTACATCACAACTATAAGTGGGCCCTCCACAGCTCAACCGGCCACAACCCCTTTCAGGTGGGCTTGGGATTCCAACCACTATGTCCCATTGACATAGTCATGCCATTTGCAGCTACTCAGGACGATTCAGCTCATGTCCAATCTGAAGCTAAGAAGGAAAACAACTTCATTTAGCACATTCAGAACACCCGCCAATAGGTTCATGACATATTGGATAGAGCCAATGCTAAGTACAAGTAGCGACATGATCAACATCGAGTTCCAAACAACTTCTAGGTGGGTGACAAAGTGTGGCTCCATTTGCAGAAGGAGCACCTCGCTGGACCCCACCGCAGGCTTCACCCGCTCTGATATGGGCCATACACCATCACCAACGTTGTAGGGGACAATGCATTTGAGCTCAATATTCCACCTTTCCTTGGCCTGCACCTAGTATTCAATGTGGATGCCTTCGGCCCTACTTTCAACCTCTACTGAACACATCCGACATGGAAGAACAACTCACACCAACAGAGTTAAACCTAGACTACATGGAACAAGCCACAACTGATCAGATCATGGACACACAGATCAATAATTCCTACCAACAAAGGATCCAGTTATATCGAGTTATCAAAGCAAGCCAACCCCATCACCAAGGCAAGTGGCTCACTAGGGACCAAGTTCAACGGCAGTTTCTTCATCTCATGGAGGAAATCAATGCAATGGGGAACATTTCTTCATAAGAGGGGACGAATAATCCAGGTGGATATTGCTGGCCACCCGCCTATTCCACTTGGATGCCTGCCATTGTTTGTTTCAGTTTTTTAGTTGTCTTAATTGTAGCACAATTTACTATTTTTGATAGTTTTTCGGTCCTGAAATTCCAGAGCCGTTTTGAGTCCCTAAATGAAGTTTTTTGGGAAAATTATTTTATGAAAAATATCATTAGTTGTAGTCCTCAGATAGATATTTCTAACGAGGTATCATGTGCGTCAAACAGAGATCGTATGCCAAAGTTACGACCCCGGGAAATTGATGTACCAATTTACCCCAATGGAGCCCATAGTTTGGTGTTTCATCTCCTAGGGTTAGGTTTTTGGATGTTTATGGTTTTCCATTATTTATCAATAATAAATAGGCCTTAGAGCCTCATTGTAACACAACTTAGAGGCCTGTAGCCACCACATCATTTCTCAGAGATAAGCTACCAACGCCCTAGCTTTTCCATTCTGTCTGTAAGCATATTCAGTTATGTGATATTAATGAAATGAAATCTTATTTCTGCTACATCGCCATGTTTATGTGTATTTATGTATTTTATTTCGTTCCTGCATAAGTCTAGATCAGGGATGGACTCTCTGTACTCCTTTTTCAGAAATTATTAGAATCTTGAATTACAAAAAAAAAATTATTATAATTATTAACATCATTAAATCAGTAAAATTCACATATTTAACAATATAATTAAAGTTGTGGCTTAAGTGATTTCACCACCAAGTATTGGCTTCACCCTCTAGGTGCAGTGCTGCAACTTCTGCTGCTCCCACTCTACCACTGGATGAAGTAGGAAGAATGCCTCAAGCTTTCTTTCCCAAGCTATAGCTATAGTTGACCCATCAAATGTAGACAATAGGAACCTATTGCCTTTAATCTCTCCTTTGCTACAGGGTCTCCTCTCTTCTCTTAGTTGAATAAACTGAGGAAAATCTAAGGTCTCTTTGGAAGCCCTAAGTTGGCACTTGTATTCTGCCAAATACCCACTCAGAATTTCATGCTCTAAGTGGTCTTCTTTCTCTCCACTTCCTCTATGAGAACAGGAAGTGCATGCATCTTCTTCTGCTTCTGGAAACCTTCTAGAGGTCTCACTGTAACTCTCTCCTCCTTGAAACCCTCTTGGAGTTTCAATGCATTTCTCTTCTTCTTTCTTCTTGGATCTA
>CM076580.1:1201915815-1202122986 GCA_034641835.2 Pinus albicaulis | reverse complement strand
TGGTGCTCCTTGGAATCTTGCTACTTGTCCAACTGCTTGCATAACATCTGGCCGAGAGGCTGTTACATGTAGAAGACTACCAATCATAAATCTGTCACTACAAGAAAAAAGCACATTGGTGAGGGTCATGCTTGTGACGGACCTTTAAGGTCCGTCACCAATGTCACATATGGTGACGGTCATTAAAAAAGCCGATCCTTTCAGTAAGTGTATATAGTGATGGTCCTTTATGGTCCGTCACCAAAGACATTTTTAATGACACTTTTGGTGACGGTCGTTAAAGGCCCATCACTAATTCTCTCTTTGGTGACACTTCTAGTGACGAACTTTTAATGACCCTCATTGATGTTCTTTTTGTTACTTTTGGTGACGGTCAAAAAATGTCCGTCATCATTGATCACTAAAAAACCGTCATCTGTAAGTGTATATAGTGATGGTCCTTTATGGTCCGTCACTATATACATTTCACTTTTGGTGAGGGTCGTTAAAGGCCCATCACTAATTCTCTCTTTGGTGACACTTCTAGTGACGAACTTTTAATGACCCTCACCAATGCTATTTTTTGTTACTTTTGGTGACGATCAAAAAAATGTCCAGTCATCATTGATAATTCCAATGAGTTTTTGATGATGCTATGTGCTCGTTAATATATTTTTTTCAAAAGATAACGATTTAATACCATTATTGTTGAGAATTTTTTTATAATATGTCCAAGGCCATAGTGGTTAGGGTCGGTCAATTTTTTAAGAAGTAATAAGCGTGTATCATTTCCCTCAAGTAATGACTAGTCGAATAGAGATTTCCTATGATTCAACACATGATTCATATCTATTAAGTTTATTATCTAGCAAATTCCATTTTGTTGAATATGGCAACAAGAAAAAGTGAAGGAGGCATCCTGAAAACATCTTTCTCCGATCCTAGTTGGAAAGTGATCACCAAAACTAGGTGGGGGGCCACACAAGTGATTTTTTGTCGCAGAGTCTATTTTTTAAACTATGTCTATTTTTTAGACATATGGATCATGGTCTATGAGTTGCGGGATGCTATTTGTGGATGGTTGGTCAAGTTGCTAAAAATATATGGACCTCTATTTTTAGACATTGAGCGGAGTCTATTTTTTAGGCTGCGAGTCTAAAAATAGATCGATCGAAATATTATTAGCCCTTAATAATATTTGGACTATAAACATTATCTTATCCTCTTGGAGCACTTCAGTTCGAGCTACGGATGTGGCACATGCAGCTGACAGAAGTAATTACGCTATTCTTAGGGGTTAGTTGAGATATTTCATGGTTGACTTCAGTTAGAACTCATGTGGCATAGTTTGGTGGAGTTGATGAGACAGTTGATGGAGCTGTGTTCGGTTTAACTTAGTTGAACTAGTTGTATTTAGTCTACCTGATAAATACACTAGTGATGAGTGGTGTGAATTAATTATTAATTAATTCACTAATTATTAACTCATAAATCAACTAAAGAATACATCAGTTGACTACGATGCATGGACAATTTCAGTAGAGACCGGTGTTAGAGGTGGGTGAAAGGGTGAGTCTACTATCGGTTGTGACTATAGTTGTGCATGAGATTTGCACACACATTGATTGAGATTGCCAATGAGGATTGCGCAGTACAAGCCGGTGGGATTCGAACTTGGATCTCATCATTATTCATCTTGGATTGCGCATGAGAGAGCGGAGACAGGGTGGAGGAGATTTGAACTTGTGACTTGTTAATATCCGAGCTAGTTTGTGTGTAGCATGTGAGATAGTCTTGAGAGTTGTGAGGAGATTTGTGCTATGTATTGTTAAATGTTCTCTATCATTATAATATACAGATAGTTGGGGGTTTTCAGCTGTAAGCTTTCCCCATTACATACTTGTGTTATATGTGTGCTTGATTATGTTTTAATGTGCGCATGCGTCTGCTTCTAATTTCCGCAAATTGATGATCAATTGTAGAAGAGGTTATGTATTATGCATGAAGCTCAAATAGTGTGTAATCGAGGATAATCTCTGTGAATAATTCATCTATTATTCAAATTTCTACATGGTATCGGAGCGAAATTTATCATCGGATCTATTACGGTGATTACATTTTATTTCGGTAGACGAGTGCGTACGAGGGCCGGTAGCCTCCGGATCCATCCTTTCTTTGAAAGGTGATATATCCGATAAATTCCCCTACGATCGATCTCATGTGCTAGAAATACTTTGTTCTCATAGATCGGAAGCGGTTGAGTTTTGAGTGGTGGAATTCAAATTTGCGGTTGTGTTTTCTTGGTGTCGAAGTCAAAATGTCTTTCAACGAATTGTGATTGGAGTATGCCCCTTGAGGGCGGCTCGAATTATGTTGCATGGAAGGACATGATGGAGGCGGTGTTAGATGACAATGGGTCGAAGGAGTTCATAGATTACGAAGTCCCCAAAAGCCTACGATCGTTGCTCAAGTTGAGGCTTGGCAAAAGAAGACAGACAAAGTGTCAAAGGATTCTGTTGGAGGGCGTGAAGGATCACATAGTATCCGACTCGCATGGTAAAGCTTCTCCATTCTTGATGTGGAAAGATTTGACAGATTTGTTCCAAAGCAAGAGTGACAAAAGGAAGTTGGCGCTAAAGGATAAACTTAGGAAATAAAGATGGAGAAGAATGACACTATTCCGGTATACTTGACAAAGTTTGTCCATTGCAGGGATGAGCTTGGGAGTGTAGGAGTTAGTGTGGATGATGAGGAATTGGTGAGCTTGGCTCTCCTTGGGCTTCCGAAGAGTTGGCATTCCTATCGAGGGATTCTGTCAATGGTCGGGAGAAATTGTCGGGATGGGAGCAACTTTGGTCGGATCTTGTGCAAAAGGAGATAAGGCGGAGTACCGGGGATGGATCTTCATCAAAGGCATCGATGAAGAGGATTGTGCTTTGGCTCCCAAAGCAAGGAAGAGAAGGGCAAGAAGAATGCTTCTCAATACGGTGCGGGTGGTAAAGAGCGTGACATGTCCAAAGTGAAGTGTTTTTCGTGTCACGAGCATGGGAATTATGCCACAAATTGACCACAAAAGAAGAAGAACAAAGCGAGGTTGCTAGAGCTGCATGTGGTGAGGCTCTTGCCTCGCAATTTGAGTGGACTTCTCATTGATCGCATGCATGGTGTCTAGTGCATTGGGATCGGGGTGGTATTTTGATAGTGGCACTTCCTTTCACATGACGGGAGATGTGAATCTTTTCGGTGACTTGGTGGAGAAAGATCTCCGGTTGCATGTTGAGTTGGGCGACAATGGACGATACAATGCAGCGGCATTGGTACCATAACCTTTCGAGAGGAGTCGAGTAAACTCATTCTTTTACAAGATGTAGTGCATGTTCCGAGGTTTAAAGAAGAATTTGATCTCGATCGCAATGTTAGAGGATGAAGGGTATGAAGTTGTCTTCGGTGAAGGAAAAGTTTTCCTTCGGCACAAGGCAACGAGAAAAGTCAAGAAGGTTGGGATTCGAACAAAGAATCTCTACGGACTTGAAGTAGATGGGATGTCTACGGAGCTTCCCTGCGTTGGGAAGTGCAAGAAAGACATCCATCTACTTCAAGTCTGTAGAGATTCTTTGTTCGAATCAACCTTCTTGACTTTTCCTGTTGTACATTTTTGTGCCAAAGGAAAACTTTTCCTTCACCAATTAACTTCATACCCCTTCATCCTCTAACATTATGGCTTGAGATCAAATTCTTCTTTAAACACGGAACATACACTACATCTTATAAAGAATGAGGTTGCGACTTTCCCAGCGTTATGAGCCGCAATGCGGTGCGATGGTGTATCGTCCATTGTCCCTCCCAACCCAACCCATGCAAGCGGGATCTCTCCACCAAGTCGATTCATCTCCCGTCATGTGCCTGATCAAATCTCCACCCGATCTAATCTGACTAGACCTGCATGCATCTCCCGGCTCAAGTGGCATTACAGCTCTGTAACAGCGTTCTTCTTCTTTGTGATATTTGGGCTATTCCATGCTCGTGACGATGCTGAACATGTACATGCTTCCACCCGCCTTCCCACACTGGGGCCAAAGCTGTCATGCTCCATCAGTGCTTTGATGAAAGTCCATCCACTGTACTCATATATCTCCCTTTTACATAGATCGACTAGTTGCTCCATGCGACAATTTCTCCCGACCATGGCTGAAGATCTGATGAATGCCAGGCCCAAGAAAGCCAGCTCCCCATCATCCACATAACCACCATCACGTCAGTTAAGGCACTGTCAAGTATACACGGTGTATTCTTCTCCTCTTTCTAAGTTTATCGCATCACTGTCACTCTTGCTGGAATTGTCTGTCGAATCTTTTCCGCATCAAATGGAGAACACCATCTTGGCTGAATGCTATGGCGATCCGTAGCCATGGCCTCTTTTGCAAGCCTCAACTGGCGTGTCGGAAGGAAGCCGAATATATATTTCAGCAATATAAACAACACTGTCCTTCCATGCAACATAATGGCCCTCAAGTATACTCAATGCAATAAGTTAATAGAAAAAATTTTAGCCCACCGATAAATAGCGTATTCTGATATGAAGAACAAACAACGCGGCCTCGGCTGTAGAGAGAATTTCTTGGATATATCACCTTTCAAAGAAGAGTAGGATCGAGGAAGACTCTTGAGCCCATAAATCTGGAACTCTGATCTGCAAAATAAAATCAACAATAGATCCGATGACTAAACTAACTCATCTATGTAAATTTGAATAATAGATAATTATTCACGAGATTATCTTTGTTACACACTATTGAGCTTCATGCATAACCTCTTCTACAATTGATCATCATTCTGCGAAATGAAGCGATCAGCATCTTTTAATCAAAACATAATCAACACACACATATAACACGGTATGTAAACTAGGGGAAACTGCAGTTTAAACTCCCATATAGTGTATTATAATGATAGAGAGCATTTAACAATACATAGCACAAATCTCCTCACACTCAGCGACACTCTCCATGCTACACACAAACTTGCTGGAATGAACAAGTCTAAGTTCAAATCTCCTCACATGCTGCTGCCTCTGCTGATCCAGATGAATAATGATGAGATCAAATTGAATCCCAACTATGTCTATCGATCCTCATTAGCAATCTCAATCAATGATGTATGAGTCATCACATAGCTGTGATAGTAGACACAGACTCACCCCCTCTCAACCTCTTGGTCTCTACTGGATTTTGATACAACTATGTCAAGCTGATGTATTCTTTAGTTGATTTATGAGTTAAAATAATTAATTGAATTAATTAATAATTAATTCACACCATCATCACTAGTGTATTTTGATCGAGGTAGACTAAATACAACTAGTTCAACTAGAGTAAGCCGAACGCAGCTCCATCAACATCTCCATCAACTCCACCAAACTATTGCCTATCAGGGATCAGCATGAAGTCAATCAAACCCTAAATGCGCGTAATTACACCATTTGGATTTCATGTGTACATCCGTAGCCAAACTGAAAGTGCTCCAGAGGATAAGATAATGTTTATAGTCCAAATATTAGTGGGGGCTAATAATATTCGGCGATCTATTTTTAAAGCTGGCGGTCTAAAAATAGACTCCTTCAATGTCTAAAAATAGAGGTCATATATTTTAGCAACTTGACTAACCATCCACAAATAGCATCTGCAACTCATAGACCATGATCCCGTATGTCTAAAAATAGACATGAGTTAAAATAGAGTGCGTGCGTAATAACGCGTATTGTGTCACTAGTTTCAACTAGAAGGCTCGGAGAAGGCGTATTTTCGGGATGCCTCCTTCACTTTCTGTGCCATATTCCAACAAGTAAATCTCTTGAATAATAACTTAATAGGTATGAAATCATGTGTTTGACTCATAGAAATCTCTACTGACCGGCTGAGTCATTACTTGAGTAATGCAAACTATTTTTTCTTAAAAATTGACCGACCACTATGGCCTTGAGATATTATAAAATTCTCAATATAATGGTATTAAATCGTTAATCTTTGAAAAAATATATTGCCGAGCACACATCTTATCATCCAACTCATTGGAAATTATGTGTGGCCACGGACGGCCCGCAAAAGCCCAACAAAGCTCAGCATTGAGTGAGGGTCATTCTTCGTCACTAGAAGTGTCACCAAGGAGAGGTAGTGATGGGCCTTTGTGACCCTCCACCCCAAAAGGTGAATTAGTATTTGTGGCGGTTTGCAGACCATCACTATACTACACTTCTGGTGGCGGTTTCAATGATCAATGAAATATTAGACATCCCCCAAGCCGTCACCAAAACAACAAAAGAACATCAATGAGGAGTCATTAAAGTTCGTCATAGAGGAGTGTCACCAAAGAGAAAGAATTAGTGATGGGCCTTGCGGGGCCGTCACCAAAAAGTGTCATTAAATGTCTTTGAGTGGCCAGTTAAAGAGACCATCCTCCTCCTTGCGTGTGATTTCTATGTAGATCATGTGTGAGTTGTAAGGTCCGTCTACATAACCTGTGCCCTCTTGTGTGTGAATTTATGATTGGTAGTCTTCTACATGTAACAGCCTCTCGGCCAGATGTTATGCAAGCAGTTGGACAAGTAGCAAGATTCCAAGGAGCACCAAAATAATCACATACTATTGCCGTCAAAATAATTCTTCGATATCTAAAGTGCACAAAATAATATGGCTTGTGGTATCCCAAGGGTAAAGATCTCATTATTCAAGCCTTTATAGATGCAGATTGGGTAGGAAGCATTGATGATCATAAGAGTACTAGTGGAGCAACATTCTATCTAGGTGGTTGTCTCGTATCATGGTTGAGCAAAAAGAAAACTTCTATCTCGTTATCTACAGTGGAAGCAGAATACATTGCAACAGCATCATGTTGTACTCAAGTCCATTGGATGAAACAAACTTTGCAAGATCTTCAAGTACAATTCAGTGAGCCTATTCCCATATTCTGTGACAACACTAGTGCCATCAGCATCTCCAAGAATCCTGTCATGCATTCAAAAACAAAACACATTACGATCAAATATCATTTTGTTAGAGAACAATTTGTTGAAAAGAATATCAAACTTGAGTATGTTTTTACAAAATAAAAATTGTTGATATCTTGACTAAACCTTTACCTCGTGAAGCATTTGAATATGTTCGTCAAAAGCTTGGGATTCTCCCAAGTTCTCATTAGATTACAAGTCTGCAGGACGGTTGTGTGTCAGGGGGAGTGGAAGTGTGTACAGGTCCGCAAGATGGTTGTGTTTCAAGGGGAGTTACCCTTTTCCATTGATTTCAAAGGGGGAGATAATGTTGTAGGAAGAAGTTTCATGATCGCAGGGGGAGTACTTGTGTTTCCATCAATGCCAAAGGGGGAGATTGTTGATCAGCGGTTGTCATTGATGTCAACCCAAGCAGCACCAGGGGCTAACCCAATATTGCATGGGAATTTTGACCTACCAAATTAATATATTCTGAGTCAATAATTCTTTTTATGGTTTCTACTTGTCGAGATGTTTCCGTTGATATATGGCACGCCATGTAATTCTTCACGGGTTGAGAGATATTCATGTTTGAAGTTTGTACCCTAGTTAGTGGGCTAAAACCCCATGGGGTTGGGTCATGGGTCATTGAAAAGTCATAATTAATATTCTTTTTAAGCTCCTAAAATCCCTCCCACGTTCACTTGTTGAAGCCCCTCTCAACTTAAGCATTTATATAAATTGTGATCTTCATTTCCTCCTTAGGCAAGGGATTTCACCATTTGAAACAGGTCATCTTGGAATTTTTTCTCTAATGTATTTTCTACGAAGGTTCAGAATCTGAAATGTTTATGAGGTGAAGCCAAAATCCTGAGGAAGTTATGGTCAAAATTTTAGATCAAGTTGTGCAATATTTTTGGAGATATGATCTGTGGAAGTCAGGGTTTTTACAGGCTCCGGAAATTCATCTCAAAGAAGTGACCTTGGTAAACTCATCATAACTCTCTCTCTAAGTATTGGATTGGAATTCCGTCAAAAGTGGCAGATAGTGAACAATATTTCTTTTTTTCTCTATCAATTTCAGAGCCAAATGAAGAAACATTGACACGTGGCATGTCGTACAAGTGCGCTCTGCTGAAACAATCCATAATTAGGGCATTGTGAGAGATTGGGTATAAATCTATCTTGAAGAATCCAAATTGGGTCAGACCTATGGCATTGGAAATATGACTCAGAGGACTACTACAGGACCAAAAATAAGATATTGAGGATTTGAAATAACAGAGATAAACTAGATTCAATATTGAGCTCCTAGAAGGCAAGAAAAAGCTAGATCATGTGTTGTCAAGGATTGCAAAGGACCAGAATTTCTACTGCAGAAAATAAAAGAAGGATGCACCAGAGGGTAGAATGACAAGAGAAGCAACCAAGGTGCATAAAAGCAGCAATAATTTCATCATATGAAGTCTTCAAGTGGGCAACACTTCATATAATCATTGTAAAGGTATCGTTGCACTTCGTCATTGTAAATACATTATTGTACAAATTGTACTAGTATGTATCTGCCAAGGGTTGAAGAGGCAGTGTTGGGAGGTCTAGGATCATCATTAGGTGGTTGTGTCAAAGTTGGGGTTGTGGTCTACTATATCTTCTTCTTATACATCATTCTATATCATTGTAAAAGTGTACCATTTTCCCTGGTATGGGAGTCCAATCTTCTTTTATTATTCTATAGGGTGGTAGGGTGGTGCTACTGTGAGCTGTAGCTCATTGGGTGTTGGGGCATCCATTCAGTTAACTACTGAAGAATCTCGGGCATTGGAGCATCCATCCAGTGGGAGATGGAGAAGAATGCTTTTATAGATTCTAGGAAGTTGGAGCTTTATTTTCAATTGGAGTTGAATATTAAAGAATTATTAGAAAAGCATTAGGTGGTTTTTGTCCCAGAGTGGGTTTCCACCTTAAAAACTGTGTTCATTTGTGTTCCTCTTGTTTGCTTCTATCATTGTAAAAACACTGATAATAATTGAAGATTAAATAATGCTCTAATTGAAAGGAATACTGATTCACCCCCCCTCTCAGTATTTCCAACAATTGGTATCAGATCTTGGTTCCTTCAATAACAGTTTAACAGCTGGAAGGAGGTCATGGAGCATACCAAGAATGGTGTACCTCTATTAAATGAAAATAATTATGCACTTTGGAAAGGAAGAATGGAGGTCTATCTCTTGGCGCAAGGTTATGAAGTATGGGACACTGTTCAAAATGGATTTACATCAACTGTGGATGAACAAGGTAAGAAGAATTTGGTAAATGATGCAAAAGAAAAGAATATTATTATCAGTGGACTTATTGAATCTACTTATCATAAGGTGTTGGGTTGTAAAACTGCCAAAAATGTATGGGACAAGCTTGAGAATATATATGCAGGTGACTCAAATGTCAAAGAAGCAAAGCTTCAAATCTATAAAGAAAAATTTGAGCAACTTAGAATGAAAGAAGATTGCAACATTGCTGCATACTTCCAATACGTTGATGAAATAACCAATACTCTGGAAGGATTGGGAGAGCCAGTTGACGAGAAGACTATTATATGGAAGATTCTTAGAACGCTACCAGGGAGATTCAACCCAAAGGTATCGGTCTTAGAATACAGTGCAAATCTGGACAAAATCAGCAAGGAAGAATTACATGGAGTTCTCATAGCATATGAAATGAGACTTGATGAAGAAAAGGGTACTTCAAATCTAGAAACTGTGTTCGTTGCATCTAAGCAAACCAATAAGGAAAAACAACCTTCAATTGAAATGACATGCACCTGCAAGTGTGAAGAAAAGGGAGATGATGGAGAAGGTCTTTCAGATGAATAATATGCTTACTTTATGAGAAAACTAAAACCTGGAAAGGGAAAATTCAAAGGTAAACTTCCATTGATATGTTTTGGTTGTGGTGAGGTTGGGAATTTTGTAGAAAAATTTCTGAACAAAAGTGATGGAAACTCAAAAGGAAAGAAAGGCTTTAAGAAATCCAACAAGCAAGGAAAAAAGAAAGGATCCAAAAGGAACTTTCTCTCTAAAGAAGATAGCTCATCATTCGATGAAGAAAGTGACAGCAAAGAAGAAGCCAATGAGAAAGTATTTTTTATGGTCAAGCACAATAAACAAGAAGTATCAAACAATGAAGAAGAAGGGTTGACCCTAGAATAATTTTATGAGGGTGCAATCAAGCTTATAAAAGAGCTCAATGCTGAGAAGATCTGTTCCAACACTCTTGAAGAACAAGTTCAAGGTCTCAAAATTCAGGTTGAAGAACACAAATGTATTGAAGAGTCACTTCAAAAGAAGTTGTAAGAAAGCAACCAAGAAAGGGAAGCATTAGAAGCTGAAGTAGTCTCGCTGCGTAAGAAGTGAAGAAGGGAAAACTTTTCCAAAACTATGCCAACATCTCAAGGGCATTAGAAGAACTCATCAACAATCAATGATATTACAACGACAGAACTGGCCTCGGTTACAAAGAAGAAGAAGCATGACCTTCTACAACAAAATACAATGAACCTATGAGATCTGACATACATGTAGACTTCATTGGACAAGATTCGCAAGCACATCCTTGGAACACGATTCCTCGACAAAGATTTTCATCCAGGTACCAACATATTTTTCATGGCTATGTTATTCATGTGGAAAATTTGGTCATAAAGTTGTAGAATGTGACATGTACACTATGAACCAATACAATTCCAAGAGATTCTTCAAATATGAACCTCCTAGGGCTCAAAAAAACATCAATAGATTTGAAAATTTAAGAAATAATATGGAATGTTACAAATGTTAGAACTTTGGACACATAGCCAGAGACTGCAGACTTGAAAATCCTCGAGAAGAATCTTCAAAGCCACAAAATGAACGAACATGGAAGAAGAAGAAGACTGATAACTGTGCTCTCACTCTCATGAAGGCTAAAAAAAATAAAGATGTGTGGTATGTTGACAGTGGTTGCTCAACGCATATGACTAGAGATAGAAGAAAATTTGTATCTCTGAAAGAGAAGAGGGATGGAACCATATCCTTTGGAAATGATGGATCTTCAAATGTTATAGGATCAGGTACCATCACTCTTGAAAGAAAATATGTTATAGCCAAGAATGTTCTATTGGTTGAAAACATGAATCAAAATCTGCTCAGTGTTGGACAAATGTGTGATCAAGGACACAAAATGCTATTCAACTCCCCAAAATGTGAAATCAGGAAAGGCAAGTATGGTAAAATTGTGGCTACAACAAGTCGAGCTCCAAATGACATATATTTTCTAGATGAAGCAACTAAAGCATGTCTACTGGCTAAAGAAGATGAAAGTTGGTTATGGCATAAATGAATGGGTCACATAAACTTTGAAAATCTTGTCAGGATAAGCAAAAAGGAAGCAGTACGAGAAATGCCGAAAATCTCAAAACCTTCCAACACACTATGTGAGGCATGTCAGCATAGCAAGCAGACAAAAGTCCAATTTAAAACAAAAGAACAATTTGCATCACATCCATTGGAGTTGATACATACTAATCTATGTGGTCCTGTGAGAACAAAAGGCTTAGACGGAGAATTATATTTCATGTTAATGATAAATTACTATACCAGGATGACAACCGTCAATTTCCTAAAGAAAAAATCTGAAGCATTTGAGTGCTTTAAGATCTACAAGGAGTTGGTTGAAAATGAAACTGATTTGAAAATAAAGTGTTTAAGATCAGATAATGGTGGAGAATTCGTTTCCAAATTATTTCAGCAATACTGTGACGAAAATTGAATAACATGGCAATTTTCAATAGCACGAACACCTCAGCAACATGGAGTTGTTGAAAGAAAGAATAGGACCATATAGGAAATGGGTAGAACAATGTTGAAGGACTCAAAATTGGATGAAAAATTACGGTAGTCTTCATTATCAACCAAAGTCTTCTCATAAATAATTGCAACAAGACTCCATATTAATTATGGAAAGGAAAACCAGCTAATGTAAAATATTTCAGAATCTTTGGAAGAAAATGTTATATCAAAAGAGTAGATCAAAATCTGGGTAAGTTTGAATCACGTGTTGATGAAGGTATCTTTGTTGGTTACTCACGGAAAAGACAGGCCTATAAATTCTATAATCTAAGACGAAAACAGATAGCGGAGAGCATAAATGTTATGTTTGACGAAGATGATTTTCTAGCGAGTAATGACGAGGATCTAGAATCTTTGAAACTTGAGACAAAGGCTGAAAAAGACATAGATAAAATTGTAGAACAAGAAGAAACTATCAACGAGGAAGAAGTAAAAAATGATCATCAAGATATACCAGAACAACAACAAGAAGCTCCTCCAAGGAGAACAAAAGAGTGGATTCAAAAGAACCATCCATCAAATGAAATCATTGGTAACATAAATGAAGGTCGATAGCCTCGTTCATCACAACAAGCTCACGTTGCTTTTCTAGCAACCTTTGAGCCTAGTAGTTATGAGGAAGCCAGCCAGAATGAACATTGGGTAGCAGCTATGAATGAATTATTGGATCAAATTGAGAAGAATAACACCTGGGAATTAGTTCCACGACCAAAATATAAAAATTTCATTAGGACTAAATGGGTGTTCAGGAACAAATTGAATGAAGTTGCGCAGGTTACCAGAAACAAAGCAAGATTGGTTTGCAAAGGCTATGCACAAGTGGAAGGAATTGATTTCGACGAAACATTTGCACCAGTTTCCAGAATGGAAGCTATCCAAATGTTTCTCGCCTATGCATGTTCAAGAAAAATCAAATTCTACCAAATGGATGTTAAGTTAGAATTTCTGAATGGAGAATTAGAAGAAGAAGTTTACATCGAACAACCTGAAGGTTTTCTACTATCACAAAAAGAAGACTATGTCTATTGGTTAAGGAAGGTTCTATACGCTCTCAAGCATGCTCCCAGAGCATGATATGCTCATCTTGATGGATATCTACGTCAACAAGTGTTCAAGAAAGGTACTGTTGATATCAATCTTTATGTACAAATAGATAAAGATGATTTAACAATTGTTGTGGTATATGTGGATGATATAATATTTGGTAGCAATGATGATCGACTAAGCAAGAAATTTTCTACAAAGATGCAAAGTGAGTTTGAGATGTCTTTACTTGGTGAGCTGACATACTTCTTAGGGCTTCAAATATCTCAGCAAGAGAAAGGAATATTTATATGTCAAGCCAAGTAAATCGAGGAAATGCTCAAGAAATTCAAAATGGAAGATTGCAAACCTGTCCTTACTCCGATGGTAACATGTTACAAATTGAGCATATCCGACTCATCTAAGGATGTGGATCAGAGGTTGTACAGATATATGATTTGTAGTCTTCTATATGTAACAGCCTCTCAGCCAGATGTTATGCAACTAGTTGGAAAAGTAGCAAGATTCCAAGCAGAACCAAAAGAATCACATATTATTGTCGTCAAAATAATTCTTCGATATCTAAAGGGCACAGAAGAATATGTCTTGTGATATCCCAAGGGTACGATCTCATTATTCAAGCCTTTACAGATGCAGATTGGGCAGGAAGCACTGATGATCGTAAGATTCCTAGTGGAGCAGCATTCTATCTAGGTGGTTGTCTCATATCATGGTTGAGAAAAAATCAAACTTCCATCTCGTTATCTACAGTGGAAGAAGAATACATTGCAGCAGCATCATGTTGTACTCAAGTCATTTGGATGAAACAAACTTTGCAAGATCTTCAAGTACAATTCAGTGAGCCTATTCCCATATTCTGTGACAACACTAGTGCCATCAGCATCTCCAAGAATCCTGTCATGCATTCAAAAACAAAACACATTCCGAACAAATATCATTTTGTTAGAGAACAAGTTGCTGAAAATAATATAAAACTTGAGTATGTTTGTACAAAAGAACAAATTGCTGATATCTTCACTAAACCTTTACCTCATGAAGCATTTGAATATCTTCATCAAAAGCTTGGGATTCTCCCAAGTTCTCATTAGATTACAGGTCTGCAGGACGATTGTGTGTCAGGGGGAGTGGAAGTGTGTACAGGTCCACAGGATGGTTGTGTTTCAGGGGGAGTTACCCTTTGCCATTGATGTAAAAGGGGGAGAGAATGTTGCAGGAATAAGTGTCATGATCGCAGGGGGATTACTTGTGTTGCCATCAATGCCAAGGGGGGAGATTCTTGAACAGGGGTTGTCATTGATGTCAACCCAGGCAGAACCAAGGGCTAACCCAATATTGCATGGCAATTTTGACCTACCAAATTATTATATTCTAGGTCAATAATTCTTTTTGTGGTTTCTACTTTTCGATATGTTTCTGTTGATATATGGCACGCCATGTAATTCTTCACGGGTTGAGAGATATTCATGTTTGAAGTTTGTACCCTAGTTAGTGGGCTAAAACCCCATGGGGTTGGGGCATGGGTCATTGAAAAGTCATAATTAATATTTTTTTTAAGCTCCTAAAATTTCTCCCACGTTCACTTGTTGAAGTCCCTCTCAACTTAAGAATTTATATAAATTGTGATCTTCATTTCCTCCTTAGGTAAGGGATTTCGCCATCTAAAAAAGGTCATCTTGGAATTTTCGCTCTAAAAATTTTTCTATGAAGTTTCAGAAGCTGAAATTCTTACGAAGAAAAGCCGAAATCCCAAGGAAGCTGTAGTAAAAATTTTAGATCAAGGTGCGCAATATTTTTGAAGGTATGATCTGTGGAAGTCAGGGTTTTTGTAGGCTCCTAAAATTCATCTCAAAGAAGTGACCTTGGAAAAATCATCATTACTATCTCTCTGAGTATCAGATTGGAATTCCATAAAAAGTGGCAGATATTTCACAGTCTATAGTTTTTTCTCTATCAATTTCAGAGCCAAATGAAGAAACAGTGACACGTGGCACTCCATACAAGTGCGCTCTGCTGAAACTGTCCATAATTAGAGCATTGTGAGAGATTGGGTATAACTCTATCTTGAAGAATCCAAATTGGGTCAGACCTGTGGCATTGGAAATATGACTTAGAGGAATACTATAGGACCAAAAATTAGACATTGAGGATCTGAAATAACAGAGATAAACTAGATTCAATATTGAGCTCCTAGAAGACAAGAAAAAGCTAGATCATGTGTTTTCAAGGATTGCAAAGGACCAGACTTTCTACAGCAGAGAAGCAAAGAAAGGTGCCGCAGAGGGTAGCATGACAAGAGCAGAAACCAAGGTGCATAACAACAGCAAGAAGTTCATCATATGAAGTCTTCAAGTGGGCATCACTGCATACAATCATTGTAAAGGTATAATTGTACTTAGTCATTGTAAATACATTATTGTACAAATTGTACTAGTGTCTATTTGCCAAGGGTTGAAGAGGCAGTGTTGGGAGGTCTAGGATCATCATTAGGTGGTTGTGTCAAAGTTGGGGTTGTGGTCTAGTATATCTTCTTCTTCTACATCATTCTATATCATTGTAAAAGTGTACCATTTTCCCTGGTACGGGAGTCCATACTTCTTTTATTATTCTATAGGGTGGTAGGGTGGTGCTAGGGTGAGTTGTAGCTCATTGGGTGTTGGGGCATCTGTTCAGTTGACTACTGAAGAATCTCGGGCATTGGAGCATCCATCTAATGGGAGCTGGAGAAGAATACTTTTCTAGATTCTAGGAAGTTTGAGCTTTATTTTCAATTGGAGTTGAATATTAAAGAATTATTAGAAAAACATTAGGTGGTTTTTGTCTCAGAGTGGGTTTCCACCTTAAAAACTGTGTGCATTTGTGTTCCTCTTGTTTTCTGCTATCATTGTACAAACACTGATAATAATTTAAGATTAAATAATGCTCTAATTGAAAGAAATAGTGATTCACCCCCCTCTCAGTATTTCCAACGAAGAGCTGGCACACCCATGCTCAATCCTTCAAGGTTCCTAGCAACCTTGTGCAAACTGCGTGCATCAGAAATCTCTTCGGTGGCTGCCACAGCCTATGTTATTGCTCTAGCTCCACGTAGCTGCATTCCTCGCCATGTATAGTAAGGGACTTCGGCTAGATGGATGGGTGCCACTTCTATGTCAAGCAATAAGATTCATGTCAAAACATTTTCACCCATTAAACAAAAAAGTTGCATAAACATTCAAAAGATAAAAAATACTTAAACATTGATTTTTCTCCTTCTTACCATCTGGACCCCACTGAGTGTCTGGTGGCAGTATCAACTCTGGATCTCCTGTGTATTTCATCCTTGCATAGGGATAATGTTCGATCATCAGGATCTAGCCATCTAGCCACTCAAAGAATGCATCATCAAAACAGTGATGGATTGGACCCTCTCCAATCTGTGGCATCAAAGAAGACCAGTGACCTTGTCTAGGCTCTCGTGGTCCCATCGCATCCATGATCATCCTTGGCCTCATTACGGGCACCTGCTCTAGTATGAAGGATGCTATTAGTGTGCAAAACCCAAACTCTCATTGGGATCGAGTCTTACATGCCATTAGTTCTTCTCGAATCTGACGGACAACACCTTCACACAATTCAAAAATTATTGGCTGCATGAAATCTAATTCCAATAATACCTAGACCTTGGTGGCCACGTGTTGACTCTTGGCTCCTACCAAGCGAACTATCATCCACAAGAGAGACCTCATCAGTCTCGAGACCACCCATGCTATAGGAACCTGGTTGGTTATCGACGCAGTATTTTTTATGCAGTGAGCTTGGATCAAATCCGCAGTAGTGCGGGGATCAGCCCTAGAACCTGCCAGATTGGGCCTCAATCCTCTGCATGATAGGCCAGTCAAATAGTATATTTCATATTTCTCAATCGAGAGTTCATGACCCTCGATGAGAAAGACATGTTGTTGATCATCCCACTACTAGATGATCCATCTTAGAAGGTATTCTTTCCCCCTCATCATCTCTAAATGAGCATACTTCAATAAATCGCATCTGTGAAGAACAAGAAAAGTAGTAGCATCAGTGACCATTTCATTTTCTTCATGTTCGTGCTCACTTTCATGCCAAATACTCATGGTAACAGCTTCAAACCTACACCAGGCAAGTTTCCAATAGATCAGTTTTAGGCAGAAACACTTCAAGATTAGGCAAACCAAGTTTAAAAAATGTTTTTTTTGGCTAGCCAGACCTAGTGCAAAGAGGAGCATGCTAACTCACTGTCCCTTAATGGGTAGTGCATTTAATGCGGCCCTGACACTGGGCACCCACATTAGTTGCTTAAAATTTTTAGGGCCTGTTAAAAATCCAATTTTCAACCAGTAAAAACAACTAAAATGACAATGGAAAGATATATTAATGCTTAAGCTCTTACCTAGATCTCGTGGAATCAAAAACCGTTTCCTAGATCATCCACAATTGACAGCAGAAGTTTCACCTATTTTTTCTCCAGAGCTCTTTCACGGCACTCAAAACAGTGAAAATGAAGGTTTGTTGCCTTCTTATAGACATTCTAAAGGTATGGCTCACTCAGCTAGTCTATTGAAATGTGTAAACTTCTGTTATTTTTTGTTGCAACTATTGCTTTTTTCAAGTCACTGATGCTCTGATGAGTTTTTATTGTTCATGTGCAGATTTCACTGTGTTCGACCTAGAAAAAGCTTCCTTTTTTAAGGAATTTTTTCTAGCTCATAAAATTGAAAAAACCTCGCTTTTCCTTCGTCGGGCTCATTAAACTGCCATGATGAAGAAATATCAGCCATTCTTTTACATCTTTTTCTAGCTCGTTAAAAACTAAAAAAATAATCGAGTTTTTCTCCTTTGGACTCGTTAAAATTTCACGACGAGGATCGAGTTTTTCTTCATCTAGCTCGTTAAAAATTCACGAAGAATATTGAGTTTATTCTATCTCCTCGTACACATAACAAAATGAGGCAGATGTCCATTGAACATAGGTTTATCACTTTATCCGTATTCAATGGACAAACTTATGGAAAATGAATTGTGTCAAGCTTACTATTCTCCCTTCGTCGCGCCCGGTTGTCAAACATGACAAAAGTACCCCCTAGAGTTGTCTTTTACAATGTTTTTTAGACTCCCTAAATATAAAAAGATCGCTAATTTTATCCATCTGGACTTATTAAACTTAATCATACGGGGAAAAATTTGGACAAAGTGGATACTTATTCTATTATACTTTGAAGGTCGATTGGGCAGCACAAAATATTGAACATGACACTTCCCAAAAAATTCACTTGCAATTAGCCAAACCCTACCATCTATGAGTTTAGCCTTCGTATACCAATGCCCCTGCATTAGTGAATCCTGACACTCTTTGGTGTTCATAAGCTTAAGCTGCCTGGTACCCTGTTATTATGCCTTCTATTGTTCAAGAAGATCTTGATATCTACTAATTCTTGTATCAACCAAGCCCTCATATGCCAACAATAATTTGTCCTCGTCAGTTACTCCCATTTTCTCTTAACTATATTCAAAACAAAATCATCTTTTCTCATTTCGTGTCGACTAATGTAGGACGCCTCAGTGCCTGAATTTTGACAGATCTCTTCATATTTACTTCAACATCTTATCTAGGAAGTTGATCCAGAAACACATCAGTACCCGGGTGTTTGCAGACCTCAGTGGCAGGTTACCTTGTGTTTGATTGGGGGTTCTCATTATTGGCTCCCATTTGAATGATTATATGAGTGTTCGACATCAACCCCTTTTATTTACACTCGCTAGATTGTACTGTGCATCTTGGGGACCATCATCCTTATCAGTGGCCACCCTCGTGTCTATTAATGGTTCTCATTATTGACTGGTAATCATACGATTTCCCACATGTTTTACTACAACTCCTTCATTCACATGTGTCGAAATATGCAGTTTAGTGAAGCAACGACCAAGAATTTGGGTTGAGGCTTACATCATTTCAGCTATGTTTCCTCTCCTAAGTTGCGATATTGTTTTCTGAGACAGATTATCAGATTGATCCTATCATGACACAAGCTTCCACATTGTGCTTATCGGTGCACACACTGGTCATATCTATTTCTAGAGAAATCATTTTGATACAGCTACTGAGCATGGGAATGCTCGACTCAGGACATATACTTATATTTCTGACATATGTTGTTGTTTCAGGTTTTCCTCAGTCCTCCAAACTCCTCTCGCTCTACTACATATATTATAAATTATTTCGGCCATCGTCTTCATCTCTGACTTCACACTTTAGGGGGCATCTGTTACAGGGAAAATGACCTCCTCATCAGCTCAGAGGAGAAGGAAACATGTAAGGAATAAATGACCCATACAAAGACCCATTTTTCCAAGGTAACGCACCCCTAGAGATAGCTAGGCCCAGTTATAACACATCCTAGCCGTGCAAAGGGAGCATTAGTTCCTAGGTTAACGCTCTGTCTTGCCTAAGGAGTAGCGTTATCCGTGTTTAAATGTGAAAAGGGAAAAATCCCGCAGAAACTGACTGGAATTTCCTGCTTTTTCTCAGAATGAGCTAGTTCAAAAGCAACAACTTATGGTACAAACCTTTTATTAGATATTTCCAAACACAATTGAACTCCTATAAAAGGAAAAAGCAAGGAAAGGAAAGGAAACACCAAGATCTTTCCCAATTCAAACTTATTAAAAGGATTGACAAGGTTTTTCCTCTCCATTTTCTATAAATTGGAGGTTTGGGCTCTTAGTCAAAGGTCGAAGTTTTGACAGTATGTAGAGCAGAATTTCATTGTTGCGTGTGAGGCTTGAGGATTGGCAAGGTTCATTGAGAACTCTTAGCCCAAGTATCATCACACTCATCGATAGAGGAAACTGGTAAAGGAATTGGAAGAATGAGGAGGGCTTCGTACAACCAACAGTCGTAATCCTCCTTCTTATAAATTAATAGAATTGTATATTTTTTTTCCATTTGATGTTTTAGTGTCACATTTGTTTTTCATTTTTATATGAAGCATGATATAAATGACTCATATTTTCACAGTTTAATGTCAATTATATACTTGTTTAATTGCTAGAAAGTGATACCACTGTGAATATTACACGTGTGCTTTGTTTGGTCATGGGATCTAGATTTGGAGACGGTGAGGAAGGACTTCTACCACAACACTTAGTGCTCTCCATAGTATCTGATGTCCACAAAGAGGTAATCCTTTAATATCTAGATTTGTCAATTATATACTAGTATGAACATGTGTGCAATGTCTTTGTAACGTTACAGTTAATATGACAGTCTTCCTCGGGCACCGGAAATCCCTGAGAGGGATATTCATCAACTACCACCCAAGCATTTTACCCCTTAGCAGTAGGAACATTGGCCCACTTGTTGGATTCATCACCTTTCTCATTCCTTTTTCTACATGTGTGGTTGACATAGGAGATGGTTGAAGTTCACTTCCAAAGGTGGCTGAGACTATTAAACCAAACTTAGCCCATAAAACCTTACATTTTAAGCTAATATGTGTTCATGAGAAAGGATTAGGGATTTGCATACCTAAGCCTTAATTGGTTGTGCTTTTGTAGGTGGTGTTATAACTGGTAATTTGATTGGTTGGAGCTTGCATGAGGCTACCGGAGCATTAATGTGGTAGTTTGAATTCCTTATGATGATACTAAGGTGGTTGGTAATGAAATTTGTAATCTTTAGTAATCATTTCAATGGCTTTGGATTTTATTTTTTTGTAGTGTTCATTTTCTGATGGAATTCCCTTAATTCAGGTTATGAGAATATAGGTACCACAATTGATTGAATGTTGTTGTTTCTTAATGATAAAATGTATTGTAGTAGTCTACAACAAGTCTTATAGTTGCTCAAAATTATTGTTGGAGTTTCCTAAAGCTTTGTGGTATTCAAAGTTATCAATTTGATGCTTCAAGTTTGATCTTGAAGGGTTTATGCAAACTGTTACAAGACTATGTTTCTTTTTTTAGCAACCACATAAACCCCTTAACTATTTCCTTTGAGTGTGGTCTACAAAAATCATGATAATTCATTATGAAATTTTTTGTGGTAAATAGAGAGTCTCCCTCTGATGTAAATGGGTGGAGAAGAGGTGAAGGATAAAAAAATTTATGGATGGTTAGTGGGACAAAGGTGGAAAATAGTAAATTATGATGGAGTGGATGGTTTTGAGGACTCTCATAGGCTCCCTCTCTTGTTCTCAAGCGAAAAAATTATAATCTACTTAGTTTTCTATGTTTGAAATCTTCCTGTAAAAACACAAGGACTTTCTTGTAGCAATTCAGGATACTAAGAGAAAGGAGTAGGAGGGACTAGGTAATGATATGGAAGGATTGAGAAAGGTTAATAAATTAGTTACGAATGGACATAATGGGCTGACTAAAATTATTTGAAGGTGAATGCAATGAATTTTTGAATTTGACTTTATTTTACTGTCTTAACCTTCTTTGACTGCCCTTGGGATCCTACAACACATGTGATAGTGCTAAAATAGATAAAGAAATGAATCCTTTCACTTTTATTTTTATTTTTTATTTTTTCTTCTTTTTCATTTTTATTTTTATCATGATACCTACAAGCTGCCCCAAAGGAGGTTTTTGGCCTAGTAGGATTGGCCCAGGTGCCTCAAGGGAGGTTTTCACCTAGGGATCTTTTTATTCTCTTTTTTTCTCTCTTTTAGGGTCTTTGGTTGCCTCATGGAGGTTTTTAGCCTAAGAACCTTCCTAAGCTACCTCAGGCGCCTCATCGAGGTTTTCACCTGGGTTTTTCTCCTCTCTTTTTTTTTTTCTCTTTTTTAATAGGATCTGAATGGATTGGATCATTTATGCTCTCAATCAATTTCAAATATATGCTTATTGAAATAGTAATTTATACTGTTGACAGGGATTTCTTATATAACTTTAGCCTATAACCATTAACCGAAAGTGGTATCTTTTCCTCATCAACTGTTCAAATATGAATAGATTCATTGTCATGGAATTTCTCCACTAGGTAAGGACCCAGCCATCTAGTCCTAATTTTCCATTTGAAGTCCTTGAATCTAGAATCATATAAGAGGGCTCAATCACCCTCCTGGAAGGTTCTTTCCTTGATGTACTTTTCATGCCAATTTTTTTTTGTAATTGAACCAGTCAGTATTCATAAGACCCTCCAACATGAGTTCCTCAAGGGCATTCAACTATTTCAGCCTCTCTTCCTAAGATCTTGTGATATCTAGATCAAATTGTGTTGCCATTCTCAAGGTTTTATATTTAAACTCAATTTAAAATATTGCATTCTTACCAAAAAACAACTCGAAAGGGATGAATCTAGTGGTGTTCTTCCATGTAGTATTGTAGGCCCTGTTAGCCCCCTATGAATTTTTTGACAAGCAAACAGGGGGCTAAAATTTTTTTGAGCCTTCAAGGAATGCATCTCCTCTGAAAACACATCATCCTTGAAGCCTCCTGTGCCCTTACCCTTTGAAAAATCCTCACTTTTATTTCCAGTTTTAAAGCCCCTCTGTTGTAAAGAAGATGCCCAAAGCCTCCATTTTTCCTTTTATCTCAACCCGATTAAACCCCTGTTCTCATCACTTTTCCCCCCTTCCTAATTCCCCTTAAACCCTTCAAATATCCTTTGTTCGGTTTGATATCCCCTTATTATATCTATCAATTCCCTCTTTAGCCTTAAGATCCTCTTTTTGGCTAAAAACCCATATCTTTCCATATGATAAGCTTAGCCCCTTTCGGCTAGCCCCTTAACTACTCCCCCTCCATAAGCTCAGGCGCTAAGACCAAGTTCTAGTCCAAAGCGCCAATCGCATCAAAGAATCAGAGCAAGACATGCTTTCCATTATAAAGCCTGAAATTATGATGTGATGGTGTTATATTCTGCTATCTCTTGAGTTGATTTCCACCGTTGGATTGAATAGATCCAATGGTCGTCATAAGTCCCATCACCCCCGCATCTCCCTTTCATCACCTCTCCGATTGCACGCCCACCATCTATTCTCTCTAAATCCAACAGCCCTCACTTCCTCGCTCCGATCGCAATCACAATGCTTAAGTTGTGCCATCCTTCGTCCCCCCGATTACAATTCTCCGATGCGATCCTGGCCATTGAATCCACAAGAACCAATGGCCAAGATCCGCCCTCATTCCGCCATGTGTTCCCTGATTGGGCTCCTCCGATTCAATCGCAGTCGTCGATCTCTCACAGATCCGACGGTCCAAAGCCAATCTCTCTATCGCCCATCGGATTTAGGTCCCCCCATCGCTCCCCTCCTATTAGATCTCTGCCATCTATCTCAGCCAGATCGACGGTCCACGTTTTTTCTTCCACCAAACCTCCATTTCACCGCATTTTCACCTGTTTTCCCTACAGCCACTAACTCCACAGTTGCGCCACTATTCTTCCAGACCTCGCAACATCTCTTCCACCACCCCTGGGTTTTATAATTGGTTTATTTTACTATGCAGGGTATACAAAGTGGTGAATTCACTCTGTCACAGTCACTGTGAATCGGAACACAGAGAGGCCATTACAGCAATGACTCAGTGAAACAGCAAAGACGGATTAGGCAGATTAAAGCCAGTTAATTGAATATTCAACTCTTAATCCAGTCATCAAAGGATTAATGCAGAGTCTAAAGATTAGAAAGAGCACACAAAACGAGCCATATTCCTCTCAGCATTAGTAGGATATTTTCTCAGGATAGTACGCCCTCCGACAGAAGTCTCCATGCCTCCCCGAACTCCCAAATGTCGTCTCACTGACAGAAAGCTTTCAAATACTTTCAGGGCAACAATAATGGAGGTATGGAAGCCTCGAAGACCTTCAGTCACCTTACTTGCTTCAGAAGACAAAACAAAGAGCTTTACAGCCGAAAGGAAACTTCAAAGAAACATCAGAGGTCAAATCCGACCTGACAAAGACTCTAGACCAGACCACCAAGTACAGCGCAAAGCTATTAAGCGGAGTGGCATGAAACGCCTCCCCCACTCTATCTTAATAAATCAATTTAATGTATATCACCTACTCTTGCTATTTATTTTTCCTATAAATAATCCTAGAGAACACATTGTAAAAGGCTGGATTGCGTTATCGTTGTTGTAGTTGTAGGGATTCATTTTTTACTGTTAGAAATAGTTTTGGGAAAGAGTAGCAGAGTAGTCTGTAATGTAGTAGGCTGGGAGGAGAAATTTGAGTCTGTAATCAGCTATTGAGCTCAGTGTATGTGACTGGTTTTGCATCAATTAATCAAGCTAATTTCACAGGATCCTGGTCTATTACTGCGGGTGATGTTTTCTCTTTACATTGTTTTGTTACATTTTTTCATGCTATTCATTTCTTCTGGTACGCATCAAAAATCTGGCATAGGATTTACCCTCGCATGGTACCCTATGTTTCTGCTCTCCCTACCTTGAATGTTTTGTGCTGATAGTGAAATCTGAGGGCAGACTCTCATGGTTTAACAAGTGTAGCAATTTTTATTCACTGTTAGCTGATGTGTGAACTCGGAGTTTGTCGCTCAGTTGTTCTTGTTTAGGTTCAAGATAGAGGATTTGGGATACCGGGGATTTAGTGTAAGCCCTGTCCACTGGGGTCCTTGTTTGACATATTGACCTTTCCAAGATCCCATGCGCCGGTGTCAAAGCATTGAAGGTTAAAATCCCTTCTCTGATCTCAGGCCCAATTCTGTGTTTAAATCTTATTGCTTCCCCTTCGAGGGTATGCCAAAGCAGATTTGGAGTTAGATGACCTCTGGTCTGATCTCATGCTATCCTTTGTGTTTCACTTTTCTCTCCTTATTGTTCCATCCCATCATCTATCTCAAAGATCCTTTAGTATAGATGATGTGCCCTATGAAAGCCTTGGCTAGTTTTTTGCAAGTAATCTCCTTTCATGACTCTATAGCCCAATGGATGGCACAGCCTTGACCCATCCTCTTTTTCTGAAACGTCCTACTACTCTGCTCCTTTCTTCCCATTACCTTCTCAGTCTAGGATCTTATGACCCAACTGATAACTGACCCAATCATTTTAAACCCCCCTTGCGCTTCATACCTAGCCTAACATCTTTTTTGAGCTTCAAAGATATATCATTCTTTGTCTTATTGGAGAGATCCCTCTTTAGGTCCAGGAGGGGTAGATCCTAGGGCCCCAAAGTGGTTCTGATGTTGTCCCATCTTTGGTCTTACCAATCTGGCCAAACATGGGAGCTCCAATAGGCCAAAGTGGCCTCCATAAGTCTAGATTCCCAATCCTTCCTATTATTACTGACGACCTTAGTCAAGATGCCTTCTAAAGCTCTATCAGTCACTTTCACTTGCCCATTTTCTTGAGGGTGATATGGGGTAGAATTCCTCTGCGTAATGTGATGATGCCTTATTATTCCCTCTATCAAGTTGTAAGTGAATTGAGTTCCTTATTAGGTGACTAGTTATACTCGGAAACCAAATTTATAAAATATGTTCCCCCTTAAGAATTATACCACTATTTTTTCTGTTTCTTCTTTTACTTCCCTTACTTCATCCCACTTGGCCAGATAACATGTGCATACAATGAAATCCACACCCCACTTCCCAAATTACTCAAGAGTAACTTGATTTTTTAGTGGCATCTCATCCCTTTGTGTGGGATTCCCCATCCTCTATCACTCATCACACCGAGTAGTGTACCTTTTGGCATCTTGATGTAGGGTAGGCCAATAGCAACATGCCTGAAGAATCTTTAAGGATTTCCACTTGGAAGAAAAATGGCCCCCATAGGGTCCATCATGGCATGCCAATAGTATATCAAATACTTCATCTTACCTTACACATCTCTTGAAAATATGATCTAGCCCCAATCTAAAAAGGATTTCCTCAATCGAAGTGTAAGGGGCACTCTTCCTAACAATTTTTCTCTTTTATTTGGAGGACAAGTTATGAGGAAATTGTCAAAAAACCAAGAAGTTTGCTATATCATAAAACCAAGGTGAAAACAATGATATGGAAAAGAGGTGGTCATCTGATATTTGATCATCTATCATCTCTTCATTTTTTGCAGACAATGTTAGTCTAGACAAGAAATCTACAACAACATTGTCTTTACTTGCCTTGTTAACAATGGCTGGATCAAATTGTTGTAATATAACAATATTTTACTAGCATTGAAATTAGTTTTTTTCATCAATGACTTAATGGTTGCATGATTAGTGTGCATAAAAACCTGATACGTTTTAATGTAATGTATGAATTTATTCTAGGAATGTACAATAGAAAAGATCTCTTTTCTAGGGACTTTATAATTGAGTTCATCCTTGGACAAATTCTTGCTAATGAAATAGATATAATAAGGCAACTTAATTTCCAGTTGTCCTAAATTTTCCCCTGCTTCTTTGTCTAATGCATCTATGTGAATATGGAAATACAAGGCCCAAATTTGGCCCCTAAGAACTGGTGCAATTTTCAACTTCTCCTTGAGCTCTTTAAATTCTTCTTGACAATGGTTTGTCGAACATAAATATGAATCTTTTGTTAGCAAACCAAAAAAGGGTGAGGAAAATTTACTAAAATCTTTGATAAATCTCCTATAGTATTCAGTTAGTCCTAGGAATATCCCAACATCCTTTTCTTCCTGTGGAATAGGAGACCCTTATGATAATGGAAATATTATTAGGATCAACCTGAATCCCTTAGAGAGGAAATAAAACAATTCTTTCATTCATAAAAAATTGGCACTTTCTATACTTACGAAGATTCATTTCAATGCATCCTTGAAAACTTTACACAAGTTAGAGAGGGATTCCTGGAAATCATCTCCATAAGGTGTCAATTCATTCCCATAAATTTCAACCAAATCATGTATGGGATCAACAAAAATTCTCAATACGACCAGCTAGAAGTTGGTAGGGGAATTAGACAAGCTGAATGGAAGGACCCTATAGGCAAAGGTCCCCATGAGCATGTGAAGGTGGTCTTTAAGAATTATTTGGATCTGAATATACACACTAAAACAATCTAGAAATGAAAAGAACTATTTTTCTGCGAGAGCATCCAAAAATTGTTCAATAAAAGACAAAGGAAATTACCTTTGAAGAATGATATTTCGAAATTGATTCCATACGTTCCATTTTAAAGTCTACATTTTGCGTCACCAACTAGACTCATCATCAGGACAGACATGTTGAGAGAAAAAGAAAATGATAATGAGAGAATAAATAAAAGGGGGAAGAGAAGAAGAAACTGAGGGTTAATAAATGAGAGTCGTATTTTTTAAATTAAAAATAAAATAAGAAAAAAAACAGCCAAATAGAAAAAAGCCAAAAAGCCAAAAATGCCCAATAATATTAAAAGAAGAACAAGTACTCAAATAATAATAATGTTAAAAATAAAAGTAAATAATAAAATCAAAATAACAAATAATAAGATAAAGACAATAAAATAACAAAGTTAAGTAGCAAAAATAAAATAACAAAATATAAAATAAAATAAAAAAGAGAAGGAAAGGAATGAAACAAAAAGAAGAATAATTAAAAATGAATAATCTAAAACAAACAAAAATAAAATAAATTAAAATATAAAACAAACCAAAAGAAATAATCATAAAGATAAAGTGAAATAAAATTAAAATAAAATAAAAGTATAGAAAAATAAACTTAAATAAATAAAATAAAGTAAGAAAATTGAACAAAATAAAATAAATAAAAATAAATAAGAAAAGTAAGAAAAAAGGAAAATAAAATAAAATGAAATGAAAATGAAAAATAAAACAAAATAAACTCAAATAAAATGAATAAAAGATATTAAGAATATGAATCAAAGAAAGATGAATTTATAATAATATAACATAGGTAGAGGCAAAATAGTAGGGAAAGAAAAGGGGATAAGGAAAGGTTAAGAAAAATAGTAGGGAAAGAGGAAAGGTAAGGGAAGGGGAAGGATGTGAATGGAAAGCAGGAGTAAGGGTTTTTAGGAGGGGATAGGGAGAAGTTTCAAGAGGGGGAAGAAGAGGTTAAATAAGAGAGATTAAAGGTATCGAACTATTGTTGACCTCATCCCCTCCATCCTTGTTCATAATATTTGGATGTTTAATGATATTTAAGGCTTCCCTAAATGTGCGCTTGAAACAATAACCTTCCTTAGTGATAATTTTTGTGTTTTCAAGGTACAAGTGGTGCTTAGTCTTGGATGAGTGTTCAACAAGGGTAGAGGAGGAAATTATTTTCTTCCTTATGTCTCCTCCGAGTTCCTTGAGTATTATTCTGAATGATTGACCAATCTTACCAATTTAGCACATTGCACAAGAGTAGTTAATCTTATAAACTCCTTTGAACTACATTTGGTCAAATTTTTCTCTGCTAGATCTCATCTTCTAACAGATGGTTTCAATGGGCTTAATTGATGTAATTATACTGTTTCTTTTAAGGATTTTTGCAATTTTTTCAGTAGTAGCACAAATGTATGGGAGGAGTGTTTTTCCTTTAAGGGTAGGGGAACAGGAATCAAGAGATGGAGAGCTCTTTCTTGCTTTCTTAATAGCTCTGCAAATTTATTTTTAATTGTAGCCAATATCAATAATAAATTTCATAAGGTGGTCAATTTCTTGCTTTAAATTATCTTTATACAATAATCTTGAGCATCCAATGATTAGTGTGTTTAATATCCCCATTTTCTGTGCAGGATGATGATGAGAATCAACATGCAGGTAGCTATCCGTATTAATATATTTTTCTATATACTTGATGCCCTATGCTTCCATATTATTTCCATGTGAGAATAAAATCCAGAAAAGGAATTTTATTAATGTATTCAAGTTCCATGGTGAATTTGATATCCCTAGAAATTCCATTAATATGTTTCGAAAACTTGTCAAGCTTCAATTTCCCATGGGGCCATTTTTACATTGGTGTGATTAGTGTATCTCTTCCATATTTTTGTTTTTATGTGGTAGGTGTTGATGGCCTTGTTCTCAAACATCTCTATAAAAATGTTGTAAAAAATGGGTGATGAAGGAGAGCCCTGTAATATCCCAAAATGGGAACAGCTACACTATTGGGAATAATCTGAGTTATTACCAATGTGGAGCTTCCGAAAATCATGAGCATGGAAATGTAGAGCAGAAAATAATATTTAAATTAACATCACACTATCAGATGAAAGAACCTTAGCAACAATATGATCTCTATTCTCCTTCCCAGGTGGGGAAATGCAGCAATATAGAGCATAAAAAAAATGTATTCAGAAAATTGCACAATAAAAGTGGATACTAGGACTTATATCCCTTATTTTAGATCATATATGACCCACTTGAAAAATTTTAGGTGAAACAAATGAAACTAGCTACCTTAAACAGATCTCCCGGGCTCAATACTGCTTAAAAACACCCCAATCCCATGACTTCTCTACATCAGAATTTTTGAATACTATGAGAGCATAATTTAAATAATGAAATAATTCTGATATGAAGCTTATATTAATCAAACAACAGAGAAATGGAGGTTTAACATCATTTATTAAAAGAAAACGACCCCCGGCAAGGGTTTCCGGCAATATACATGTACAAAAAGCAGCACTTCAGAAAATAACGTAGTTTAATGCAACACTATATTAAACATGACTGAATATGACATATAAATGCTGAATAATACAGAAAATGGCCCTAGGCCTTCTTATTGGAGCTCCCGGAGGGAAATAAGCACCTCCTCCTCAAAGATTAGCATACAATCAAAGGGTGCAACTCTGCTACTGCTGCCCCTGCATAAAAGACACATTTCTCTGAAGGAGACTATGTTGTGGATGAGTATGGATGAATGGACCCAAGCAAAATATTGAAATTAAGCTCAAATCACTCCCCTTCGATCCCTTAAGCAAGCTTATCTAAAGAGAGGATGGAATTCCCACACAGGAATTCCTTGCACTGAGCAGTGCAACAACTCTGGCTAAACATCTAAAGCATACAAGTGGTCTCAAGACCAAAATAGCTGAATACATGAATCGATTCCCTTTGATGCTATGCTTTCCTTTTATCTTTCGTGAGCCTCCTCACCCCGGACCCCACACAATGTTGAGGTGACTTCTTCATGAAGCTTCCTCTTTCAAAACTGCGTTGCCCTAGCTAACTTCCCTCCTCTTTGTGACAGCGCTGTTGACTGGGTAAAATGGAACCAATCCACCTACAATTCCTTTGTTCACACCAAGGAATCTTCAATTTGGTTCTCATATGTGTGTCTAGGCTGATCCTTGTTCACATTGAGCTAGTTTACTTGAGTGTTTCCTTCCTCCTCAAGAATGCATGTTGACTTGGTCAAACTTGACTATGTCCCCATCTAATTTGTCCTTGTTCACACTTGGAAGTGTAAAAACAGCTCCTAAGGTGATCCCATTCCTTACTAAGGTGGAATTTATTCATAATTTTATTGTTCATGGGACTCCTTACCCGTTTATTCCTCTCCTAGGTGAAAGTAGCAAAATCTAATATTCCAAATTGTTGTGTGCAAATTTTGGAATATTATAGTCCTCCCCTCCCAAATGTTGCTTGTCCTTAAGCAACTTCAAGGATAAGACTAAAGATCATCCTCTTCTCCCATGTAGCAACCTCATAAGATGGAAACCTCCAAAGGTCAAGGTGTTGCATTATCATCATATCTCCAAGTTGCCCCTCCCGAGTGTGTAAGCTATCTAAATATCTGACATTATGTGGCAGTAGAACATCCATGGAAGCAACAATGGGTTGTTTGAATATCCTCTTGAAGTATGAGGGTTGATATAGATTGGGACTCATCATCCCCATTTGAATCTCTCCTCCCCAAGATATCAACCAAGCAAAATGAGCCACCCTCCAAAATGGTAACTCATGCAAATCATCCTCCACCTGAAGCTCCGGCAAAGTAGGTGGGCTGAAATTCTGATCATGGTAGACATAGTAGTCTACCCCACGCTTATTTCCTCTCCACTTAAGACAAGTGTAAAGGATTTTCTCATCTTGGGCTGCCATCATGTTGCCCTCAAATGGCAAGAAGGAAGCTAGACCTCCAAAGGTCCCTCTCCCAGTGCTGTGCATCAAGCTGGCCCAAATCATCTCATACACGATGGAAAAGAAATTACCACCATATGGAATTCCATCCATATCATGTCCCTCCTCATTAAGAAACAAATATATTTTTGTAGAGGCCATGTCTCCTCCCATGCTCCCCTTACAGCATGTAATGCAAAAAGTGTGGGGATGCTCCTCCCTCAAGAACACATCCACTCTATGTGTTCCACCTCTAATCATGCTCCTCATATATGTAAGAATAATATCAGAAAGTAGGATCATGATCATCATCATAATGATAGAAATACTGAAGGTTTTATGTGATGTTGGAAGGTACCAACAGTCTCCCAAGTGGTCGCAGCGCAGTCTTCCCCACTGCAGCTTCAGACAATGATATGGCAAGTTGTCTCTTGACAAATGGCTAGTTGTGTAAGTCACCTCATCTACCAGCAAGTAGTAAATGGATGAGTGCATCAACTGAGCATACAAGGAGTAACCAAACACTTGCCCCAAATAATATAGTAGATGGTTATCTCCATCATGATAACTATCCAAAAATAGACCATGTAGCCTAAAGAAAAGCTTCCCCTTTGTAGAGCAATGCACTGCAATGAAAAGGTAAGAGCATGCAAATATTGTATGGAACAATCAACAAATGCATAAATATAATTCTTACCATGTAAGGGAAGTAAGAAGGTAAAATGATCCATAGATGAGCTCTCCATAGTGATAGAACATATTCCTATGAAGAGGAATAAATCATATGCTACATGAAGTTCCTCCCCCTCATGTCTGGAAACCCTAGTCAAGGAGATCATAACATAATGAAAAATGAGTCCATTCACTCCTCTACCAGTCTTACCTCCTCTATGCCCATCATGTGCATCAAATATGAAGTGATCCTGGGAACAATCTATCAACAAGTTGCCGATCCATAGTGACAGAGCTGCTAGCCTATGCAAATAGGCTCCTGCCAACTCATAAATCCAATCTCTGACATGTTCAATGTCAAAGACTCCTCTCATAATGTTGCCATCTCCTCCTGTTGCAACATCATGCAAAATGTGAGAGCAACTTTCTCCTTGCTCTCTCTCAACCCTCCAAAGCAACAAATGTATTTGCTTCCACGAAATTCCTCCATCATATAACCCATGTGGTGAAAATATCACCTCATTATAATGCTTCCACACTCCTTGCCATATGATGCAAGTACCCTGCCAAGCACTCTCCTCCTGCATACCCTTGGAAAAAGGATATGTCTCATGATGGCCAAACTCTCTCAGGAGTAGCCAATGCAATTTTGCCTCCTGCTACCTAGTATCATAGAGTTGCAAGTAACTCTCCAGCTTCTTGCTCTCTATCCACATCCATTTGTCCATCGATGAATGCCTTCTATCCTCCTCCATCTTGGTATTCCTCCAAAAGAGACTACCATCTTCCCATTTCATATTTTTCTCCTTGCATTCCATGGGATGCTGAAATGCAACTCCTTGGAGGCCTCCTAGAGAAGATCTCTCACCGATGATCATTTTGAACCCATAAGGATCCAAAGGGGCTTAAATCAAAGCCTCCTTGCTGCTACCTCTTGACAGCGCTCTAACCCTCCTCCAGGGTGTTTTGGCTATCTCATGTCTCAACTCTCGGATGAACATTTGGTTCTACATGAATTTGTTTGGAGCAAGGTTCACTCCATCCTCCAGGTTCATGATTCTCTCCAAAAGATCACACCCCAACCTCAAGGGTTGTGTGAAACTCAATAGGGGTCTATGAGAGTGATGGTTCATTTGCTTCTTGAACCATTCAAACTTGCACAGCGCAGTGAAATCTTGTTTCTCTTCCTTGGCCACAATATTTGATCCTGGGCCATATAAGGACATATTTCCACCATTCTTAGAAATATTTGCTGCAGTAAGGAAAAATGAAAATCTTCCCATACCTTGGTGAGATGTGGGAACTTCTTGTAGAGCTGCAAAGGCTCCTCCCTTCAATGTAATGGCTGCCCCAACTGCTGATGTAGAAAGCTGCTCTTCCAAGGCTGTGACAACGCTGGTACTTGTCTCTTCCCATGGTGGTGTGGACCCTCTCTCCTCTGATCTCTCTTCATCAAAAGTTCTGATCAGCTCTTGAGTGAACTCAGAAAAGGAAGTCACTCTTGTGTGGCTTAAGTGATTTCACCACCAAGTATTGGCTTCACCCTCTAGGTGCAGTGCTGCAACTTCTGCTGCTCCCACTCTACCACTGGATGAAGTAGGAAGAATGCCTCAAGCTTTCTTTCCCAAGCTATAGCTATAGTTGACCCATCAAATGTAGACAATAGGAACCTATTGCCTTTAATCTCTCCTTTGCTACAGGGTCTCCTCTCTTCTCTTAGTTGAATAAACTGAGGAAAATCTAAGGTCTCTTTGGAAGCCCTAAGTTGGCACTTGTATTCTGCCAAATACCCACTCAGAATTTCATGCTCTAAGTGGTCTTCTTTCTCTCCACTTCCTCTATGAGAACAGGAAGTGCATGCATCTTCTTCTGCTTCTGGAAACCTTCTAGAGGTCTCACTGTAACTCTCTCCTCCTTGAAACCCTCTTGGAGTTTCAATGCATTTCTCTTCTTCTTTCTTCTTGGATCTAAAAATGGATGAGAGTAAGCTCATCCTATCCATAATTTTGTTCTCCTATTCTTATTATCTTCTTATTGGATCTGAAATACACAGGCTGAGCCAAGATGGCAGCTCTGATACCACTGTAATGTTCCAAATTGGGAACAGCTACACTATTGGGAATAATATGATTTATTACCAATGTGGAGCTTCAGCAAATCATGAGCTTGGAAATGTAAATTAGCCCAATAGATGTAAAATAACATCACACCAGTAGATAAAATAACCTCAACAACAATATGATCTATATTCTCCTTCCCGAGTGGGGAAATGCAGCCATATAGAGCATAAAACAACTGTCTTCAGAAAATAATGTTATACAAGTGAGAAATGGGACTTGGATCCCTTAGTATACATGATGTAAAACTCACATGCAGAATTTGAGGTGAAACAAATCACTCTAGCTCATATAAACAGATCTCCCAAGTCCATGCAGCTAAAATAAGCCAAAACCCCATAGCCCAGCACATGCAGCAACTACTAAAGCAAGGACTACGTTATTCTTATGAGGGTTTCTATAGAAAATGAAGAAATAAGTCTGATATGATACTTGTATTAATCAAACAATAGAGAAATGGAGGTTTAACCTCTTATATAGCAAAAACAAGATACCCAGCAAAGGTTTCCGGCAAAAAGCATGTACGTCAAAGCAAAATTGCAGAAAATAACGCAGTTTACTGAAAAACTATATTAAACATGATTGAATATGACATATAAATTCTGAATAATACAGAAAATGGCACTTGGCCTTCTTATTGGAGCTCCCAGAGGGAAATAAGCACCTCCTCCTCAAAGATTAGCATACAATCAAAGGGTGAAACTCTACTACTACTGCCCCTACATAGAAGACACAGTTTACTGAAGGAGACTATGTTGTGGCTGAGTATGGATGAATGGCCCAAGCCAAATACTAAAAATGAAGCTCAAATCACTCCCCTTTGATCCCTTAAGCAAGTTGATCTAAAGAGAGGATGGAATTCCCACACAGGAATTCCTTGCACTAAGCAATGCAGCAACTCCGGCTAAATAGTTGAAGTATGCAAGTGGTCTCAAGACCAAAATGGCTGAATACATGAATGGATTCCTTTTGATGCTATGCCTTACTTTTATCTTTGGTGAGCCTCCTCACCCCGGACCCCACACAATGTTGAGGTGACTTCCTCATGAAGCTTCCTCTTTCAAAACTGCGCTACCCTAGCTAGCTTCCCTCCTCTTTGTGACAGCGTTTTTGACTTGGTCAACTGGAACTAATCCACCTACAATGCCTCTTTTCACACTAACGTATCTTCAATCCGGTTCTCATATGTGTGTCTAGGCTGATCCTTGTTCACATTGAGCTAGTTTACTTGAGTGATTTCTTCCTCCTCAAGAATGGATGTTGACTTAGTCAAACTTGACTATGTCTCTATCTGATTTGCCCTTGTTCACACTTGGAAGTGTAAAAACAGCTCTTAAGGTGATCTCCTTCCTTACTAAGGTGGAATTTATTCATATTTTATTATTCATGGGCCTCCTTACCCATTTATTCCTCTCCTAGGTGAAAGCATCAAAATCTAATATTCCAATTTACATGTGTGCAAATTTTGGAATATTACAAGGGGTATTTTTGGGAAGGCTTTGAGGAGGAGATGTATCAGCATATGAGGAGATGCATGGATTATGTAGATATGGAGGAGATACATAACTCTTTGGAAGAGTTAGCACAACCACCTCTTTCCTTTTTGAGGATGAGAGGAGACTCATCTATGAGCCACTCCATTTGTATGAGCAAGGTATAGGGTGAGGGTATTGTTTGTTTGCATAATAATTTGTATAATGTATATATGCATCCCTTAACCATATATGTACAGTATATTGCTCAAGGAAGGAACATTATTCCTTCTAGACCTCATGGTCTACTTAAGGCCATGAGAATTATTGATGACCACTCCCTAGGAGGACTTGGGGAGGAGATGTATTTTGGAGAACATGCTCACTTTGTACCATACGTCATTCACTTTCTCCAAACATATGAGGAGAGTGGGATAGCAAGCAAGTGGTTGAGAAACCACACTTTGTGTCACTCTCTTTTGCAATTGAGGATCAAACTGCGTTGGCTACATTTGAGGGACCATTTTCCTTCTCCCTTGCTTCATATGGCAGCTAGCATGATTCTCATTGTAGTTCCTTATGTTACTGTTGTTCTTATTTTTATTGGGAGCATGATTGGGGGAGTGGCACATTGGTTGGATGTGTCCCTTGGGAGAGAGATTTCCCACATTTTTTACCTTGCATGTTCTGATGGGAGCATGAGAGAGTATGTGGCCTCTACAGAAAAACATTTTTTTCCATTTGAGGTGAGCCATATGATTGATTAGATGCCATATGATGGTTACTTCCAACTCATCACATATGATATGATTTGGGCCAACATGTTTCATAACGTTGGAGAAGAGATCCTTGAGGATCCAGTATTCTTCTTGCCACTTGAGGGCAACATTATTTCATCCTAGGATCAGCAGACACTCTACAATTATCTTAAGTGGAGAGGAGGACAGTGTGGGGTAGGCTATTTTGTCTACCATGATCATATTTTCAGCCCACCTATACTTCAGGAGCTCAAGGAGGAGGAGCATTTTCAGGAGTTGCCATGTTGGGAGGTAACTCATTTATGGATGATTGCTTGGGGATGGGAGCTTCATATGGGGATGGTAGATCCCAAATCATATCAGACCTCATGCCTCAAGAAGGCCCCTCAGTTTTATCTTTGCAGTTGCTTGAGGACAAGCAACATTTGAAAGGGGAGGACTGTAATATTCCCATTTTAGCACACAGCTAAATGGAATATTAAAATTTTGTTTTTATCACCTAGCAACTAAATAAATGGGTAAGGAAGCCCATGCATATTAAAAACATGAATAAAATCCCTCAAATGTGAAAGGGGATAGTCATAAGAACTGGATTTCACACCCTTATATGTGAAAGAGGACATTTGCATGGAGACAAGGTCAAGTTTGACCAAGTCAACAGTGCTGGGATAGGAGGTGGAGAACACTTTGATAGACAATGCAATATGAATGGGAAGAGGGTTATTTGGTGGAGGAAACCCTAATGAGTGGGACCCATGGAGAGAGGGCTTTCACTTGTTTAAAAGGAGGGCTAGGTAGCCATTTTTATTCATGATTTAGATTATTTCTTTCATTGTCTGTTTAGACTTTGTGCATTCTCCTATTGTTTAGTAGAGTTGCAGTGTTGCTTAGCACAAGGATTTCCTATTTAGGAATCCTTATCCTTTCTTGAGAGGCCTCTTGAAGGAGTTGTACTGATTTTCCTCACATCCAGGCTTGAGGCCAAGCATCCTCCTTTAGCTACAACGTTATTTCTGCAGCAGTATAACATTGTGTTACAGGGTGTTGCAATGAGGGTTCACAACACCACTTCCAGCACTTGTTTTTCAAAGGAGGAGGCTCTCTTTCCTTTGAGAGATCAGTTTGGGAGCCCTTGGAGCATATTGCAGATATTGGCACTTGGCCAACACTTTTTTTTGCACCTACAACACAATATCCCTCAGTGACTGCGTTATTTTCAGGAGGTATTTGCAGTGAGGGGTTGCAGTGATTTTCGAAGGGTGAGATCTTCAGTGTTAGGAACAACCTTTCACTTGGAAGATCCATTGGAGGAGGTATTTTTATCTAATGTAGCATCTTCAACCTTCTCCATATATTTCCAGTTCTTGAGTTGCAGTTGCAGCTGCTACCCTGCAACTCCGACATTTTCCAGTTTTGCATATTTCAGCCAATCCTTCCAGGATTGTCTTGAGGTAGTGTTTGGGAGCATAGATATTCATTCCCAATGTTGTATGAGCCATACATTTGTATATCTATGTATTGACATATGTTAGCATTCTTTTTCTCTTATAAAATTGCGCATTCATAGCCTTGGGGACTCTTTTGTAGCAGTGTTTTATCATATTTTATGTACTTGTTTCTTGAGGTTGATTATGGCTTGTCTTGAGTAGCTCTTTCCTCAAGATCTTGTATACATTTTTGCTGTTGTAACTTAATAATATGGCTACGAGTTATTCTCTCACTCTATGAGTTGATTTATCACTGCTACTCCATTGTTGTGTTTACATATTGTTGTAGCTCCATATTTGGAATATCTTAAGATATTCCCAATAGTGTATATTTTTCCTATTTTGGGATATTACATAGATACTCTCTTTTGGTACCTTGGAGCTTGCATGCCTTAATGGCAAGTTATTCACATTCGACGATAGGTTCTCATCATTAGCCTTTGATCGAGTGTTTTCGCGAGTGTGCGACTCCAACTCATTGTTCACATTTTGCGGATTGTACTAGTTGTACCTTTAGAACCATTGTCATTATTAGTGGTTTCTCTCATGCCTGTTAAAAGCTTTCATCATTGGTTGGTAATCAGGTGATTTTATTGCATGTTCAACTTCATTTCATTCATTTGCATGCTTAAATTTGTACTTTTTTGGGTTGAGATGGAGCACAAGACCCTGGGTTTTGTTTGATAAAATCCAGGCTGTGAGACGATTTGGTTTATCATGACTATATGCATGAAGCTTCTGATTGGATGGATGCAACCATACCTGAGTCTATTGATGATCCTTATTACTGGATGGCTGCATCCATACCTCAAATATTATTATTGTATGTACTCTATTATGTGTTATCACTCTAATAATTCTAAAGTTGTGAGATTTTGATTTAAATTCCAAGAACATTAGAGGTAACCATAGACCTACTTTTAAAATCTAGGATCTAGCCTTCCTAGGGTTCAGAGAGGGCTCTCTCTATAAGATTTAACTCTGTTTTAATTATATGATATTAGGCTAGTTATGTTGTGCAAATTGGTTTTGGTTTGGTGAGAAAAAATCACTTAATGAGATGGATAGTGATAGATCTGTTTGTCCATTGGGCTAAGGAGTCAAATGTCAAGCAGACAGAACTAGGATCAAGGTCAAAAAGCCAAATATTTTCAGGGCAAGATAAACAAGTCATTGAAGATCTTGGAAGGCTGATTGGTGAAGTGGTTTGATCGGGATAAAGAGAAATTAAGGATGCTTTGATCCGGATAAGGAAGGAGAAGACAGGGGTCATTCAAAAGAGGGAGAAATTAAGGGTTCCCTACTCTGGAAATCAGTAGAAAACATAGAAATGATAAACAATTAAAGACATGGTGCTTTTAACAAATCCTATAATAATATTCCTGATTTATCATTCAAATTTAGAACACATATATGGATGCATGTAAAACATAAGAAGATAAACAATGACAGTAGAAAGTAATTCCCTTCAATGGATCATCACATGAAAACTGAAATATGATGCTAGATGATTTGATCCAGTCTGCTACTTGAATTTGCTACAAAAATCCTTCAGGTACAGAAAAATTGACTATAGAAATATTCAACAATTTATTCCACAATAATACTTCAAAAGATGAAGTATATATACAAAAATGTTTGCAAAATATCCTAGAATACTCATGGGAATTTTCTAAGGAAAATAAAATATCTTTTACAATAAAATAGTGACGGCTTCTTAACAACTTAGCAAACTGTCCTATTTATTGAAATAAAATAGAAGTGTTGTTTTGGATTGGGTGTAGCTAGTTGCCTTGTTGTCTCCAATGCTGGAAAAAGATATTTCAAATCTTTTTTGAAATATTATCTTCGTATCTGATACTCTTTCATCTGATACTCTTTACCTTTGATACACTTTAATCACTGTTTAAACTGCCTTACTGCTGTAAATTTCTTTTTTGACTGTGTAAAATCAGCAAACTTTTTTTATCCTTTTCTTTGCAATTTTACTTTTATAGTAAGTCAGTGAGTGATTCCCAAAATTCTTCATTAGGAATTTTGATCTTTTTCAGCTTCTTAAAGTTCTCATCTGCCTCGGTGTACCTAGAAAATGTTGGTTTGATAAAAAAGAGGTGTTTTATCTCATGTTGTAGATAAAACAAGTCTTCAAAGCTTTTATGTAAAACCTTTCCTGTAGGAATTCCTTGTCCTTCTGTTTTATCTTTCTGCTCTTTTGCATGATATATTATCTTTTGTTGTATTCTTCTTGTGGCATAATTTTATCATTAATAACAAGGATGTTTGGCAAACCTCTTTTCCTCAAGATCTTAAATTTAACCATAAATTTAGTTATGGCTATGTTCATGTTTTCACACTTTTCTTCTAGTTGCTTCATCAAATTTCTCTTTGAAATTACTTTCCTTATTTCAAGGATTGTCTCTATTCTGTCAGTAATTTCTATTTCCTCTAATTCTTGCTTATTCTTACTATTGAGAAACTTGATTAGTTCTAGGGCCTCTTCAGGTTTGGCACCTAGTTCCTCCTTTATTTTCTGAATCTCTTCTTGGGCTGCCTTTAGTAAATCCTTTTTCTCATAAATTGCCTGTGTTGATTGCCAAACATCATTGATGGATTCAATGATTTTGGTCCATAGTTGATTATTCACATAGGACATTGGCTCTTTCAAGGTTAAATCCTTTTGTAAGTTCTTCAATTCAACATTTAACCTGTTAGCCCTTTGTTCCTGAGTTTTAGCATTAATTTGGGCTAGCTTCTTAGTGTCTTCAAGATTTTCAATCATTTTATTCAATCTATTGATTTCATTGGTTTGCAGTGTAATTTCCTCCATGGCCTTAATAAGTTTACTAGCTTCATCAGACTGTTGAGCTGCTGTGGTAGAGGATCTTGTAGCTAAATTAGTAGAGGAAGTCACTGGTACTGCTGTGGCCAGTGGTAATTTTGGTGCCAACTCTTCTGCCAGAGTTGAAGGCATAGTTGTAGTTTCCATGGGAATTACTGTAGGGATTTACTGTGCTTTTGAAATTTCTCTTTCATGGAAAAGCTTGTCCATTTGGATTTCCATCTCTTTTATCTGTGATGTTAATTGTAAAATCAAGTTCATCATATCGTATTTTTGGATTTCCTCTTGCACAATTTCCTTGGATTGTGGATGTTTTATTGGTGGAAGCTTGAGCTGTTTCCTAAGTGCTGCAATATCAACATTCTTTTTCTTCACTAATTCTTCTTCAACTTTCACATTGGCAGGATCATGTCCTACTTGAATAACCAATTATTCTAAATACTTAATCCTAAGATCTTTAGCATATGAGGAATCCTGTTCAACCTTCATTTGATCTCTCATATTTATTATTGTGTTCTGGAGCTTTTGGGCACTCATTGCCTTTGTAGTTATGGTAGAATAAAGCATCTTAGAAGTTTTTCTATGGAACTCAATTTTGATCTAATGCATGGATACTTTCTGTAGGCACTTCAAGATCAACTTTTTTGTAATCTGCCACTGTTTTGGGTGTCTTGACTGTTGGTTGAAGTACTAACATAATCAACTTCTTGTTTGAATAATCAAAAGCAGACACAAGTTTATTCTAGATACCTAGTGTTTGTTTTAAATACTGAGAATAGATATCATTCTTAATTTCTTCATTCTTGGCCTTTATCTGTTTATTTTTCTCCCTAATGTCAATATCTTTATCCTCTAGTGGCTATGAGGAGGATGTATCCATACTTTGCTGCTTCTCAATTACTTGTCTGTTTGAAGTAGCAGGATGCTCTTCATTTATAATTTTTTTAGTTGGTTCATTGTTTGTCTCTGGAACATCTGTATCTTCCACTTCTATTGTTTCTTTTTCTTTATCAATTGGATTGAGCTTAGGATTTTTATTATATCTGAGTTTAAACCTAGTCTATGTTGTTGTTTCAGCAGTGTAGGTACCTTCTTTCCTGATTCTCTTAGTAGCTTTATCTTCTTGATTTACAGTTTGCAAGCTCTGACTAGTATCACCTTGTTTAACTAATTCTATCAAAGTATTTTCTAGCCACTCTGTTTGATTAACAAATTATTCAATCTCAAGCCTTTTATCATGGATATAAGGTGTCAGTTTGCATTTAACCCTAATTTTGCTGAGTATTCCTTGAGGATTATAATTCCATTGTAATATTCCCAAATTTTCACCTGATATTTGGAATATTAGAGTTCTTAACTTTCTTAATGAACTAAGTAAATAAAAGGGTGGAGGGACTGTTAGAGTCGGTTTAGTTATACCTCCGTCAGAGATCAAAAACTCTTTTGTTGCATTTCATTTTAGGTGTCTCCTTCATCCAATCAGTTGCATTCCATTAGAAGCATATATTGTCTGACGGAAGTGTCTTGTCTCTCATTTTCCCTCATGTAATGTATCTGCTGGCTTGTGTCTGATCATTAAAGCATCAAAATTCATCAAGGTCAATTTTACAGTCATTCATAGTCATGGATGGTCTTTTGGTCAGCAAAGAGTATTTTCAGTCACTAGGTCTATGGTTTCGTCTTCAAAAGTGTCAAATAATGCCATTCAGGCACATGAGGATGTTTCTAACAATTGTTCATTTCAAAATTTTCGTCATCATTAATGCTTAAAAAATATTCTTCTTCAAAACTCTGTTTTGAAGAAGAAATCGTCAAATTTATTGTTTGTAATAAATATGTAATTTTTAAAGGTTTTTCAGTCATGAAGAATTCAGAGGTAGCCTTGGTCCTCCTTTTCCGAAACATGCCACTATCCCTGCAAAAAAATCAACAAAGGAGCCATCCTTTCAGCCAAAAATCAAAGTGGAAACAAGAATCAGAGTTTACATTAAAAATGTGAAAAGTGCCAATTTCAAAACATTACAAAAGTGGGTCTTTACAAAGCAAAAACCAAATCCATGACTTTACAAAGATATTTCTATGTTTATCAAGCCATTTGCATCCAAGAAGCATCAGAGAAGTCGAGCTTAGTTGTGGAAGGGCGAAACTGTGAGTTTAAAACTGAAGACTGTGTGTTTGGAGTGCGCGCGGCACATTGGGAGAAGGCGCGACGCGTTGGTATGTCACGGCGCACATAGCCACTTTCCACAGTGTTTTTTTGCTCTGGTGCGGTGCATCCAGGAGGCGCGGCACACTGGGTTTGTGCGCGGCGCACAGAGCCGACAGGCCAATTTTATATCACTGCTTCCCAAATTTTCGAAACAACTTCAATTCTTTCGCTCCAAGTAAGTGTGTGATGCATTTGTCACTGCTATTAGATCATGTTTGGTGTTGTTTGGAGGTAAGACATGAGAGTTTAAATGGTGAAAATATAAACCCTATACTCATATCAAAATCTGCTCCTTAGGGTTTCAAATGGTGTTTTAAAAAAAATCATTTTCATGCTGAATATTCACTGTCGTATTATCATTTCTCAACTGTGATTCCTTTCCCCTCACTGTCACATCATTAATAGTTCCTTTCCTGTTCCCTTATATCCCAACAACACTTATATCACTTATTTTCATTTTCCCATTTTCCCTATTTCCTAAACCCTACTATTCCCCATAACCATTACTCTCCCATATCATTTGCAAATATTCCTAGATTCCCAAACCCATCAACACAGTCAAGTGACTGTTAACATATTTCAAAACTCACTTGACAAAATCCAAAATCCACTTTTCCCACTGTCCCATTTTCCTCACAGTTCCTTATTGCTCTTTGGCATATTTTGCATTGAAAACAAACACCAATTTATCATTTTCAATAAACCAAGCATACACTTGACACCTAGCTTGTAGCATCATGACGGACACAGATTCATCATATGAGCAAGACAATGACTCTACTGTAGAGCTTAATGTACAAAGGAGGCCTCGAAAAGGGGGCAGACATGTCAGAGAAGAGCCCACTTCACTGACTCAATTGCACGCCTGCCCACTTGCAATGGCTTGTTTTCAGCAACAGTCATGTTTTCGGTATTGTGAGATGATTGCTCAGACTCAGAATCATCAGGATTTGGTTCGCTTATTTGTTTTACATTTGAATGACGGTCATGTTACCCTCGCTGGAGTAAATTTCACCTTGACACCAGAAACCATTTCACAGGCAACAGGAATACCAAATGTAGGTGAACAATGGAACAAGAGACAGCAGCTAGACAAAGTGTATTATGAGCCATACATCCGGCCTGGCTATATGAGGCAGCTCAGCAGGGTGTTCCCTTTCAGATTCTTGAAGGAGTCCTATGCGCCATTGATGAAACTCATCATCAGGTACTTCAGCTGTGAGGGCCGGTTCTCGCGCATTTATGCTTACCATATCCGATTATTGATGCATTTCACGGGAGTGAGGATGATGAGCATTCCATATTTCATGTGTCGAAACATAGATCGGATGACTACTCTTGTGCAGAAGAAGACTCCTGAGCATCAGCATAACAGCATTTATCATTATGCGCTCATCAAGATCATTGTTGTACATCAGCTTGGATTGTAGGGAATTGCATGGGAGGAGTTCATTTCCCGTGACTTCTTTACAGCCCCTCAGCCTCCTCCAGAGATTGTTCATGATGCGGGTGAGCCTTCACATCAGTTTGAGGGTCCTGAGACAGAGCCTATCAGTGTTCCAGTATGTGTTACCTATCAGAGAGGCACCAAAGCCTTATTTGCAGCAACACGACTAGTACTATCTCCACCCGGGGTGGAAGGGGTCTCGTTACCTTCATCAGTAGCGCGAGTACTATCTCCACTTGGGGTGGAAGGGGTCTCGCCTTCAACATTAGCACAGGACAGAGGCAAGAGGCCTATGCAGGATGAAGGCCCTTCAGGAGGCCAAGACACTGATTTTACACTCATTGATGTTGATTTGAGCTCTCCCAGCTCAAAGCTAAAACAAACCATCCAGGAACAGAAAGCTGAGATCAACACACTAACCGAGAAATTGCAGAGAGCTCAATGGGTTATAAATTACTTGGAGCAGTGGAATAAACAATTGGAGGATCAACACACACTCATGGAGTTGCAGAAAATTTGTGAAGACCGGGAATTGGCCCGAAAAAGACCAGGTGACATGACACCGTTTGAGAGGGAGATTTGGCTTACGAGAGTCAAAACTCATCTTGAGAAAATATTGCCGAAAGAAAACAAGGACAAATACATGCTCAAACATATGAAGAATCACTATTGGGCCCGCACACATGTTTGCAAAGCGAGGATTAAGATCCTGAAGGCGAGGCTGAGGAGAGCATTGAAACGTCGGAAAAGGCCTAATCCACTCCAAATCTTGGCCGAATATTCTTTGGTTGAGCATGGCACTTGATGGGGGACCTTCACTCCAAATTTCAGCAAATTTGGAGAAATTTTTTTCATTTTTGATTTTTTTTGGTCACAAAACAGATTTTCCTGCCCAACGCGTAGCGCCAACTTGCGCGCGCTTACATTTGAGAGATATTCTAGAGGAAAACTTGATATTTTTGGATTTTTTATGAAAATTTATGTATGCTCAGGAATTTCCTAAAGATTTCATCAAGTTCTGGCTGGTCTAAAGGGTAAAAAACACCTTGAAATTGGCCTTTCTGCCATTTTTTACACACACAGGAACCAGTCTTGGGAGATTGGCGTTTTGGAGGGGAAAATGACATCCAAATCCTGAAATTATACTTGGGTTGGATAGTAGACAGGCAGGGCTTTCCAACGAGCTATCATGAGCTCAATTTTGACTTCGGGAAGTGCCTCAAAATCAGCTCCAAACTTGTGCTACGCATAGAGATTTTGGGCGCAGCGCATAGAGGAATTTGGCTCATTTTTCACTCTTCAGCTTAGAAATTCGCCTAGTTTTGACTAGTTTCACCTTTTGATGTAACTCTTGATCTATATTGATGTAATTTCGTGTCCATGATGTAAATTGGGAATATTTTTACTTGTTCTAGAGGATTCATTCACTAAAAAGTGAAAATTAAATGAATGGATCAGTTTCCTAGCATATAGAGGCAAGTTGTTTGATTGCCTAGATTTCAGTTCCTAGTTTATAATTGGTTGAAACAGCTCCTAGAAGGATGATCTCGACCCCTAGAGGCATGGGAAGGGGTTAGGCTGGTCTATATTATGTATTTTCTGAGACATTTTCAGGGTTGGATACTTGGGAAAAGTTTGGCACTTCATTGTACATACACTTCTGCATTTTTGGCAAAGGAAAGACCAGGGTTTTGCAGCACTTGTTGGGATCCTCGTGGCTCTGAGTTTTGATGATGTTTTTCTCCATGTAATTGTAATTTCATTAATTTTTTATGTATGCCATTTCCCTTCTCTTTGCTTCTGAAATTAAACAAATGAGTAACTAAGGTAGAATTCATTAGTTTGCTAGTGCTCTGCCTTAAACTTTTGTTTAGTTTTATATGTTTTCTTCTGTTTGAAGAGGATCCTTGCAGCCTCTTTCCCTCTTCATCCCCTCAGAATTCTTTCCTATCCATTCATTCAATCTAAGACATCAAAGCCATTGCCTTCCTTGCCCCAACTTGAACTCTGCAAGAATTTGGCCTCATTCCCAAGCCCAAAACTACCTTTCCCTTTTTCCAACAAAAAACCCCTAAAATCATTCCAAAATCCTTGATTAATATACCTAGCCTAAAATTAGCACTCATTTCAGTCATCTCAAGCCCTATTGATGCATTTTTACTGAGATTGACCCGGAGAGAGCCCTCTCCTGTTCTGGTAGGGCTAGCTACCAGACTGAGCGTGGTTTGGTGTTACCCTGAATCCCGCCTTCCTTCAACCTAAGGTGGATTTAGCCAATAACAGGGACCATGGAAAATTTTAGGGGCTAATATTCGCAGGTGGGCTAATTTTACATGGTTTTTCCAAAAAACAGATTCGCCAATTTCCATTTTTTTTATAAAAACGATTCACCCAAATTTTACAATATAAAATTATTTTATGTTAAAAATCACCAACATTATATAGAAAATATATATAATATCATTATAAATTTGAATAATTTTACAAATACATCAATAAACATTTTATAGTTTGCATATTAGGGGCTAGTGAGATTCTCCAATTTTTTAAACTTCAAGATAATTTTCCATCCTTAAAATTATCCCTGGGAGGGACCCATAATCCTAGATATGAATAAATATCCACTTTTTGTGTGTGAATGTGGATCAATTAAGTCTATATCTACATGATGAGGTAGTTGAGAAACTACTAATGTGAATGGAATTGGAGATTATGTCTCATTAATTGAGATAGATCATGGAGGTTGACATAGTAAACTAAGATCTTGAAGATGTCAAACAAGAAGATCATGGAACATTCATGATAAAGTGATGGAGGATGTTGTGCAATCAAAGCACACATGATGGAGAGGGTGTACATTGCACCTAGACATGATGGTTGATTTGGTCAAACAGCACAGTCAAACTTGGAGGATTAAGTCCACATGCACAGCGCAGTCTAGATGAGGGCCAAGGCATGGGAAGGATCAAACATTATATAAAGAAGATGAAGGCAAGGATGAATGCATGCTGGTTATTCTTGATGTAAGGATATTTTCAGATCTGGAATTTTCATGTGACATTCCATTGCTTTCTCGGGCTGTTTAGCAGAGATTGCAAATTTTGTTTAGCAGAGGGTGTTCCTGGTCGAGAATCCCACCTATTTCTTAGAGTAGCTGCAGAAAGAGTATTGTACTTCATTCTACATCAGGCATTGGTGCCACATCTCTTTTCCTACTTTCTACAGAACATTTATATTCAGAAATTGCAGATTTCTGAAGATCAGTTTGGAAGGTGGAAGTTGTCTTCAGTACTTCAGCTAGAGAACTGGTGAGGGTTTATTCCTATCACCTTGGGCTTATAGATCAGCATTCCCAAAGCTTCATTTTAGATCTGGCATCAATCCAAAATTTATTGACCTCCTAGCAGAAGTATTTCCTTTAGGAATTACACTGTCTAATTTGCAGATCCAAAAGGAGGAAGGAAGTTGCTATCATTTCAGCTAGTAATCCTCTGAGGGATCATCCTCTCACATTGTCATTATTCTTTCCATCAGCCTGGAGTTTATTGTAGAAATATTCAGCAGGCAGAAGGCCTCTCTTTCCCTCATAGCGCAGTTTCTATTGTCAGTTGTGTTACAGCAGCTGTAATCATTGTTGGAGGATTGAGAAGCTAGATCTAGAGCTTCTAGCTTGTAGATCTGAAGAAGGGATCAGCCCTTCAAGCTTAGATCTGATCTTATAACATATTTCATCCATATATATTTTAGATCTAGCTTCAGATCTGTATTTCCCAGTAGATCAAGGATCAAATCCTAGGAGGGTGATTTTCCAAAGTTGTGAATTTGGAAAATCCTTTCTAGGTTATCTTGGTAATCCATCACATTGGCCAGATCTTGAATCTTGGCATCATATAAGCTCTATATTTGAGTATATATGCATTTTCCTTTTCATCCTGCAGCCATATGTTCATATTCTGCTGAAGGGACCATGAAGTATTTTCTTCAGTGGCTCTCCAATTACGCAGTTCCTATTGTGGCATGTTTTCTAGGTGATTCTATGTCATCTCTTTGGCTAGATCTCCTCATATTTTGTACATTGTGTAACTGAATCTTCTCCAATATAATAAAATGGCTCAGCTTCTCTATAAATTTTGATGTTGTCTTAAGATTTATTGTTTATCTTACTGCAGTTCTTATATTGTGTTTAAGTATTACTACATTCTCCCTTTTGGGATATTACATCCATAAAAAACTTTCTTTGAATTTGTATTCCAGCAACTGTTTTGCTGCCTCTATTCCTGCATCTCTGTGATTGCAAATAAAAGGTCCCACCTGGTTCTTCAACTTAAATTGGGTCTTCTTTTTGGCTGCCAAGAAGTTGATTAAATCTGAATTGAGAATTTGCTTGATGTACACCAAGGCAAAAACTCTCATTGGCACATACTTAGGTAGTTTATAGGGTAAAAATTTTGACCCAAAAACTATGATTTCTATATGGTTCTGATATAAGTACCAATCTCTAGTTCTAGTTTGCTCTGATAGCTGTAGAAATTTCTTTATCTCATCACTGATTCTTGGTTGTACTCTGTTTTTCAACATGTTTATCAATGGATGAACAAAATAATCTATAAAATCTGCATAAATGAACTCAATGGACTCTTTTTTTATCAAAGAAGTCCAAAATATGACTGAAAGTGGGTTCCCTTCTACATCCAACTTCTGAAGTGTTACTGGGAACTTATCTGCTTGAAAGTATAGGAACATATGAAAGAGGAAAGATGAATATCTGAATACTCCTTCAGTTGGCAATTTCACAAACTAATCATGGATATTATCAGCTATGTATCTAGCATAATTATAAATGATAGAAGGAGGTTGTCCTGGTACAAAGGTATATAGAGAATCTAGGATTGACTCATCTGTATGCTCATCAGTAAAATACCCTAGGATAAAGGATAACATAGAAATGACATGCCTTAACCCTTCAGGAAATTTGGAAGTAGAATAAGGAGGGTTGATCTTTGGAATTTCAACATGTAAAGGCATGAACAATTGGAAGATTTGAAACCTTTTAGGAAAGTCCAGACCATTGTAAAGCTTTGTGATTTCTTCTATGGATAAAGGAACTGCATTGGGATCTGGTTTCATCTGTAGCATTAGGTTTATAGACTCAGCAGTAATTGTGAAAAATACTTCTTTATTAGGATCAACAATGGCTCTTTGTTCAGGTGAATAATAGGTCTGACATAGCCTAATGACTTTTGGACACTGATGAGTGAGTGTAACTACATACTTGGGTGGGTTTCATTCCCAAATATGAACTTCATAAACTTGATCTAATGATTTTTCAAGACTCCAGCAGTGGAGGTCTAAAAGATTAAATTCTATCATCAGATCAACTATTTTGTAATCCACATCTGCTAAGGGTGTATGTTCAATGTCTACAACAGGAGGTTGTAGAGGATTTACAACAATTGTGGTTTTGGAAGTCATTTATGGGTTTGATTTTGACATTTTGAGACAGTCTGGATGTTTGAAACTCCATATTTGGGCTTTTTGTACTCTTCTGTTAGCTTAAACTGTTTACAGAAGGGTTTTTGACTTTAAAAGAGGTTTCTTAAAAAGAAATAGGCACAAATTGGCTTTTTCTTGGGTTTTAAACCTTCAAATTTGGCTTTAAAATTGATCTTCAAACTCTTACAGGTTCAAGAAATGATAAAACAAGGGTCTCTTCTGTTTTTTTGGATAAATGGATTGAAACTAGTTCAAATTGGGCAAAGAAAGATTGGGATCATTTGAAAAGGTTTTCTGGATAGATTAGGAGTCGTTTCAAGCTCTGCAAAGGCTAAACTAATTCAATTATGATTTTTAAAACATATTGCAGTATCAAAACTGTGGTTTATCATATTTTTATAGCTAATTCGTTCTTTATAGGAAACTACAGGTATTTATGTGCGTAAATGGGCTTCACAAGTTTTAATTTCTCAAAAAACTCTTTTTCAAATGACAAGCAGGTTGTTTTTCTTCGAAGAATACTTGTTTGTTTAGGTATTTTGTCTTTTAATGGTTTTTTAGGCGTCAGAGAGGTTTCTGATGGCTATGGAAGTCTTTGGAAATGAACTGGAAGCTTCCAGTGATCTTGACAACAACTTTAATGGATTTTTCTGGTTCTTTGGCGTGAAAATGATGTACAAGGTTTTATTCTTCAGTCGGGAAAGCTTAAGCACAGACAAAGAATATAGAAAGGTTTTATCTATGCGCATATGGAGTTTTATAGTGTTTTTAGGTTAAACGGGATCAAGCATTGAATGGCAGTCATATCAGAGCGGAGGGTGGTTTTGGCGCTTGAAGGAAAAAACCAGAAGTGGTTATCGCATGGGCTCAGGGCGGTAAGTGGTTTCCTTGGATCGAATGTGATCCAATTATATATCGCCGCGTGGAGGAGAGATAAAGGCACAAAACTACCCATTTCGCAAATCTTGAAATGATTAACATTCACACTTTTAGATTTGTGATATCATGTTTGGGTCATCGGATTGAGGGGTATGTGTGCGAATGGTGGAGATTAGTTGAAAGAGTTGCTCGGCATATGTGGGCATGGGGCCTGAATATTTATATAAATCGAGGTTAATTTTAACATTTAAAACATAATTTTAACGTTTAAAACATAGTTTTAAACGTAAAACAAATGTTTTATTATGATATGTGGGGTAATTACATAGCAAATGAAACATTTACATATGTTTTATGACCTTTGGGGCAGGTTTTATTTATATAATTTTTTTAACGTGTGGGGAAAGGGCAGGGAAATATTAATCACGTGGGTATTTTAAAATATAGGTTAACATTAAAATAATGGGTTTTTGGGATATTTTAATTAAAGGAATTAATTATATATACGGGAAGGGTTAGTTTGAAAGGATTTAATACATTATGTTAAAACTTAATATGAAATGAAATGTAATGAATCTAAATACATAAAATAAACTAAGTAAAGTGTAACATAAACTTTTTTAAGCACAATGATTGTACCATTAAACATTTAAACTTAAACTTAGGATAAATTGTATTTTGTAGGTTTTTTTAGTGTTTTTGGATGAAATGAAATTAATTAAGAGGGGATTTTACTTTTTCTAAGAAAAAAAAAGGTGTTTTACTTAGGAAAAGGGATTATATATTTTTGGAAAAAGGTGAATATGTTGAGGAAATGGGCTTTTATGAAGGGAATCCAGTACTTTTACCAATCAGTTATCAAGCCTTGGGTCTAGTCCCAACAGAAGTCAGAAAAATGCTCTGAGCCTCTTTAACTGAAGGTTTTGAATACTGGATCATTGTGGGGGAGGGGAAATTAGTAGTTTTCCAGATGATGCTTTATTACATGCATTGCACAACTGCTTTCTACCTACCCATAATTATTCTAACATTTTTTTACTTCATTTGCATGGGAGCATTTAAGCTTGCAACCCTAAATCCATTTTTCTTTTTAAAGCATAAACTATCTAATTCTATCCTTATTTCATCTGAGGGCTCAGATTAAACTGTTGAGCTCCTCATTTATTCTCTAACTATCTACTGATTTGTCAAGTTTAAACAGTTTGACATATCTTTATTCCCTATCTAAAACATGAAATTTAAAGCATGAAAAGTTAAGATTAAACTATTTAACTGATCATGGATTATGGAATTTTGAACAATTGCACATAATCATTATTTTTGTAGTAAAAGTAAATAGTAGTGGCATTTTGACTTGCTCACTTTCATGTCTTATTCTTATCTCTTTTTCTTTTTCTTTTGGGGTCCATTTTTTATTCTTTTTTGATCTTTTCTTTTCAAGTCCTTTGATCTTTATTTTAGGAATTTTACCCTCTTTTCATTTTTTATTATTTAGAAATATGGGAAAACAACTTGTAGAAAGCAAGGTATGTACATATTTACAAGACTAATTAAAGTCAATTCAAAAATTATGAACCCTATTATTATAGGACCCTAACATTATGGATGGTTGCGCCCATACCACGTATTCATGTATCAGAGATATCAGTTGTGCTTTTCCTTGCAGGTCTTCCAACGGTGGCGTTTTAGTTTGGGCATGTTATCATAAATAATTTCACCCCCCCCCCTCTCTCTCAGACCTCATTCTTTAGGGGGAATCTATTACACAAAATTTTGTCATTGTCCCTGCAATCCCCATCTTGAACATTAGAGGACCATTTCAGTGACTTCTGTGTACTGTCATACATTGCCATAAATGTCATTGCATCCTTTAGCATGTCAATAACATCTTCTCTTTTTCTCATTCCTCAAGCAGAACTTCAAAAACATATGATTTTAGGTCGGCACTGGTAGGCAGTTATGGCCTTGCGCCCATGGAGAAATTAACACTAAGCCCCGTGCCCTTTGGCACTCTTTCTCAAAAGGGCACGCATGTCGAGATTTTTTGGAAATTTTTTTAAAATAGAAACGAAGTTTCCATGCTTAACAACTTCGTGAGCGGAGTCATCATGGTTTGTGTTGGGGTTCCAGTGTTTTGGCCAAATTGGCAAGACCAAAAGACCAGACAACATCATAACCACTTTGGGGCCTTAGGATCTAGCCCTCTTGGACCCGGAGAGGGATCTCTCCATAAGAGAAAAGAATGATATATATCTTTGAAGCTCAGAATGAGATATTAGGCTAGGTATGACGCACAAAGGGGGGTTTTAAATGATTTGGTTGGTTGCTGGGTTGGTCATGAGATCATCGACTGAGAAAGTAATGGAAGGGAAGGAGCAAAGTAGTAGGACGTTTTGGTAAAAGAGGATAGGTTAAGGGTGTTCCATCCATTGGGCTATGGAGTCATGAAAGGAGATTACTTGCATACAACTAAAAAAGGCTTTCAGAGGGCACGTCATCTATACTAAAGGATCTTCAAGATAGATGGTGGAATGGAACAATAAGGAGAGAAATGAAGAGACACAAAGGGCAGCTTGAGATCAGACCAGAGGTCATCTAACTCCAGATCTGCTTCAGCATACTCTCAAAGGGAAAACACTCGAAATTTAAACATAGAACTAGGCCTGAGATCATAGAAGGACTTTGAACCTTCAATGTTGTGGCACAAATTCAAGATATCTTTGAAAGGCCGATCTGTTTGAAAAGGACCCCAGTGGATAGGGCTCACACTAAATCCCCAATATCCCAATTCTTGCAGCTCAAACCCAACAAGAACAAATAAGTAGCAAACCCCGAATTCACACATCAGCTAGCAGTGACTAACAGCATGCTACACTGGTTAAATTACATGAATTTTCCCTTAGATTCACTATCAGTAGGAAACATCAAAGGTAGGGAGAGCAGAAACATAGGGTACCATTTGAGGGTATATCCTATGCCAAATTTCTGATGCGTACCAGAATACCAATGAACAACATGAAAATGTAATAAAACAAAGTAATAACAGAAACATCACCCATAATAAGAGACCAGGATCCTGTGAAATTTGCTTGATTAATTGATGCAAAGCCAATCACATACACTAAGCTCAAAGGCTGATTACAGTCCAAAATTTCTCCTCCCAGCCTACTACATTACAAACTACTCTGCTACTCTCTCCTAAAACTATTCTAACAGTAAAAAATGAATCCCTACAACTGCAACTACAACAACGCAACCCAACCCTTTACAAAGTTTTCTCTGGGATTCTTTATAGGAAAAATGGACAGCAGGAGTTAGGTAATACACATTAAATCGATCCATTAAGACAGAGTGGGGGAGGTGTTCATGCCCACTCTTCTTAATAGAAATGCGTTGTACTTGGTGGTCTGGTTCGGAGTCTCTGTCAGGTTGGATTTGACCTCTGACGTTTCTTCGAAGTTCTCTCTGGCTGTAAGGCTCTCTGTTTCGTCTTCTAAAGAAAGTAAGGTGACTGTAGGTCTTCTAGGCTTCCATACCTCCAGTATGTTTGTCCTGACAGTCTTGGAAGTTATTTTCAGTGAGATGGCCTTTGGGAGCTCGGGGAGGCATGGAGACCTCTGCTGCAGGTGTACTGTTCTGAGAAAATGTACTGCTGATGCTGAGAGCAGACATGGCTTGTTTCATGTGCTCTTTTTAATCTTTGGATTGCGCCTTAATCATTTGATCACGGGATTAGGTGATGGATATTCAATTAACTAGCTCTAATCCACTTAATCCATCTCTACTGTTACACCAACCACTGTTGAAATGGCCTCTTTGTGTTCTGAATCATGGTGACTGTGATTATGAGAAACAAAGTGAAATACCACTCTGGTGAAAACCCTACACAATAAAACAAACCAATTATAAAATATAGGATGGTGGCGGAAGAATACTTTTAAGCCTGGAGGAATGGTGGCATGACTGCGGAAAGAGGGTCTGTAGTGGAGGTGTCAATATGCAGTTAGGCGGTGAAATGAAATAAACTTTAATATGGAACATTAAAGTTCAATGCAGGCAGATTACAAAGGTAATGAGCGAGCATGTGATGAAATGGGCTGACATAGTGGGACTCGGCGTTGGCAGAGGGTGATTAATTGTTGGCCATTAGATCACGGGAAATGGGCAGCTACGATCTAATCGGAGGATTGCAATCGGCGGGGACGGAGGATGGCACAACTTAAGCATTGCGATTGCGATCGGGGCGAGGATGTGAGGGTCGTCGGACTAAAAGTGAATTGACGGTGGGTGTGGAATTGGAGGGGTGACAGGACAGAGGAGATGGGTGTGCGCGGAGCTTATCACTGACCGTCGGATCCTTTGAAAGATCGATGGCTCGGATCGCAGCGGGGTTTACAGTGTAAGATTTTCTCGCATCGGGGAGAATCAACATAACACAAAAAATGCGCTCCCGACATCCTCCGATTCCGATAAGCGCCATAGGCCTTAAGCGCTTGGTCTCGGGCACAGGGCATATGGAGGGGAAGTGGTTAGGGGTTGGCCGAAAGGGGATGAGCCTGTCATATGGTAGAATATGGGTTTTTTGGCCTATTTTAATGCTTTTTAAGGCCATGAAAGGGATTTGGTAGGGAGAATAAGGGGTTTCAAAACCAGACAAAAGGCATTTGACAAGTTTAAAAGGGAATTGAGGATTATTTAAAAGGGTTAATGAGGAATTAAGAGAGGGAAAAAAGGTGATGAAAACAGAGGTTTAGGGGAAATGAAACAAGAGGGAAAAGACCCTTTTGGGCATTCTTCTTCACAACAGAGAGGCTTTAAAACTGGAAACAATAGTGAGGATTCATCGAAGGAATAAGGCACAAGGAGGCTTTCAAGGATGATGTGTTTTCAAAGGAAATGCATTCCTTGAAGGCTGAAAGAACATTTTATCCCCTTATTTGCTTGTCAAAAATTCATAGGGGGCTAACAGTGGCTCCACATGGGGATGGCTTCTTCTTGAAGGAGTCAAGAATTCAGAAAATAAATCTTTGGAGTAGGCCAGATGCATGGTACTTGACACATTATTTTCTTTCTTAGATCAGCTGCCACACATCATGAAGACATTATATCAGCAGTAAACATTATCCCAAACAACTACCTACTCAGTCTATAGTCCTAACATTTTTTTCTTCTAGGTGCATTTGAACTAGTAGAGCCTTTACATCATCAATTTTCACAAACAGGAAAATAAACCTATTCTATTTCTACCCTTATTACTCCATGAGACCAGATTAAACTGTTGGCCTCATAACTTTCTCTACCTAAACTAATGTTTTCTAGGATTAAACTATCTAGTAGACTTCTTCTCTACATTCTAAGACAGAAATTGAAAAATAGTCAAGCCAGGATTAGACTGTCTGGCTTGCTGCGGACCATGGCATAAGGACAAAACTTCTCATGGACTGAAAACTTTGCAAAAATTTAAAATAACTAACTAAATGCTCTCAGACTGAGCTTTATTGAGCTTTTCCTACCTACCCTACTCTAACTTGACATATTTACAATTCCTAGGTGATATCATAATGCTAGTGCAGCCAGTCAAGTAACAACAAAAAGGGGTAGAAGAACTGACTGCTTATCAGAGACAACCATAGGGTGCTCTACATGTGGATCTTCAAAACTGAGGCCACCACCAGTGGTGACCACTTATGATGTAGCTGGCTCTTGTAGAGGATCAAATCTTGAGGAGTTGATCCAATCAGGGCCTCCATATATTCTGCCATAGGATCAACCAAAACATGATACAAACCTTTTTCTTCAAAGCCTCCCATGATTGGTAGGCTGCCTACATCTTGGGCAGTTTCAATCACTACGCCTGCAATGTGGCCTCTATAATCACACTCCTCCTTTTCCTGATTGGGAGTATTTGGTAGATGAGCATCAACCAGGAACACCTCTTCTTCCTTTGGATCAAGACCAAGATGACTGTGGGAAAGAAGATCTCTCTCATCTTCACTGCAGCCTGAGCTAAAGGGCTCATTATATTCGACAGTGTTGTCCTCTAGTAACGTAGGCCATTTCTGCTGGAGTGGACTGAACTCTGTGAAAAAACTAACATATTATTGAGCAAGGGTTTCTTGGATTACCTCAACCCTTTCAAGAGAAGGCTCAGGACATTCATCTTGCTCAAGATTTTCTTCATTTCTTTCCTCCTCATCCTCAGAGCTAGAAAGCTGCTGACCTCCATCTTCATGGAAATTATAACTGATGTTATGATATAAAGCAGAGAGAAGATTCAATTAATCTTCATCTGCTACAATGCTTTCAACACTTTCCTCATCGGTATCATAGATGGCCTGCATAGGCTCATAATTTTCTCGAATTTGATGGTCGTGATCTTCCTCCCATGAATCTACTGATGATGGCCCTACGAGCTAAGTTTCCATTTGGAAAAAACTATCATCAGACATATCAACATTAGAGAAATCATAATTATAAGCGATGTTCTCCATCAAACCTTCAGGACTCTCAGCAAGTCTTTCTTCGAAATAATCTTCAAGTTCATATTCTGATTTAAAATCTTTTTCATCATACATGCTTTGCATGTGGCTTTCGCCTTGTAGTGATATGGTTCGTTCTTCTTGAGGACAAGGTGTAGGTATTTTCCCATCATCATTTCTGGTCTTGGCCTCATAATCTTCCTCTTTCATGTTCAGCAAGGTATTGGGTGTCTCTATCATTCTTTCTAGCTTGCTTTCTAAAGAGATCTACCTTTTCTACTTTGTTCGGTCCTTCCTTGATACTTTTAATCTTTCCTCCCTGCACTTTATGTTGTATTCGACAGTAATTTCTATGTTTTTCATTTCCTCTAGGCTCGAAGGTTCTCTTTCTCTTATATGGAATTCCACCTTAGGGTCAAAAGAACTCGGATAGTGCAATAGGACCCATGCCAAAGGTGGTTTTATATCAGAAGGTATTGCATTGTATGCCTTATTAAACCTGGCTGAAAAATTCTATACTGTCTCTCCTGGTTTTCTTCTCAAATTCTGATATTCTTCTAGGATGAGGAAGACATTTACCAGGACTGCCCATCTATCAAGGAAAACTCGAGTAAATTGATGAAAGCTAAAGATGCTTGCAGATGGAATGTTTTTAAACCAACTCTTTGCGTTTCCTTATAATGACAAGGCGAACATTCTAATACGCACATCATCTTCCTCTATTTCATATGAGTCAAGTAAATCCTCAAGATTTTGAACATGCTACTCAGCAGTGATCTTTTTACTTTCTCCATCAAAAAGGGGTAGCTTGTTTGTAAGTTCTGCAGGAAGGGGTTGGAAGAAAAGAGGAAAAACCAGAGGCTTGTATCTTTCTATGACCTTTGTAGGGGTAGGTGGTGCAACAATAGGCTCATGGATGCTTGAAGTTTCTTTAAGAGTGAGAGGTACACTATGAGGCTCTTGTTCCACTAGGTCTTTCACAAGAGTACAGGTCTGCTCATGATCTGAAGATTGAGGCTTGAGATATTTCCCATACTCAATGTGGGTCTCATCTTGGTACACTTGATCAGGTTTAAGGTAGGACAGAACATAGTGATAGATAAAAAAAATGAATTCTTTAAACCAAATCCAACCCAAATGTTCTACCCTTCTATGAGGTCTGGCCATATTTCAGGTTCTTCCTCCAGTGAAGTCTTCGAGAATTATGGATTGTGGATTCGTCAGGTGGATGAATGTCAATGGTTGAAATAGGCTGTTTTCCACCATCAGCATTGAAATGCCAATCTAAAGGCATTGGTCTAAGTTTTTCCCCAGTGGAGTCGCCATTATGTTGGTGACGACAATGGGACACAGACCAATGTTAGCAGTTATGGACTCTCAGTTTTTTTTCCCCAGTGGAGTTGCCATTATGTTGGGGTTCCAGTGTTTTGGCCAGATTGGCAAGACCAAAAGACCAGACAACATCATAACCACTTTGGGGCCCTAGGATCTAGCCCTCCTGGACCTGAAGAGAGATCTCTCCATAAGAGCAAAGAACGATATATATCTTTGAAGCTCAGAATGAGATATTAGGCTAGGTATGATGCACAAAGGGGGTTTTTAAATGATTTGGTTGGTTGCTGGGTTGGTCATGAGATCATCGACTGAGAAATTAATGGAAGGGAACGATAAAAGCAGTAGGACGTTTCGATAAATGAGGATAGGTTAAGGCTATGCCATCCATTGGGCTATGGAGTCATGAAAGGAGATTACTTGCATACAAATAAAAAAGGCTTTCAGAGGGCACGTCATTTATACTAAAGGATCTTCAAGATAGATGATGGAATGGAACAATAAGGAGAGAAATGAAGAGACACAAAGGGCAGCTTGAGATCAGAATAGAGGTCATCTAACTCTAGATCTGCTTTAGCATAATCTCAAAGGGAAAACACTCGAGATTTAAACATAGAACTAGGCCTAATATCATAGAAGGACTTTGAACCTTCAATGTTGTAGCACTACTTCAATAGATCTTTGAAAGGCTGATCTGTTTGAAAAGGACCCCAGTGGATAGGGCTCACACTAAATACCCGATATCCCAATTATTGCAGCTCAAACCCAACAAGAACAAATAAGTAGCAAACCCTGAATTCACACATCAGCTAGCAGTGACTAACATCATGCTACACTGGTTAAATTACATGAATTTTCCCTTAGATTCACTATTAGTAGAAAACATCAAAGGTAGGGAGAGCAGAAACATAGGGTACCATGCGAGGGTATATCCTATGCCAAATTTTTGATGCGTACCAGAAGACCAATGAACAGCATGAAAATGTAATAAAACAAAGTAATAAGAGAAACATCACCCGTAATAATAGACCAGGATCCTGTAAAATTTGCTTGATTAATTGATGCAAAGCTAGTCACATACACTAAACTCAAAGGCTGATTACAGTCCAAACTTTCTCCTCCCAGCCTACTACATTACAAACTACTCTGCTACTCTCTCCAAAAACTGTTCTAACAGTAAAAAATGAATCCCTACAATTGCAACTACAACAACACAACCCAACCCTTTACAAAGTGTTCTCTGGGATTCTTTATAGGAAAAATGGACAGCAGGTGTTAGGTGATACACATTAAATCGATCCATTAAGACAGAGTGGGGGAGGTGTTCATGCCCACTCTGCTTAATAGAAATGCATTTTACTTGGTGGTCTGGTTCGGATTCTTTGTTAGGTCGGATTTGACCTCTGACGTTTCTTCGAAGTTCTCTCTAGTTGTAAGGCTCTCTGTTTCGTCTTCTGAAGCAATTAAGGTGACTGTAGGTCTTCTAGGCTTCCATACCTCCATTATTGTTGTCCTGACAATCTTAGAAGTTTTCTGTTAGTGAGATGGCCTTTGGGAGCTCAGGGATGCATGGAGATCTCTGCTGCGGGTGTACTATTCTGAGAAAATGTATTGTTGATGCTGAGAGCAGACATGGTTTGTTTCATGTGCTCTTTTTAATCTTCGGACTACACCTTAATCCTTTGATAATGGGATTAGGTGTTGGATATTCAATTAACTGGCTCTAATCCACTTAATCCATCTCTACTGTTACACCGACCATTGCTGAAATGGCCTCTTTGTGTTCTGAATCATGGTGACTGTGATTATGAGAAACAAAGTGAAATACCACTCTGGTGAAAACCTTACACAATAAAATAAACCAATTATAAAATCTAGGGTGGTGGCGGAAGAATACTTTTAAGCCTAGAGGAATGGTGGCGTGACTGCGGAAACAGGGTCTGTAGTGGAGGTGTCAATATGCAGTTAGACGGAGAAATGAAATAAACTTTAATATGGAACATTAAAGTTCAATGCATGCAGATTACAAAGGTAATGAGCGAGCATGCGATGAAATGGGCTAACATAGTGGGACCCGGTGCTGGAGGAGGGTGTTAACTGTGGGCCATTAGATCATGGGAAATGGGCAGTTACGATCTAATTGGAGGATCACAATCTGGGGGGGACGGAGGATGGCACAACTTAAGCATTGCGATTACGATCGGGGTGAGGATGCGAGGGTCGTCGAATTAAAATTGAATCGACAGTGGGTATGCAATCGGAGGGGTGACAGGAGAGAGGAGATGGGTGTGCACAAAGCTTAGCGCTGGCCGTTGGATCCTTTGAAAGATCGATGGCTCGGATCGCGACAGGGTTTATAGTGTAAAATTTTCTCGCATCGGGGAGAATCAACGTAACACAGAAAATACGCTCCCGACATCCTCCGATTCTGATAAGTGTCATAGGCCTTAAACGCTTGGTCTCGGGCACAGGGCATATGGAGGGGAAGTGGTTAGGGGCTGGCCAAAAGGGATTGAGCCTGTCATATGGCAGAATATGGGTTTTTTGGCCTATTTTAATGCTTTTTAAGGCCAGGAAAGGGATTCGGTAGGGAGAATAAGGGGTTTCAAAACTAGACAAAAGGTACGGGTTTAAAAGGGAATTGGGGATGATTTAAAAGGGTTAATGAGGAATTAAGAGAGGGAAAAAGATGATGAAAACATAGGTTTAGGGGAAATGAAACAAGAGGGAAAATACCCTTTTGGGCATTCTTCTTCACAATAGAGAGGCTTTAAAACTAGAAACAACAGTGAGGATTCATCGAAGGACTAAGGCACAAGGAGGCTTTCAAGGATGACGTTTTTTCAGGGGAAATACATTCCTTGAAGGCTGAAAGAACATTTTAGCCCCTTGTTTGCTTGTAAAAAATTCATAGGGGGCTAACAGTTTGTTCGACTGAATTACGTCAAGTTCCTCCCTTTGGCTTATTAGTTCCTAAAATTGTGCAACTCCCCAAAGGGACATACCTCTCCTCCACCTTATGAGTGATCCCAAACCACCTCCTCCTCTCCTATAAATTCTTCCTCGTCGCATTGATTCAACTAGCTGAAAATTCATTACTATAGTTGGTGTGTAGGAGAAGGTAGAGAAGAATCCATTGTTGAGAGAGTGTTTAGGCCCATTTCCTCATCGATTCCAATCCCAAACGAATGCTTGAGACGAGGCTGACTGAACCCGATGAAGGATATCTGCAACGTCAGGGCATAAGGTTGTAAAATTATTTTTCTCTATCAATAATACATCACTGGTTTCTGGTTCCAACTTTTTTTCCATTTATATGCAAAGTGTTTAGCTCTCCTTGACTAGCTGAATAGTTGTAGATGAATGTATATGCTTGTATGTTCTTATCATTTGTTTTATCTTTTTGAAAACGCGCTAACATTTCCACCAAAACAGATCACAGGGAGTGAAGACAAAGATTGAAAGATCATTGTTGCGTGCCATGACAAAAGCATTGGACCGAGGTAGGATATTTGTTCCGGTTCATATTTCATTTATATGCTAGGAATTCAGGAGTCCAACATATTCGCTTGTTGCTAGACCTACCCTAGGGCTAAAGGGATCGCCTCTATCTGCAGAGGGGATTTTCCTGCTCAATAGATACTTATTCTCATGGTGATGAAATACTACTTTCCTATCATAAATATAAGTAATTCCCAAAAAAATACATGAAATCTCAAGAGGCAATACATCAAGTTCAACTTCGTCAAGAAAGTTTGAATTGATTGAAAACCTTAGGATGCACTTCCTTGTTACCTGCAAATTTGCATTCTTGCATATCCACCCTAAAGTATAAGGTCTTGGATGTGTAACAGTTTCAAGCTTTAACTTCTTAACTAATTCTTTGGAAATTAAATTAGCTTGAGAACCACTATCAAATAGTGTGTCTATCTTGGTATGGTTTGAAATGGCTCTAATATGAAGAGTTCAATTATTGTATCTTCATCTTGAGTTACATTAGAACAACTTGAAGAACTAGTGCTTGCTATTTTCTTACCTTTCAAACCCATTATTGTAATCTTGGTTTCATCTCTTGAATTTGAACCTAAGTTATGTCCAATGATTGCAACAGTTTTTACCTTCTCTTTGGCTTTAAGTTTGTTTGGCTTCAACTCTGGATGGAGTTTCCAACAATGGTCTTCATCATGGCCATTTTTTGAACAATGTTTACATATGAGTTTCTCTTTCTCTATTTTGATAGAACTATTTTTATTTCCTCTTCCATTAAACTTTCCCTTTCCTTTACCCGCATACTCAAAGAAACTATCACTTTTCTCATCTGCACTATGTTTCCCTCTTGCTTCTAGATGTATGGCTTGAACACAAACCTCATCTAAGTTTGTGGGATTGAACATGAGAATAGTATGTGTAAGCTAACTGTGAAAACCCCCAATATAATTTAACAAATCTTCTTGAGAATAAAAATTGACACCCAAAATAAGAGCTATTTTCCTAAATTCATGAGTATAATCTTGCATACTTTTCCCTTTCAATTGTCTAAAATTTTGCCAATCCATAATGGCTTTTTGCATGTAAGCTAGACGGATTTCCTTTTAATGGAAACAATAAAATTTGAACAAGACATTAAGATCTTACTATGGTTTTTAATCTCTTCTTGGGTCCTTGCTTCCCATCATACAAGTGTTGAACCCTCCATTCTCAAGGAAGCCAATTGAATCTTTATGTCATCCTCTTGAAGGTTCTTAATTCTACAATAAACCTCCAGTTGATGAATCCAATTATCCAAATTCTCTGCATTCACTTCACCATTATACATTGGAAGCTCAAACTTAACATCAAGTTTAAGAAAGGGTGATTTACCAGCTCCTTTGGAAGTATGTGAATGAATATATTGTAGGGTTGTGGTAATGGAAGATGATGAAGAGGAAGGTGAAGATGGTGGTGATGATGGTGGTGGAGTGGATGGTGGCTTCTTACCATCTCCATGGCTTCCTCCTCCTGGAGAATCCTCTCCTCTTGGAGGCCTTGAACTCTCTCCTTGCATCCTTACATTCCTTTCCTCATAGAGGACTTTAACCATCCCAGTCATATCAAAGAATGCCTTCTTGAATGCTCTCTCTTCTTCTGTCATGATAGGTTCTCCTTCAAGAGACCTGCTTATTGAAGACTCAAATTTAACTTCAATATGTGTTGGTGTTGAAGACTTTGGAAACCTTGACCTTCTTCCTCTTGACCCAACTGCAGGGCTCTCAAATAGCTTCCCTTCTCCTCTTTTAAGTTTTAACCTTGTAAGCATGACACAACTTGCAAAAAATTAGATCCCTTATTGCACAAAAAAACCTAATGAATTGAGGCTCTGATACCAAAAATGATATGAATGGAGGATTTTAGTAATGCTTAGCTAATTCCCCTTTTATATTTTATAAAAAAAATTCGTATGTGTGCTTAAGGGTTCAGGTTCTCTTGCAAATTATCAAGTCTCATGAGTGTTTTTCATGACATTTTAGTGAGCAATTTAACATAAAAATCAAATATAAACAACAAAAATAAAGTACAGAACATTAACATAGGTATTTGATGAAGGATTTCACCCCTCCTTGACCACATCTCCTTGGTCCAGCTTCCATGGCTTGGGCCTTTATATTATGCTAAAATTGCCAAATTGACCTATTTGAAATTCTGCTTTGCTCCTGTAACCTACTCCAATAAGTCCATAATGGCTCAAAATAGTCAGATAGCCTCTTTATAAGCCTGAATTGGCCGAAAATTGCAAAATTTATGTCCTCTTCAACTTTTCCCACTAAATTCGACCCTAAACTAGTTAATTTCCACTAGAACTGGCAGTTTCTGCCAAATCTGGAGGTCTTCCAACTAATCCACAATTAGTGCTAAGTTGGGGCTAACACTAATTAACCGTGGTTTAAGCACTAAGTTTGTGCTTTAAACTAATCCAAAATTAGAATCGAGATTAGGCACTAATCATCATGATTAAGGTTTAATTAACTGTGGTTTAGAGTTTTAAACCTCGTGTTTAAGTTGGAGCTCTCGCCCATGGTCCTAGATGGTGACCTTATGGACTGAGGCTGGCCCTTCGGGGCTAGCCCTGCTTTGCCCCACCATATTCCAATGTCAAATTTAAATATAAGCGGAAACCTATTGTAGTTAAAAACCATTGTATAGCGGAGGTGGTAATTATTGGCACTAGCAGTGGGGAGGTTGCAAGGTCGAACCCTCACGCCTTCGCCTAAAATTTTAACCAACGACCATGAGGGCACGTGGTAGCCTTTAAGCTTGCCACGTGTCATGACCTCATGGTCCAACCCAACACCAATAAACCAATCCGAATCCGACACTTGTCACCCGCTCATAGGTCCACCTGTGGGAATATTCTGAAAATATTCCAAGGAATATTTCAAGAATATTCCAAGAATAATTTGATAATATTCCTTGGAATATACCTTTTTTTGATTGTAATGTACGGATTCCTAGTTAGCATCCCTATCATCCCTGCACAAAATTTTCCTGTTTAGCAAAGCGGTCAAATCGTGTTTCCGGGAGCATACGACGACCATTGTTCGTGAAACAAAGTGTGTGAGATTTAAAACAATGAGAATTACGTGGTTGTTCATGTTCTGTGACAATATGAGAACTTTGATTTTTGAGCATAAAACTGAGCACCTGATCATTCTTCCCCACTGGAAACCTTTTGGACCCAAAAATATCTTTTGTTACTAAACATGAGGATAAGGGTATAGTTCCCTCACCCTTCCATTCTTAATCCACTAGAATTTCCCCAATTTCATCAATTTGAGATTTTTAAAAAAACTAATATTTTTCCTTGAATCTAGAGACCTTGTATTGCTATTGTAGACATCATCATGCTAAAATTTCCTTGAATTTACAGAACAACAAGCTATCCTTGCATAAAAAAACGTGTTCGCACCTCGGTCATCAATCAAAGGAAACTTGAAAACTATATCACATCAAACATTGTTGACATGGCGATTTTTAGCTTGTCTTGCCTTGTACTTGCGTCAAATTTTGACCAAGTGTTTTCTCCATTGCCATGTACCATTTTGAAACCAAAAACAAGTACTTGTGTAACCTATGTCTTCTTTTTCAAATTGATTTATTTATTTCTCTTTGACCTTTGCACTATCTTCCACCGACATCTTGTTTCCATCACTACTCAACACTGATGTTGACTGCTGCAAATATTTCACATCTTGTTTACCTCCTTTAAAAGGAAACCTATTAGAGTCCTGAAAAACCTTATTACAAGCATTATCAAATTCAATGAAATCAAATTGTGCATTTGATGCATATTTTTTAAAGGCCTCATTCAAAACATCTCTATGCTTGAACATTAACAAAGTCAAATTTTGAATTGCATTCACTATTCTCTTCATTTCTCCTGCATGTATAAGAGACAAAATTCTCTTCTTCTTATGCGCTCTCACTATGTACTCAATTCTATATTTAAACAAGTCATAATTATTCCCATGGTGATGAAATACTTCGTTCCTATCATAAATATAATGACTTCCCAAAACAATACCTAAAATCTCAAGCGGCACTACATCAAGTTCAACCTCATCAAGAAATTTTGAATTGATTGCAAACCTTAGGATGCACTTCCTTGTTACCTGCAAATTTTCATTCTTGCATATCCACCCTAAAGGGATAAGATCTTGGATGTGTAACTGTTTCAATATTTAACTTCTTAACTAATTCTTCGGAAATCAAATTAGCTTGAGAAACACTAGCAAATAGTGTGTCTATCTTGGTATGTTTTGAAACGACTCTAATATGAAAGAGTTCAATTCTTGTATCTTCATCTTGAGTTACATTGGAATAATTTGAAGAAATAGTGCTTGCTATGTTTTTACCTTTCAAAATAATTGTTGTAATCTTGGTTTCATCTCTTGAATCTGAACCTAAGTCATGTTCAATGATTACAACACTTTTCCCCTTCTCTTTGGCTTTAATTTCTTTTGGCTTCAACTCTAGGTGGAGTTGCCAACAATGGTCTTCATCATGGCCACTTTTAAAACAATGTTTACATACGAGTTTCTCTTTCTCTATTTTTATAGAACTATATTTCTTTCCTCTTCCATTAAAAATGACCTTTACTTTACCCTCATACTCAAGGAAACTATCACTTTTCTCATCTGCACTATGTTTCCCTCTTGCTTCTAGATGTATGGCTTGAACGCAAACCTCATCTAAGTTTGTGGGATTGAACATGAGGATAGTATGTCTAAGATATCTGTGCAAACCCCCAACATACTTTAACAATTTTTCTTGAGAATAAAAATTGACACCAAAAATAAGAGCACTTTTCCTAAATTCATGAGTATAATCTTGCATACTTTTCCCTTTCAATTGTCTAAAATTTTTCCAGTACATAATGGATTTTCCATGTAATATAGAGGGTAAAATTTCCTTTTAATGGAAACAATAAAATTTGACCAAGACATTGAGATCTTACCGTGGTTTTTAATCTTTTCTTGAGTCCTTGCTTCCCACCATACAAGTGTTGAACCCTCCATTCTCAAGGAAGCCAATTGAATCTTTATGTCATCTTATTCAAGGTTCTAAATTCTGCAATAAATCTCCCGTTGACGAATCCAATTATCCAACTTCTCTGCATTCACTTCACCATTATACATTGGAATCTAAATGTGAAATTATTAAGGGAATTGAGCTAGGAAATTTTTACATAGTCCTACCTAAGAAAACTTCCCAAAATTGCGGAATTAGGCTAGGGTTTTGGGTTTGGGGCTTAGGAATTGGGAATGAGGGGGTGTGAAGGCTATGGAAGATTATTTTGGGTGTGATGGAGGGTAACAAGTCTATGGGAGAGTTTATTTACCTTGAAAAATGTGCAAATATGGGCCAACCACTAAAACGTAGTGTAGGGGCCAATGGAGGGTTTACACACTAAATCAATGAAATTGAGTTGTAAGGAGGGGTTTTCTAAGGTATAAATTACTTGTTCACTAATTCTATACACTTTTATATCCTTCAAAATCCTTGATAAATTGTTTTTATGCCTCCAGGAGAAAAAACACAGTGTTGGGAAGAAAGCATATCATGGAGGCCAGAAAGCGTAGCGTTGCTGCTTTGGCACCAAATTTTTGAGTTTTTTTGGCTTGAAATTGCTAAATTTTCACTTGGTGATGAATGAGAGCTCCTCTTAAAGGAGATGAATGAAAAAATGGGCTTGAATTGGCCTTTTATAGCTTTGTGGTGGTCATTTTTCTTCATGGTAGTGGGATGGCCCACTACATGTCCTTTCACTTTGCTTTGAAAAATTGTCACTTAGACGCTTTCTTTGCAGATTTAGAAACATGATGAACTTATTACATATTTGAAACATGAATTAAATTTTAAACCAAAATCATAAAACAAATTTACCTATTACCACTCTTCCATTTCCAGATTTTATGCATGGAATGACAGATTTTGTGAATAAAACCCTAATGACCTAATGGAGACACTGAATTGAATGAAATCATGATGATGTTGACTAGAGTGATGATGATGACCTTTTAATTATGGTATACTCAACTGAGTGATGACAAGGACCAGAATTTAAAAATTTTGAAAGGAGTGGAAATAGCCCTAGACACACTAGCTAGTGACAAATTTTTTACTTTGAAGACCTAATGAAATGACAAAAATTTTACTTTGAGAACCTAAAAAGACATGATAAGAGCCCATTTGATCACTGGTGACAGGCTATATAGACTGACACTAATAGAGCTAAGGAGGGTGTCTTTTGATGGATACCCCTGACCCATCTTGTCTCCTACGATAAAAATTTGTTGAAAAAAATCCATCTTCCCAATGTTCTAATCTACATACTCTGCATGCATTCTTCTTATATAAATAATTTGATTCAAAATTTTAGGGCATGAAAATTTTTATTTACAAAATATCGTAGAACTCACAATGATAACATACAACAGAATTCACCAACAAATAAAATAAAAACTTGTGACATAGAAAGTTTGATGAACTATTGGAAATATTTCATTAATGAAATACTTGGAGGAAATTTTCATAAGTATTGAGGTAGAACCTAATTGATAGATTCCCAAAATGCTTGAGAATTTATAAACACTGAAATTGATTATTTTCCCAAATATAACACAGCTTGAGTAATAGGGTTTGATTTGATCTCTTCAATATGATGCAACATTTTCCAAAGATAAACCCTATGCAATTCGATTTTCAACATTGGTGATTTCAATCGGGTCAACAATGCAATCCCTAATTCAATATGCTCCTGGAAATGTTCCTCGAGAATTTACTTGCCACAATTCGATATCAAATTTTCCCTACTAATAGGTTCCGGCTATGTGGCCATTAGAGAAATTTTGAGGTCTAAAATGGGCCTCAAAACAAAAATGTACAACCAAAATCATCATTTAGGATTCACTAAGATAATATAAACCATGGGGGATGATTCACTATCTTTGGAGTATAAAATTAAAAATATTAAAAAACAAAAGAATTAAAAAAAAAAACTACTTTTTCAACTTATGTCCCAACAATTTTAATTAATTTCGAGCGGGAGTACTCGTTGGATGTGGAATTTAATTCCTCATCCAAGGAGTACTCGTTTTGCATACTTTTGATGGACCCTTCTACAAAAAAAAATGAGAAATACATGAAAAATGTGATTTCAATCACTTTTTTTTTATGTGTTTCTCATTTTTCGTGTAGCAAGGTCCATCAAAAGTATAGAACATAGGTAATCCTTGGATAAAGAAATAAATTTTTCATCCAACGAGTGCTCCCGCTTGAAGTTTTATTAAAACCTTAGGGAGATAAGTTGAAAAAGAAGTTTTTTCCTTTCCCCTCTAGAATTTGGTGATGTAATCTATTATTATTTTCTTATTTCTACTATTATTTTATAATATTCCTTAGGAGGCCCATTTTATACCTCAAAATTTCTTTAATGGTGGCCCAAAATAACCCAGTTTGGTTTCCGGATGTTGCATAACCATGATTTGACCTCCTTGCTTGCAATTCGACTTGGGAAATTCAACTTACTCAAGACTAGTTTTTACTCTCAAATAACATGGTCCCATTCAGACCCCCACACATTAGAAACTCCATCCCACTTACACTATAATAATTTGGCCCCTTTCACTTAGCCTATTGCAACAAGTAATGATGGTATATTCCAACCTCACGCACTAGAAATTCCAACCCCCTTGCACTGTAATAATTCAACCCCTTCCAATGAGAATTTTGCAATAAATAATGATGGCTCATTCTGACCCCACCAATTGAAAATTATGACCCTTCTTATATTTAAATAGTTTGGCCCCTTTCACTAAGAAATTTGCAACACTCAACCTAGGAAAATTTATGACTTAGCTCCCAAATAAAATCAGCTAATTTTCCCTCTACGTCTTCATCTAAATAAGCATGAATTCAACCCTCATTAATCTAGAGAACTTGGCTACAACTTGGGTTAACTCGGCCATTGTAGTTTAAGTCATCGTGTTCGACAAACAACATATTTTAGGTTTGAAGTTCATCAAACTTAAATGAAATTTGATTTTTTTTTATTTTGTTTGCTGAACATAAAGGCGAACTCGAATTCAAATTTGAACACAATCAAGAACTCGAATTCAAACCCAAACATGATCAATAACCTAAAGTTGTGTGGGAGCCTCAAGCCTCACTCTTCAAGATCCACTCTCAACTCATGTCATAGTGTCACCTACATCCACACTAGACCCCTGTGTAATGCATCCAGACTCCACACTTGACTCCATACATAAATGCAAAAATCAAAGAAAATATGGTAAGACCAATTACTTTTGATATTAATCAATTTTCAAGAGATAGTTCATTAACAATTTTATATATATCTAAGTGTCCAAAAACACCTCACCAACTACTCCAAGAAAATTTAATTTTGGTTGTCATTATCTCTGAAGTTGGTGCATCTCTGCTTATGTCGAAACAAATGCAATGTTTTTCCTTTGGGAGAAACATTATGTGAATGGGAACATCAAAATACATACCTAAAAAATGAAAGGTTAGGAAAAGACATGTAAATTATAGTGTATAGGGTACTATAAAAACCTGTAATCTACAACCATAAATATTCATTTATGCATTTACATGTATCTCATGCATAAATTTCAATGGTAGAACCTTGTTATTAGAAAACTATGGTCTGTAATGAGGGAAAATTTTGAATTCCTTCTGTTCATCTAGAAAATCACAAGGAAAAAATATGATTTTTGAAAAGATATGGTGTAACCATTGTTGTATAGTATAGATTTTAAGTTGTAACAATGTTGTATGTATGTGTTTTTCAAATGTACCTTTGACAATGGACTTTGAAAGGATGTTCATTTCTATATGTGAAAAAATTGTGGTTAAATATTTTTTGAATTGCTAACTTGAGATCTTGAAGTTAAGATGTTTTTCTAAATGTCTTTGCCAAATTCCTTAGAGATGTAGCTGTTGTTGTACAATACAAATTGTAGGATGTATCAATTGTGTATATATATGTTTTTCAACGTGCTATATGTGTTTAAAGCTTTAAAATTTTATTAAATTATATATAAATATGTGTGTGTGTGTGTGTGAGTGTTTCAAATTTCTAGTATGTTGAATTTAATGCTAAACTTTTTAATGAAAATTTTAAGTGTTGAGATTTATTTGAATTTCAAAGTTAATGAACTTGAACAATAATATAGTGAATTAGGTTGTAGGTACAATATATTCATTTTTACAATTTGGGGGTGTTTTTCTCCACAATTTTGGCAGTTCAATCCACCCTCAGCCACTCCAAAGAAAACCCTCGCGATTTTTGTTCATAAAGAGAAACAGTTGTTTGATTTAGGGTTTTCTTAAGTAAACATGTAGAAATATGATTCTTGGTAGCGAGTTTGGCCTTCTGCGAAAAAAAAATTACCCCTTGCACCTTCAAACTAGAAGAACACAAATTGCGTAGGTTTATTATTTTCCGACCCTCCCAATTTTTTTGTCTCCAATGATATTGATCTTCAAGCCCTCATTCTAGCAAGATAACAAGATTTTCTACCACTATAATATCCCCTTTTAAATATTTGATACTATTTCTCACAAATTCCTTGTAAACTCTGGAAAATTAAATTGCAAATAAAATAGGGAATTTTTTGAAAATATCTTATTGCTAATTTGTGTACAATTTCTTCAATGAAAATACGCCATAAAAATTTTCCATAAACAAATAAAATTGCAAGCCTTTAAATTACCAATTCAAGAAATTGGAGAAAAAATCAGGAAAAATCCCAATTTATTTATTAAATAATCTTGAGAGGGCATTAACATCAATAATTCTCAGGAAAAACGTGGTACCAAAAACTCTATTGTTTTTTGTTGGATTCCACGTGATCTTGAAACCCATCAACTGCCTTATTCTAATTTAGCCTTCATAAATTCAACCTCCTCAAGTGATGTGTTATGCGAGAACACAACCACCTCATTTATCATGTTGAGCACTACTAAAGATCCCGAAGTGATTCTTCCTCTTGACTATCTAGGTTGGAATCTTTCACCACCAAAACTAATGACCACCATCTAGGGTGTATCCTAAACACCAAAAATTGGAATTATACAAGGGATTCCCTTCACACAGTAGGCCACTAAAGCTCCCAAATATAACTCATATCAATCCAGATCTTCATGCCTTCAAATGATCCCTTACCTTGCTTTTATTTTGATGGTTTTCTCAATACCATGGACCAATAGAATGGGTCTTCTGAAAACAATGGGTCTTTTTTTCTTATTTTAATAAAGTGACATTTTTTCATAAGGTTAATTGTTTAATTAATTTTTAAGTCACTTGGTAATCACTTTCATTAATTTAATTATTCAATATCACCTAATAGATGCCATTAAATAATTAATTTATCTTGTTTGTTTTTTATTCTTGAAAAGGGACATGACAAGCAAGGAGCACTCTTGGATCCACTGTCACTCACTTGATGGAGGTGGCCATTTTTGGATAATGGAATTATGTTGGAAAGCCTTTCCTCCCACACATGTGGAGGACTGATTTCATTTTTATTATGATTTGTCATTCATAGGGTTATCTTTAGATTGTCTTGTGACCGAATAGCCTAGTTGAATGTTTGAAACAAAATTTTGGGGTTTTTTCATTGTAAATTAATAAAAATGAGTTGGTTGAACTCATATAAATAGAAGGAAGTCATTTTCATTGATCATCGTAAAACACACTCATTTATGTTCTCTTGAGTGAGTGCACACTAACTATTTTCTCTTTTTCTCATAGATGCAATGAATGAATAATGTTGCAAATTGCCTTGGAGGGTATATTTTTGCATGAAAATATAATCTTGTGGATTGATGAAGTGATTTTTGCTTGAATTGTGTAAATTTTAAGAAAAAATAGTGTATGACTAAAGAATATATGGTAAAAGGAAACAAGAGCTAAAATGTCTTACCTAGCATGTAAATCCATCTAAAAAAACACATGCAACAACAAAAATCAAGGCTGAAAATTCAATTAAATAAAAGGAGAAGTAATAGACTTCGATAATGCTGAAAATAATCTTTTTTTTTATCTGTTTAATATGGAATTTAGCAATCCAATCTAGTGAACCAAACCTTGCTGAATTATTCATTGACTAAGTCAAAGGAATCCTCCATGAACTTTTGAATTAGAAATGTAGTTGGGGTAGCTTGTATTTTGCATATGTAATATATTTTTTCTCATATGAACTGAAATAATTATGAATAGAATACATCACTATATTTAGAAATAATTACTAACAACGGTTCACTTGGTTGATTAATTTTTTTTATTAGTTAAGCTTCAAGCATCATGTAAATGATCCACACATATATTTGATCCACCCAAATGTCTGTGATGACTTCCCTAAAATTTCCAATACATATTGTAACTGACACAGGGCTAAAAGTTCGTGTAATAAAAGTTAGTAAAGGAAAAAATAAGACCACGCTTAAGGGACACTTATTCCAAGTTGAATGTTGGGAAAATGTATCCTAGTGGGCATCACTAGATATGTTTATGGCTTAGGGGAAATTGGCAAAGGAAATTCCTAAGGCATTAAAAAGGAAAAACGGTATTTTGGCACATTTATTTATGAAAATAAAGGAAATTAGGAGAAAATGAAGGTGAAAGGTCACACGTTTCATGTGAGGAGTAAATTGAAGGAAAATAATGGAAAATTGAAGAAATTAGAGGCATGAATGATAAAAATGCCTTAGAGCATCAGTTGGTATATTTTTTTTAGTTCATTTTCAAAATTACACTTAGAGAGGAGAAGAGCACCAAGAGGAGAAATATTTCAAGCAAGCAAAGGAAGGAAAAGGAAAGGAAATGAAAGCAAATATCAAGTAAGGAAGAACATGATCAAGAAACTTCAACAAGAATACTTGTAGGTAACAAATTACATGTATTGTTTCCTAGTTGATTTTGACATGCATGGCATGTGCTTGTTGGTATTTAGTTCTTTTGTTGTTGGTGGCATGGTTTTGTTGGGTTTTAACAGTAATTTTCAGCCTTGCCTTGCCTTTTTCTGGAAATCCATGGTGTGATGAGATTTCTCTCAATTTTGAGCTTTAGAATTGTTGGATGGTTTCATAATCCGGGACAGAGGTGATCTTAGGAGCATTCCCAAAGGACTAGGAATCCCTTGACCGATTTTGGCGAGATACACGATAAAGCTTGAGGGTGGTGTATCTGTAAGGGCCTAGTGATTCAGTGTGGATTGTGGTAAATCCTAGAGAGAAGTATATTGAAATTTCGTCAAGGGTAGGGATGATATCTGGAGGCATTCCAAGCTCGGTTTGATTTTGTGATCTCGATGTCGGTTTAAGTGATATAATGGTATGGTGAGGGTGGAGGTGGTTTAACCTCTGGATCCTCTTTGTTGTTTTTGTATTGGTTTACCAATGAGATACCACATCTCTGCTTAGAATATGGCATGGGGGTGACTGGCTGAAAGAAATATTTGGTTCAGCCATGTTTATGGTCGGGTGGTACGTGGATGTCTCAAACTTGGTTGGCTCTTCCCTATGTTTAACAAAATAAAAATTCTCTTTCTTTTTACTTGTATTTATGTGGTTTTAATGGTTGTTATCTTATGGTTATTTCTGTGGTTATATGCTAGTTATAAGCATGGTTATGTGATTGGTTCTAATCATGGTTCATTTAATGTTTTACTTGTAACTGAAAGAATAATGGATGAAAGACCTAATTAATGTTAAGACAGTTAATGGGAGAGGGTGGTGGTCCTTCTTGATAAGTTTCATATGATTTTCGAGTCCCTTATAATCATACTTGCATTCATGAACTGTAGATTGCATTTTTTCCAAGTGCTTAACAGAATGTCGGTCTCATTTGGGGATGGTCAGGCCTAGTCCTGATGTTTATTTTTGTTTTACGAGCATTTTTCTTATGTCATTTATGAATTCTTAAAGTTACATGGATTTATGGGCAGATATCTAGCCCCAGCCCCAAAATCTAGCCTTAAAATACATAGTCGTCAACACGATACTGAGTAAACAATTCCACAGTCGTACTGATGCAGGCTTGTGGAAGTGACTGGGGGTTTCCAGTCACATTGATGCCTTGGAAAGGAAGCAATTGGGGGTAAAAATCATGGAAAAATCATGTTGGCTCATGGGATGGATACTTTGAGGGGTTGGGCTACTCTTGGAGGGTATTGTGGGAGCTAAGGGAGGTCATTAAAGTTTGTTTTTCAACTCCATTTCCTTAAGGTCACCTAGGAGGTTTAGGCTGGTCATAACTGCCCCATATCTCATGTTTACCCTACGTAATCCGGTGAAAGTGGATATATGTGAGGGGAGGTGTACGTTACAAGTGGTATCAAAGTGTGGTTGCACTCTCTTTAGGAAATTATGATGTTGGCAAGGTCTTTATCATTATGCATGGGATCTAGGTACATTGCTCGTATTGTCATGCATGATGGTGTATATTGAGGTGTTTTTATATGGATATGTTTATGATTATACATGAACATGCTAATGTGGAACGATCTTGTAGATGAGATAAGCCTCCCCTGAACAACAATAAGGTATGGATTTTATTTTAGTATCTAATTTTTATTTTTTTTCTGACATGATATACTTGTAGGAAGAAGAGAGTCAAGGATGAGGAGAAAAATGGTAGACTATAGTTCTAGTGACTCCCCCTACAGATCAGTTGGGCGGAAAGGATATGATTATTATCTGGGTGTGGCAGATACATTGAGAAGCTTGAGGGGAGGGATTAGAAGTTGTAAGGTAGACAATGATAGGTTGGTTGAGGCTCAGGAAAGACTTGTAAGGACTTTGGAAAAGTAGATGGAGGTCAATGTAGCGATTTTTCAAAGCTTGATAGAGTTACAGAAATAAGGATATATGAGGATTAGTCAAGAGGAGAAGGAAAATACTAATGGAGCCTATGGTAGCAGGTCTCGGTCTGGACACAGGTTGGGTAGAGGGTACATAGTTAGAGGTGGCATATCATGGGACACACCTGACATGAGGACTGGTATGCATGTGAATCATTCTAGTTTCTCTTCCAGGAGACATCATCATAGTCATCACCATCATCATCCTGATAGGAGGGGTGACTATTTTCCAGAGCAGTTCAAGAAGGTAAAGCTGCCAAAATTTGATGGAGATATGAAGAATTCAGAATATGCAGAGGCATGGTTGCTTTGGATGAAGAAATTCTTCAGATTGTGTATTTATACAGAGAACATGAAATCCAAGATAACCACTTTCAGTCTTAAAGGGAAATAAGATATATGGTGGGAGGATGTGAAGAATGTTAAAGGTATTCAAGAGGATGACTTGACTTGGGATGAGTTTCATAGGCTCTTCAAGAAGAAGTACATGTCAGAGAGGTACTATGATTCCAAAGCTAAGGAGTTTTATGATTTCTAGATGGGTTCCATGACAGATGATGAGTTTACTAGTAGTTTCTTAGATTTGTTGAGATGTGTGCCTTCCCTCAAGGAGGAGAAGGCCATGGTTCAGATATTCATCAATGGTCTGCCAGTATCATACAAGGACCAGATTGAGTTTGATGAGCCTAGAGCACTAGAATAAGTCATTCGAAATATGAAGCATTGTTATGATCAGTAAAAGCGTAAATTTGAGCCTAGGTGTGACTTGAAAGAAAATGATAAAGATAAAGGAATATGAACACCAAAGTGGGGAAGGCCTCATGAAATAGGTGAGATATAAAATGTGGTTCCTTACAATAAGTTTAATACAATTGAGAAGGGACATGGATCGCATACAGGAGAGCAACATATGAGATGGTAGGTCCCTATGTTACTAGTGTATCCCCTTATTGTTATTGTTAGCGTAACCCCATTATTGTTAATTTTTTTCCGATGTAGTCCCCATATTGTTATTATTGTGCCCCATAGAATTCCACTATTGTTATTGTTGTGCCCTTACATTATTATTTTTATGTAGGCTCTGATTATATTGTGACTCCTTAGACTCCTATATATAGAAAGGAGGTTTTTCATTTGAATCAACCAAGAATTGTTCATTTATGTAATATAAAGGAGGTTTCCGTTGATCTATGTTTTCTTCTATTTTGTGAGCTGATTGCATAACATAGTGTATCAGAGCTTTGGATTCTAGGGTTTCGCTTCTTGAAATAAGTCATCTTCGAATTTTTGCTATAATTTTTTTTCTACAAAGTTTCTAAAGCGGTAATTGAAACCACACAAATCATAAATATTGGTGAACCTCATGTACAAATTTTAGATCTTTGTTCGCTATATTTTTGGAGATATGATCTAAGGAAGTTAGGGTTTTTACAAGCTTCAAATTTTCATCTCAAAAAGATGACCGAGGGAAAATCGTCATAACTTTAGTTTCCAACATCGAATATGAATTCTATAAAAATTGGCTAAAAGTGGAAGGAATTTTTTTTTTTTCTGTATCAATTTTAGAGTTGAACTCTTAAACAGTGACATGTGGAATCCCTTATAAATTCGATTTACTGAACTATTCCATGATCAAGTAATCGTGGTAGATTGGGCATAAATTTACCTTGAAGAATCCAAATTTGGTTTGATCTATGGCATTGGAAATAAGACTTAGAGGGATACCATAGGACCAAAGTTCAGATCTTGAAGATACTACATCACAGAGATACAACAGTTTCAATATCAAGATCCTAAAAAATAAGAAAAAGGTGTGTATTTATTTGTAAAAATTTCATAAATTTTGTTTGAAAAATCAGTTTGAAGTGATTCCAAGGGAATATTGAGGCATATATATCAGTATTGGGTTTAAAAATTCCTCCCAAAAAAGATAATTCCACACCTATTAAGCCTGCAGAGAGCTCTACTATGGCGCATGAGGAGGAAAAATTACATCATGACATATCAAAATTACGAGACCAATTGCAACAAATTTCTCTCTCAAAAAGAGAAACTCAACATGAACCAAAAGGTGACATGGATGGTTTAAAAGGCGACATGAATGGCTTAAAATTAGACATGGATGGTTTGAAGAATGGTTTAAAATCAGACATGGATGGCTTGAAGAATGACAAAGTTTCTACAAGAAATGATTCCTAATGGCGAAAAGGTAGTAGATCAAACTCACGACAAAAATAAAATAAATGTTAATCATGATTTAATAGACTCTAATGTTGGATTAAAAACCCACCATTATTCCAAAGATCGATATGAATAAATTTGATGCCAAGGATCTGGTAACATGGATACTACATATGGATCAATATTTTGACCTCCATAATGTGAAAAAAACACAAAAGGTATGCATTGCAACTTTATATTTAGAACCAAATCATTTTGTATGGTATCGATGGATTTTTTCTCGTAAAGCACTTTTCACTTGGTTAATTTTTATGGAGAAAATGATAACATATTATGAGGATACAAAAAGAAACACCTTCTTTAGCCAATTGATAAATCTCAAACAAAAGGGTTCAATGGTGGAACACATTGAGGACTTTCAAAAATTGAATATAAGGGTAAATGATATTCCAGAGGAGCATATGATTGACTTCTTCATAGGGACTTTAAAGGATAAAATCCAACATGAGGTTCTCCTTTGGGAACCTGATTGATTGGAGAAGGCATCAAGTTGGCAAGAAAAAATGAAAGAAAATTTATGGAAACAAGGAAGCTTACCACTCACAACTATAAATATGGAAGTGTTGCTGCTCATAGCCTTTCATTGTAAGATAGCCAAGGAATTCAACTGCTTCCTATATCCAACACCATAGTGTCAAGTGATGGTTGCAAATGGAGGAACTATAAATTTCTCTGGAAATTGCTATAATATCAAGCTAACGATGGGGGTAATATGTATTGAATATCCTAATGCTTTCCATTCCAATGGTTGGTGTTAATGTTGTACTAGGAGTTCAATGGTTACAATATTTCGGTACGATAAATTTTAATTTTCAAGAATTTTTCTTGAAATTTTTTTGGGAAGAAAAGGAAGTTGAATTAATGGGTATTGTAGGGAAACCAGGAAAGATAATTAGATCTAATGGCATGACAAATCCTCTAAATAAATAACAACGAGGCGTAATTGCACAACTTTTCTTACTAAAGTTTCAAACATCTAAATCATTTATTTCTCTAGATCTCCAAAAAGTATTTGACAACCATTCCAAGGTATTTGAGACTCCCAAAGGCCTCCCAACTATTTTTTATCATGATCATTCTATTCATTTGATTCCAAGAACTGTTCCTCCAAACATCAAGCCTTACAGATATCCCTATTCCCAAACAAGCGAATTGAACATATGATTACATAAATGCTAGAGGCTGATATAAGTCAACCTAGTCAAATTTCTTTCTCTTATCCATTAGTATTGGTACATAAGAAGGACGGATCATGGCACATGTGTCTGGATTATAGGGAGCTCAACAAGGTAACTATTAAAGATAAATTTCCCATTCATGTCATTGATGAATTATTGGATGAATTACATGGAGCAATTTACTTCACCAAGTTGGATCTTCGTTCAGGATATCATCAAATTAGAATGAAGACTGAAGACATTCCAAAAACAAAATTTAGAAATCATGAGGGTCATTATGAATTTTTGGTCATTCCTTTTGGCCTTTCCAATGCACCTTCTACATTTCAAGGGTTGATGAATTCCATTTTCAAACCCTTCCTTAGAAAATTTGTGTTAGCATTTTTTGATGATATACTAATCTACAACAAGTCTTGGAAGGATCATGTTCAACTTGTTGACATGGTGCTAAAACTATTGGAGGAGAAACAATTATATGAAAAAACCTCCAAATGTTTTTTTGGAGTACAAGAGGTGGAATATTTGGGTCATATTGTATCTCATGAGCGTGTTAAGGTAGACCCTAAGAAAATTAAAGCCATCAAGGAATGGAAAATCCCCAGAAGCATAAAGCATCTATGAGGATTTCTCGAGTTAACATGGTGTTCTCACAAACTTGATAGGAACTATGGGAGAATAGTAGCACCTCTAACAACATTACTGAATAAATATGCATTTTCTTAGACTCCAAAAGAAACTAAGGCCTTTAAACATCTTAAAGAGGCAATGTGCCAAGCATCGGTCTTAGCTATGCCAAACTTTAGAAAAAACCTTTTTTGTGGAATGTGATGTCTCAGAAAATGGAATTGGTGTTTTTTTAATACAAGAAGGAAGACCCATTACTTTTGAAAGTTGTCCAATCAAATGAAAGTATTTATAGAGACCTATTTATCAGAACGAAATGTTGGCAATACTACATGCATTAGAGCAAGGGCAACCTTACCTAATGGGAAGACACTTCAAGGTAAAAACAAATCATGATAGTCTTAAATCATTTTTGGAACAAATATTGTCTTCAGAAGTGCAACAAAAATGGGTGACAAAGATGTTGGGTTATGAATTTGAAATAATCTACAAAAAAGGGAAGACAAATTTTGTTACAGATGAACTCTCAATAAAGGATGAGGATGTGGAAGCATTTCTTTTTTCCATTTATACTATCCAACCAGATTGGATAACCGAAGAAAGGGAGGAATGCTAGAATGGCGAAGAAGTGTGGACACTCATTCAAAATTTGTGGCAAGATCCTAGTACATCTGATACATTTAGCTGGAAAAATGATTCATTATGGTATAAATATTGATTATATATTTGTAAGAATTCCCAACTAAAACAAAATAGTCTTTGGAATTGCACACCTCTCCCTTAGGAGGACACTCAGGATTTTTAAAAACTTGCAACACGGTCAAGAAGGAATTTTTTTGGGTGAGATGGCCTTAAGTATTATATTCAAAATTTTGTGGCGGAATTTTTGGCCTGCCAACAAAATAAAGTTGAGACAATTACGACCCCGAGTCTACCACAACATTTATCCATTCCAAGTCAACATTGGGAGGATGTTTCAATGGATTTTATCATAGGTTTACCCAAATCTGAAGTTAAGAGTGTCATCATGGTTGTAGTTGATAGAATTACCATGTATGCACACTTTTGTGCGTTATCTCATCCATTTAAATCTAGTACATTTGCTAGTTCATTTATCGAAACAACTCAAAAGCTACATGGAAACCCAAATATTATTTTAAGCAACAAAGATCCCATTTTCACTGGAAATTTTTTGGACAGAATTATTTTCTTGTCTGGATACTTGTTGGCTTGATGGGGCCTAAACCCGGGTTCGAAGTGACTGCGCAATCCAACAAAACCAACTATTACCGGCACTTTCGGCTACAATCTGCTTGCACAGACCAAAGTCTCACCCGAGGCAATATAGGGGGATGCTAGAACCAGGTTTCTGCATCCAAAGGGATAGAGGATTGTGGCTTTAGGGATTTTCCTCCTTAACAGAGCTTCGCAGGTTAGACCTATCAATAATATAGTCATTGTTCAACACATTTTCTGAACTTACTACAGAATACAAGATCTTACTTATTCATACATTAAAGAAAGCAAATAACCATAAACAAGAGTGTGCTATTCAATTATAGATTAAAACCCTTATTTAACACATATATTCATAAACAATAGGTAAAATAAAAACACTTCAATGTAACTTATATATATAAAATAGTTATTTCATTAATAGCTAGATCCCTCTCATACATTCAATTCCACCCTACGCACACAGCTGCAAGAGTTTGTGCACACAACTACAGGGTTCTACACACACAACTACAAACTTCCTAAGGTCTATGCGAACAAAGATGTAGGAGCATTTTCCTCTAACCCAAAACACAAACTCAAAAAATTCTTACATCCAAATGCATCTTATAAGATCTATCAATTAATCTTACTTCTTCTCTTCACGTCATGCATCTTATCACTATGACTTCTATCTAGAATCCTTATATAGGTTTATCCTTTACAATACCATGGTCCAAAACCATGGGAGGAGTCTAGCGTTCACAAAATATCCCTTCCCATTACATAGTAAGGGCTTTGACCCACCCTAAATCCCCTATGACTCAAAATACACTATGTGTAGCACTTGTCGATTTGTAGAGCCTTTCCTTGCTGATTTCTTTGAGGGGATCCCATCTCCAACATGCCCCCAACATAAAATTGTGACTTGTCCTTAGTCACAAAGGTTGTGTGCCTTTCTCTTCACCTTGATTCTACTCAAGGTGTCCTTCAACAACAAAACTACTTTGGTGCACTACTTTTCAAACTCCCTAACTTCTCCTAGAAGTGTCTCTATAACCTTCTTCGCTACCTTATGCTCGAATCCTTTTTGTGTCGTGCGCAGTGCCTTCAAATTATTCTCCACAGTTTGTGAGAGCTAGTTGGCCTCAGTTCCCATGGTTTTAGTATATCTATAAGTAGTTACTCCTTTCTGCGTAGCTCATCAACCTACTCCTGTAATAATTTACCCCCTTGGAGATGGTTAATCCCCTGCATTGGTGCTAAGGTCTTAACAGTGACCTTAATCTGATCCATTTGTTCTATCTTTTCACGCACCTCAGCCTGTAGCTTTTTCACCTGAGGGTTCTCTTGCAATGAGACCTATACGTCAAGAATTTCCCCAAACACATGCACACACTCTTGTATGTGGGACTCAACCTGTTCTTAGGTAGCTTTAAGCTATGTTGCGCACTTCTCCTAGACTTCTGGAGGAGTGGCATGCTGCAATTTCAACTCAAACTCAACTATATTTATATGCATTTCTAAGCACACTTCATCAACTTTGGCCTTAGAGTCCTTAACTGCGGTGGCCAACTTGGCCACTTTCTCTTCTGGTGGAGATGTAGCATAAATCTATATCTCTAGCAGCTCGATGCACGCTTTATAGATAGCCTCTTCCAACTTCTGTCGTTGTGGTGCCTCAACCCCGAACTCTTGGACAACAAGATTCTTTTCCTCATCCATTCTCCACCTTTCCTTAATAACATCATAAATGATTAGGAATGCCCACTATTCTCTAATCTTTAGTTACTCATCAATGCCCCTGTGGATTTAATGTAAAGCCTGCAGTGGCATCGCAAAGAGATTCAACTTTGTATTATGCCAGAGGGTCACCAGCCTTAGCATCCCTACCATGTCAAAACTCAGTATGCATGCAAGAATAGGCACCATGCGGGTATTAGATGCCAGTGCCAAGTAATGTGCCGCTACACTTGTACCACCTTGTGCTACGCTTGATTAAACCACACTCACTTTCAATCCATTCATGCTTGCCTCCACAACGCTCATCTACACTTGCAAGTCTTGCAAGACCTTTTGACCATCTGCTAACACTTTCTTATATTGTTCTTCAATACTTCCCCAAAATTACTTAGTGGTCTGCTTCACGATATCCCCAATTTCATTGAGGTCCCCATCAGTAAGGACCATGGCTTCTGGGCCAATGGACTTATCGGACTTCACCTTCTTTCGCACACCACCCTTCTGTCATTGTCTTCACTTGGTGGTAAAGGGGGAAGTTGGGTCTGTGTTGAGATCACCATCAAGAATAAAATTCCCTCCTGTGTCCAGAATCTTTGTGTCAGGTTCTTTCTTAGTCACAAACATGACCTTTATGTCCTTATTTCCTCTTAACTTATTGAGCTTCGCCCCACTCGTTCTGCCCTGCGACGTGCCCTCAGGATGTAGAGACAAAAAATCACTCAACCATTGGTTAATGATGGCTTCCATATCTTCTTCTTTGACCTGGTATGACAACTCGTACGAGACCTGAGTAATGTCCTTCTTTGCCTGGATGTGTATGTGATGGAATTTTTCTTTGAACTCTGCTACATGTCAATATTGCTCCACAATGATTGGTTATAACTGGGGCTTTTGGTTAAGCACTTTCTGCAAACTCATCTCAAATCTACCTAGAAAGATTTATTAGGCATAATTGTCGATGGCGTTGTTGAATGACATAGAGAAGCATATCTAGCTACTTCGCATAGATCGGGGTCTGTAGTGTTGAACTATGACTTCTCAGGTTCTCTCCACTCTAACAATGAAATGATAATTATAAGCCACAGATAGTGGAACTGCTTGCCTTCTTCTTGTGCTACTTTGAAATTTGTGAAGAATCCAGTACATAAGTATCATGCCTAGTTATATAATACGCCCTTGGTGCACTCTACAGCTAATGCTATGATAGGTGTGGAAGCCTCCTATCTGTGAATTTTCCTCATAATATTCCTCGCAAGAATTTTTGCGGAAAAGTGCACAGTTATATCTAAAATGGAGTTAATTAAATAACCCCAGGTTCCCTTCGTCAGCTCGTAGTCATTCTTCATCTTATCCGCAAGCTGCATATCTTGGATTTTTCTAAAAAAATCTTCCATGGAGTCTAACCTAAGGCAAGGAAGGGCCTTAATTCTCCTTATGAGCATCTCATTAATGGGGGTCCTCTTCCCCAACCACAAACAATCGTCATGCACTAAGGCCATCAATTGGTGCATACAAATAGTGTTGATAGTACTGCACCCAAAGTGTGGTACATATAACATGTTGAGTATCCCGACCTCCTGGATACCCTTCACCCATTTCATTGGGTCCAACCATGTTATTCCTCCTTTATAGGCCTACTTCCGCAGATATCTACTAGGATAAAACTGTGGGTATTTTCTCCAACCATTAAAATCCCAATCCTCCATTCTGAGATAAGGCATATTGGCTAGTAACTCTCCTTCAACCAACACCTTATCTCGAATCAATGGTGTAAACACCTTGTATGTCACTGTAGTGGGGTCTTTAACCATCTTCTTATCCTTTAGCTTCCAAGGTAGAATATATGGAGGCAGCCTAGTGATAGGCTCAACATCCTCAGCATCAATCTCTTCTGGGACTTCTTCTACTTTGTCATCATCTGATTCTATCTCTATGGCATTTTTATATTGATCTTGAGCTCTCTTACCCCATGGTTACTTTGGAATTTTCTTCCAGGGCGACGACCTTAGGATTTGTTTCTTAGGCTTCACAGACGGTGTTGGGCCAGCAAGCATCTGCTTTCTAGGTGACATCGGCCCTGTGGCTGTTACTGTCAGTGTGGCCACCATGGTGCGATATACTCTTGGATTGAATGTGTGGTTGAGCCCTACCTTGATCAAGGTCTCTCTAAATGTTGTGAAACTGTATTGACATTCAATAGTTCACTTGGATTTCTTGCAGGAAGCAACTCTCACTTCTAACACTTAGCATGCAAAGTGTTTGAATGGGGAGCGAGATCCCTCCTTTTTAGAAAATTTCAAATTAAAACCGCATCATCGCCTTTAGATACTCCTAATAAATGCCAATTTGGTGGCAAATCCACCCACATATGCCCATTAATTACATCTCTCTCATTCCTTTTAACAGCCAATTCATTGTCCAATCAGCTTTTACTACTCGAACGGTCATATTTTTGATGAAATCCATGAGACTCACCCCCTTAGAGAAGTCATGCCTCCCTCGACACAATAACCCTGAGCTGCGCTTACCTTCAGACTGTTGTGCGGTACTGCGAATGTGATGAATCCATCCTCCAATAGAATCCTTCTATGTCTATTCATCTCGGTACCCATAGATCTCCTCCCCCAACACAAAATTATTGGTCGGGTCTATCCAATCAAGGTGTACTAATGTCCTTGGCTCCTTGGTAATTCAGGATACCCTTGCCTTAACTTCCTGAAGAGCCTAATTAATGCACTCCCAACCATCAGGGAAGATATATGTGAATAAGAACCCTTCTATCATCTCATCCCAATCTGTCGTGCCATGGCACAACTCTGTTTCGAGATACCATTGCTGAGGTATTGTCTCTAAATAATGAAAGAACATGTGCACCCATTATGTCTGAGGTTCGATGCCCCAAGATTCAATCCAGCGATCCAAGTGCTTGAGAGGATTCTTTTAACCATCATACTTCTCCACAATCTTTGTATCAACATGACCAAATCTTAGCCTTAGCAACTTAAAAAACTCCTTCCATCCTTCGAAACTTTCTCTGTGCGTGCCCCACCATCAGGTGAGTTTCAAACTTGAGACCTATCGCTCTGATAGCACTTGTTGGAATCATGATTGTCGTTAGACCAAAACCCACAAGCGTTAGTCTCTGCTACAATCTCTAGAGTTAGGATCCACGAGAGGTGGTTAGTCCATGTCACGAAACACACGAGGAGCGTTGAACCCAATGTCCAACAGAGTATACCTCAATGTGATGCCCAAAGCTTCATATCCTTTGTCCTTAGGCACCTTTTTCTCAAATTATTCTAGAAACAAGACAACATTCCCTGTGTCATCGTAGAAAGGTAAGTCGCATGCTTCCGATCTGACACAACACAGAGATTTGCTAACCCTGTTACAACGCTTAGTGGTTACTTCATGCAAACAATTCTACCAATGTTCCAACTCTTCATCGGAATCTGAAACGCATGAACTATCACACTCCCAACATATTTTACCATCCTTAGTGGGATTAATGCAGTCTTCATCCTGCATAGTAAGCTTATATATCTAATAAATCTCAACATCCCCATACTCATGTTTTACAGGCTCTGTATAGAAGCGCACCTTCAAAAGGATATAATGGCACAAAAAATCGGGTACCAAGTTGATTTTTGTAGTATCGAAAATTTCTCTAAGCCCCAAATTTGGTGGAGAGGCTTAGACGTGGGTATTCCAAAGCACCCAGAATCTGTTTGTGAAAATTACACTCAGTTAATGTTTTATTAAATTAATTATTTATTTTATTGTAGACCCTAAGTTTAAACTTAGGGAAATTAAATAATTAAAGGAAATTAATAAAGCATAGTGAGAATAATCTAGAAAAGGCGGTGATCAAGTCATGTTATAATCTTAACCGTTGATTAGATATCTAATCTCGGCCATTGATTTCTCAATGAGAAGAATATAAAGGAAGGCTTGAGGGTCATTTGGAAAGACACACATGGAGTGAACCTTGAGATCGAATTCTTCGGATGGAGTACTGCTCAGATGAAGATCAGATCTAAGTGATTCAATGCAGTGAGGGGCAGAGTAGCTTCTAGAGAGAAATATTTTCTCAAACGGATAATCATCAACATAGAGAGGAAGGAAACAATTCAGGGTGACGCACATCCATCCCAGATCCTGTTAGGACTGCATAGAGGCTGCACATAGGCTACAAAAAGGTTCATAGGGTTTTCGAGATTTAGCTACCAAATCAGATCCAGAAGCTGGAAGATGGGGTGTGAGACTAGGAAGCTCAGATCTATGATTCTGAGAGTCAGATAAAAAAAAATTTCTGGGGTGACACAGTCCTTATAGGAGGTGACGTAGTCCCTATGCAGTGACTGCATAGAGACCTCCAAAGGTAGTATTTCCAGTGTCTGGATCAGTTGTATTTTCCAGTGATTGTGTGAGGTAAAACTCACAATTTCCTTCTGCTAGTATTTCTCTCTATAACCAAATAACCCTTGATGTATCCAGAGAAGTATTCAGAATTTTCTACTGCTTAATAATACAAACCCTCAGATCTGTTGCACCGGTTTTCCCACATTGGGTTTTTTCGGGGACTTGTGTCCAAAAATAATTGTGTCCTACATGTGATTGATTTCTTTCTCAGTTTCTTGTTTCAAAATCATATTTATTAAGTGTAGGTTGCCTCATTAGTTACTTCAATAATTCAGATCTGAATTTTAATTACGTAAATGTAATTTACTTAATAGGAGAGGTACACTCAGTTGATGCAATAGGATTCCTTATATTGTCAGATAGAGGAATTTTCACATGGTATCAGAGCATTTGATGTGAAACAGGAAGAGAAGATCTGAATCTGAAGAGAAGGTTGAGTTGATGTAGCAGTAACAAATAGAATCCCCAAAGGGATTGCACAGATCTGGCTAGGAGGGTTGAGGTATTGAGGTTGTCTCTCTCTGAGTGAGTCGATAGAGAGGTAGAAATTCCAGTTCAAGATTTTTTTGAGGTAGAGAGAGCGGAACAGAGCCTTCATGCAGAGCTAGAGGGACAAAATTTTTCTACAGGTGGTTGCTGGAGTAGAGAAGCGTCAGAAGAAAGAAAAATCACTTATCAGGGAATTCTTCCTCAATGAATTCATAGCCAAGGAATTCAACATTTTTCCAGGATTTGAGTAGCAGATTTATGAGCTCTAAAAGGAGTGTGTATGCCTACCTAGGCTGCGTAGAGGGGGATAAATAGGAATCAATTCGACAGTTTTTGACTAAGATGGCAGCTCATGGTCTTAGAGATCAGGACCGATTGGAGGGTTCCTTCAACTATGTAATTGTTAGAAAATTATATATTACATAGAAATGGAATACATAAAATATGCGGAAACAAAAAAACATAAATAACATATAAAACAACAGAAACACAAATATATGTGGTTCACCCAACTTGGGCTACGTCCATGGAAACAACTAGTCCTTCCTTTCTATTATCCAGCAAAATGAAGAGACACAACCCTCATTAGATCTGATGTAATATCCTCTACTCTCTCACACAGTCCCCCTTTCTATTTCTCGCTCAGAGTATACACGCCATGCAAAGACACAATAAAATACCCTCATACAATATAGGGGTTGCCTTCTATGGCAAAAAACCCTAAATTAAACATAACTTCTACCGTCAGATCATTCGCCTAATGAACGACCCAGATTGACTACGAAATTAGAATATTTTACAAGAAAATTTTACATTTTTTTTAGCTTCGAGGGAGCTGGTCCCAAAACCCCCCACCAGGGGGGGCTCCAAAATGGCATCGCCTCCCCCCTTGAAACCCCCTGATCGTGATCAAACGACGATTGGCATTGCTGCCCTATTAAGAGCATGGGTCCAACATGACAATACATCTAAATAAGGAAGATAATCAAGCTCCACACCCAACAATCTCCCACTTGGAGATTGATTGTAGCAACTCCACTGCTGCTTCATTTGTTGGAAAATTACTCTAATTTGGACCTGGATGTTTCTTACCTTCATCATCATAGTTGAAGACCAATTGAAACTAAGAAGAATCTCATTTTCTCCCTAGTTACAACTTTTGTTAGCATATCTGTAGGATTCTGGCTAGTTTGTATCTTTTCCAACTTCAATTGTCCATCTTCCAACACTGACCGTATGAAGTGGTACTTGAGTTGTATGTGATTAGTCCTGGAATGAAATGTTGAGTTCTTTTCAAGATGAATGGCACTCTGGTTTCATTGTGTAACCTTCCTATCTCCTTCTTCTTACCCAATTCATCCATAAAACTTTGTAACCAAATCATTTCTTTACTAGCCTTTATAGCAGCAACATACTCTTCTTCTATTGTTGAAAGTGAAACAAAACTTTTCGTTTTTGAAACCCAACTGAAAATTGTTCCAGCTACAATAAATACACACCCTGTAGTGCTCCTCTTGTTATCTCTATCACTTGCCATATTTGCATCAAGATATCCCTGTAGAGAAATGTTTGAACCACCAAAGCACAATGCTTGATTTGTGGTACCTCTCAAATATCTGAGAATCCATTTCATTTCCATCCAATCTTATTTTCCTGGAATTTTCATGTACCTTCTTACAACTCCCACTGCATGTGCAATATTAGGCCTTGTGCAGACCATTGCATACATTAAGCTTCCAACTTATGATGCATATGGAACTTTAGACATATACTCCATTTCTTCTTGGGTCTTGGGGCGCATCTCATTACTAATTTTGAAATGGCTAAACAAAGGTGTACTAACTGGTTTTTCATTTTTCATATTAAATATTTTCAACACCTTTTGTATGTACTCATTCTGAGGTCAATGTTAATTTTTTATTCTTCCTGTCTCTAGTTATTCTCATACCAAGGATTTGTCTTGTAGCTCCCAAATCCTTCATTGCAAATGAATTTTCCAATTTTCTTTTGAGAAAATTTATTTCCCACATGTTATACCCTGCAAAAAGCATGTCATCTACATACAATAACAATACAATATAGTTGTCATCATTTTTCTTTTTCAAATAAACACAATGATCAGAGTGACATCTAGTATAACCTTGTTCAGACATAAACCTGTCAAATTTATATAACACTATCTTGGAGCCTTTTTTAAGCCATACAATCTCTTCTTTAACCTCCACACTAATTTGTATTTCCCTTTAACCTCATATCCTTGTGGTTGCTACATATAGATCTCTTCCTCCAAATCTCCATGAAGAGATGTTGTCTTTACATATAACTGTTCAAGATGCAAATCTTTCGTTGCTACAAGACTTAAAATAGTTCTGATTGAAGTCATCTTAACAACAAGAGAAAATATATCATCAAAGTCAATACCTTTCTTCTGTGCAAACCCCTTCACCACAAGTCTAGCTTTGTACCTATGTTTTCCTCCATCTTCTTCCTTCGGCCTATAAACACATTTATTTTGCAATGTTGTTTTACCTGCAGGAAACCTGACTAAGTCCCAAGTCTGGTTATGTATTAAGGAGTCCATCTCTTCTTTCATGGCTAGCTCCCACTTCTTCCTAGTTTCTACCTGCATTGCTTCTTCATAACATTCGGGTTCACCAGAATCAGTCAACAATAAATACTATAATGAAGGAGAGTATTGTTTAGGGGGTCTACTTATCCTGATAGATCTCCTATCACCACTTTCAAGTGTTTGAGGTGTTTTTTGTTGTTGTGGTGGTTGTTGTTGTTGTGGCTATTTATTAGTATTATTTTCAGGCACCTTTACTTTTTTGTGATCTCATCAAGAACTGTGTATTCTTTGTTTTCTTTTTCCTGTTTCTTTTCCTGCAACTAATTCTTATACAAGACCTTTTCATTGAATATTACATATCCGCTCCTAATGATTTTGTGATTTTCATAATCATATAAGAAATATAAAAAATTCATTAACAACATATCCAATAAAGGTACATTTCTTTGCTTTTTCCTCAATATTTGTTCTATTTTCTTTATTAATATGAACAAGGGCCTCACAACCAAAAGGCTTTAAAAAATAGTAGTTTACCTTTTTACCTGTCCATGCCTCCTCTGGAATACCACCATCCAGGGAACTTGAAGGCCCTCTGTTTATTAGATAATCAAAATTATCTACAACATCTTCCAGAAATTGTAAAGGCAATCCTACATGCAATCTCATGCACCTTTCACACTCCATGATTGTCCTATTCATCCTTTCTAACACACCATTTTCTTGTGGTGTTCTTGGAACTATCTTCTCTCTGTGAATTCCATGCTATGAACAGTACCTATCAAACTCTTTGCTGCAATATTCACCTCCATTTTCTAATCTCACACACTTCAAATTATTTCTTGTCTCAATCTCAACCAAATCTTTCCATTTCTTGAAAGTATCAAATACATCGGATTTTTTCTGAATACAATAAATCCAAGCTTTTCTAGTTTCATCATCAATAAAAGTAACATAATAACGAGAGCCATCGAGAGATGATACTTGAGTAGGTACCCATACATCTGTATGCACAAGCTCTAATTTTTCATTCTTCTTTTCTTTCACAACTCTAAGAAATCTAACGCTCTTGTGCTTTCCATAAACACAATTCTCATAGAAATCCAAATCAATATTCTTCAAACCCAAAATCAAATTTCTTGAGTGACGAATCTTCATCCCCTTCTCACTCATGTGCCCGAGACTATGATGCCATCATGCTGCATCTACTCATTTGGAAGTTAAAGCATTAACAAAGTTAGAAATACCATTGCATAAATACAATGTACCAACCTTTTCTCCTTTTTCTATTACCGGGGCTCCTTTAGTGACCTTCCAAGTTTTAGCTGTAAAAGTTGTCACAAAACCTTGACCGCCTAACTACCCTGTTAAAATCAAATTTTTCTTCATATTTGGAGCATGCCTTACCTCCTTTAATAAAAATTGGTTTCCAATCTATTTTTTTACAAGAATTTTACCCATTCCAACAATTTTACAAGGTTTATCATCACCTAGACGAACATATCCAAAATCTCCTTGAAAATAGTCATGAAAATTATTCTTATCAGGTGTGGCATGGAGTGAGACCCCTGAATCTACCACTTAGGAATTAGTAACATTTTCTAAAGAAATAATTAAAGCATCTTGTAACACATCACCTCTTACATTTTCTTCATGATTGTTTTCTTATTGTGCATCTCCTTCTTTTCCCTTCCGAGATTTACAGTATTTCTTCATGTGTCCTTTCTTTCCGCATTTCCAACACACTATCCCTGATATGGACTTGGATCTACCTTTCCTTGATTTACTGCAATATCCTGAGCCCTTTCTTCTTTCCATTTTTCTTCCCCTGGTCTCTGAACTCAAAGCATTGCCCGATGTCTCACCGAATATTTTCTGTCATATTTCCTCGCTAAGGATAGCATCGACAACGTCATCAAACTTTAAAGTACTAGATCCATAGACAGAGTTACTAATGGCCATGACTAAACCATTCCAACTTTCTAGCAATGAGCACAAAAATAACAGAGCCCTAACTTCATCATCAAATTTTACCCCTACAAAACTTAACTGAATGGTAATGTATTAAATTCATTTAAATGGTTAGCAACAGATCCACCTTCCAACATCTTCATATTAAATAATTTTTTCATAAGAAATACCTTATTTGAGGCCGAGGGTTTTTCATATAGTTTCTCCAATTCCTTAATTAAACCCTCTGTTGTTGTTTCCTTCGAAACATTGAAGGTTTCTGATGCCACGAGGCACAACCGTATTGTTCCAAGTTCCTTTCTATCGAGAATATCCCATTCCGCATCTGTCATACTCGAAGACTTATTTGTTTTTCCGCTCAACTGTAGGTACAAATATTTCTGATACAGATAATCTTCCATCTCCATCTTCCACAGTGGGTAGTTTTGGTCATTAAATTTCTCAAACCTAAACCTACCATCTTTCGCCACTGCTCCCACTCGAACCAGGAACCCTTCTTTCCTGCGATTTTATCAGCCAAATAGACCTTCATCTCTGATACCAGTTGTTAGAAAATTATATATTACAAAGAAATGGAGCACATAAAATATGAGGAAACACAAACACATAAAAAACATATAAAAAACAGCGACACAGATATATGTGGTTCACCTAACCTGGGCTACGTCCATGGAAACTGTTAGCACCTAATTTGAACCTTAGGCTGAAGGAAGGCAAATCAGGGTAACCTTAAACCACGCTCAGCCTTGTAGCTAGCCCTACAAGGACAGGAGAGGGCTCTCTCCGGGAAAAATATTCAATGAAGTATAAGATGTAAACTGATATTAGGCTAGGTATAATGATGGGAAATATTTTTTATAAATTTCAAGAGTTGTATGTGTAATGTTCCCTTTTCAGAAACATTGTCAAATGACAAGGAAATATATTCCAGAGATGGACTGAAGGGGCATTTACTGGATTTGTCACCTTCTCAAGGAAGGATGAACTCCAGAGGCTTCCTGGCCCACTATCATACTCTGTCTATAGAATGTTGTCAAGGGACAATATTCCCAAGAGGGAAATACAACAAGATTGGGAATCTCTCAAGATAACCCCAACATTGCAGCTACAGCAATAAGCAAAGACATAAACTGGAAATACATGTAAATAAACATCATGCAAAAATGTATGAAAACCATTGAGCCATTTTATTATGAATATCAGCAGCAAATGATACAATGAACATCTCAAGAATAAGGCAAGAAGCCTTCCATGAAAACATATGCCAAAATACACAATGCTGCATCATAGCAGAATACCCATGAATAGGAACTGCGCAGTCATAGAAGGGAGACTGATGTGAAAAGTGTAAAACAACATGGATCTACATATACATGGCCCATACATCATTGGGAGAGAATATCTAAGCTCCCAATCACTACCTCAAGTCAATCCTTGAAGGATTGGCTCCAATATGCAAAACTGCTGAAATGCCAGAGTTGCTGGGTAGTTGCAGCAACTCAATACATAGAATGGAATGGAGAAGGCTGAATGGCTGAACTGATGGAGAGCCCTTCTCCTCTAGAAATCTGAAGTGCAAGGCTGATCCCTACACCAAAGATCTCACCCTCTGAAAAGCCTGCAAAACCCTCATTGCAAATGTGCTCCAGCTAGAACGCAGTCTATGAGAGGATCTGTGCTATGAATGATGGAAATCGTTGGCCTCCTATCAATGATAGTGGATTATGCTCAAAAACCATACACACTAACCTCCAAGAAGTAGAGAACTTCCCTCTTCTGAAAGATCAGCTAGAAATGGTGTTGTGGGAAACCTCCAGCAACACCCAGCTACACTGCACAATAATCTGCTACAGACACTGCGCTGATGAGGATGGCTGATGCTATGGCCTGAATGCTGAAATATGGAGGATGAGTGCAATCCTTCATGAGCTACTCAAGAAGGAAAGGAAATCCTCAACAAGACTCCCTCATGCTCGAGGGCACTGTAGCTCTGCTGAAAAGCAAGAGGCAGTAATTTATCTCTCTAGAAAAATAATCAAATGATATAAGATAATCTCAATGGGCTGCCTTGCCTCTCTTTTAAACACAATGAAGCCTCCATATTTCTTCCTCTAGAAGTTTCCTCCCTCATGTAATATTCCTCCACTAAAACTGCGTTGTCCCACCTAGTGCTTGCCAACTCATGCCAATGCAGTTTGACTTGGTCAATTAGGCCTTGTCCATTTGCAATTTAACCTCTTTCACACATGAGGGTGTGGAATCCAGTTCCATGATGATCCCTTTTCACACTGTAAGGGATTTTATTCCTATTTATTGCATAAATGGGTCACTTTACCCATTTTTATTCAACAAAATAAAAATGTGCAACTATAATGTTCCAGTTTAGCTTGAGGATAAAATTGGGAACATTACAGTATGGGAGAGGTGGGACAGTTTGAATCTGGGGAATTACATCAGAGATACAAGGTATTTCATGGGGCAAGGTAGGCAAGGATTTTAATAATTAAGTTTAAATAATGATGGAATGGTAAGACTGGTGAGGAGATGAAAAGGGCATAGGAGATGGATCCTTTTCAAATAGCAGAAAACATAGAGCATTGAATGATTTCCCAAGGCAGAGCATTAATAATGGATTTTACATATCTATCTTGAAATAATTCAACCAGAAATGTGAATGAATGAATGGAAAAAATAACAATTAATAGATGAACACAAAGGAAAGAACAATGCTAAAATCCATACCACAGGGATCCCACAAATCAGAGCTGCATTTCTTTATTAATTCCCTGCCAAAATGTTACAAATGAGCACAGAGCATCCTGAGATATTTCCAACTAATTCCACACTATATTCCCCTTACTGACTGCTTACAAATGACTGAAAATTACATTAAATAGACAGAAATCTGAGGGAAGTAGATCCACATAAAGAGGAGTTGTTTTACCAGCTCAGAACTAAAATCTGATCATAGGAAAGAAACTAAAAATCTGCCCCTGAAAAAGAGGAGAAATAGTACAATTTTGACCATCTTGAAGATTTGCAGTTATACAGAATGAATGAAAATAGGAAATTTGAAGAACAAATCCATATTTTTGTAGCTGTTGTAGATGTCTCTGGTTCATGATTATCTCATGGTCTTTAACTGTTTGTCTCTGTTTTAATCCTTTGAAGAATAACCAACTTATGAAGAAAACACCTTTTGAAACTGATAAAATGAAAGTATGCCTTTAGTGAAGAAAAGACTCATTTGAAAGAAAAAAGAGCGAAGGGAAAAGGAGGTGGGCCCGAATCGCAATCGCAATCGCAATCGGAGGAGAGGAAGGGGTGTGCTGACATGATTGAAAAGTTGTGATGCAATGGAGCGGGCACGATGGGGAAATACAATAGAGCGATGAAAATAAGTGAGGTTCGATGGTGCAGAGGAACAATGTGATAGTGTAAAAGCCGATGCGATGAGAAATGGGAGGAATCCCTTTGAAAATCTCATATAAAATGAAATTTTCTGCTTTACATTGGGAAAGACCCTTTCCTTTTGAAAAGGGCGGAAGGGATTTAAGGTGGGACCTGAGGGTAATCACAATCGGAAACCAGGAAGGGAGTAGAGCGGGAGCAAAGGCTGTGGAAATGCCGATTGTGATTGGCGATTAATCACATCAAGGGGAGGGGGAAATGAAATAATGTGACGCAATGGAAAGGCTGAGGCGATGAAAATTTTAAGAAATATTTAAAATTTGTTTTTATGCATTTACAAAGGAAATAAGGATTTTTGTTTGGAGCGGGGCGGAAAGGTTTATGTGGAACCCATCCAATCGCAATCAGAATTGGGAGGGTGAGCGGAGTGGATTTAAACTTATGAAAATCGCCGATTGTGATTGTGTGACGGCTTGTGAGCCATCTGATCAGAAGACGGATCGACAACGGAGATGTAATCGGGCAGGGTCAATCGCATTGGAGAAATTCAAAGGAGCGGGAGTAAAGTGTTATGGGAAAAATCGCCGATTGCAATTGCGCGATGGCTTGTGAGCCATCCGATTGGATGAGTGGATCGACGGCGGAGATGTAATCGAGCGAGGTCAATCGCATTGGAGAAATTCAAAAGAGCGGGGAAAAAATGGGAGTGCCGTGAAGTTGCAATGCGATCGAGCGGATGTGGGCCATTGGATCGTTAATCGGATCATCGGTCAGGATTTAATCAGGCGGGGTCAATCGGGGGTTTGCAATCGGCAATAAGTCAATCTGGGGTTTGCAATCGGTGGGACTCAATCAGAGGTATGGCAATCGGGAAGGGCGAATCGGAGGGGTTCATTCAGGACTGATGGACTTATGTAACGTGATTATGCAATTGGATGGGGGGGAAAAGGGTTTTATAAAGAAAAAATTTAAACTTTTATGAAATAACATCCAAGGGAGAGGGGTAAGGTTATGCCTTTTTAGGGACCTTTCTTCACTAAGGCATAATTTTCGGTCCAGGAGTCAGTTTTGAGAGCATAATATACCGTTGGAAAGCTCTTTCCAGGATCTTTCTGATGGACATATTTAGAACATGATTTTACACTGAAAATGTTGTGGAAAACATCTTTGATAGACAGGGTGGTGGCTTTGTGGAGATAACATCTTCTGAAGTGCAACTGAAGACATAAAATTACATAAAAGATGATAATGAAAGAAAAGTACCATGTTTTCCCCTCAAAACATGGTTTTGAGGTGAAAGTTACATAAAGCTAAATAAAACATTTCTTTGATCTTTCCAAATATTGTGCCTTTGAGTTTATTTGACCTCCTCATGACCTTGCTGATATTTATTGACACTTGACTCATTAATTTAATCATGATGAGACCCTAATACCTAATGATACCAACCATATGACCTAATGATAATATGATTTGAGAGTGAAAGTGAATCATGACTAAATACCATAGAGAGGAGAATCAACAAGCTTTACATGAGGGAAAACTGGTGAAATACCACTACCATCAATGAATTCATGACCTAAGGGAATGATGAAAATTTATGGTATGGGACTCCTAATATGCAAATGCAAAAGAGTAATTTTGATCACTGATGGCAGTATGACAAGACTGACACTAACATTGGCTCCAATGGGGATGGTAGCTCCTTGGAGGTACCAAGAACACCGTAGACCAAGTAGCCTTATCCATTGGGAAAATATGGTCAAAATACTGAAAACTAACACAATGCAGACTGACTCTGACTCAAAAATAAGACTGAAAACTAAATTGAAACCAAACTTTACACATATCATTTAAGTTTTATAGCCTTCACCTCGGGCCCCAAACTTCAATGACTGTGTACTTGAAATCTGACCAAAAATAACATGGTATATACAATGATTGTGACATAGTTTTTAATCCATTATCTTCAACAGTGGTAGTGCTTCAAAATCCTACCATTCACTACTCCTCCAGGGAAATCTTGGCCATCCATCTTTGAGAGTAAGAAGGCATTATGTCCCCTGTATGCTGAAATCTTGTATGGTCCTTTCCATAGGTTTTCGAACTTACCATGCTTCCCTTTGTCCTCATTTCGTGCATCCCATCTCAACACCACATCATCCAACTGAAAATTTTCTGCTTTGGTCTTACAGTCATAGATCTTTTTTATCTTCTCCTGCAACTAAATAGCATTCTGCAAAACTTCCTCTCTTGTCTGCTGAAGGTGGATCATTTGATTGATCCTTCGTTGATTCTCATCTTCTTCTCTCCTAGCCTCTTGTAATAATCTCATGACCGGAATTGTAAGTGATGTAGGAAAAACAACATCAGTACCATAAACCAATTCAAACGGCGACATACCTATGGATTTCTTGCTGCTGACTCTATCTGCCCATAATGCATTGATGAGATTTCAATGCCAGTTCCTTTTGTTTGCCTCCAGCATTTTCTTGATTATGTTTATCAGAGACTTATTTGATGATTCTGCCAGGCTGTTGCCTTGTGGATAGTACGTTGTCGAATGGCCCAACACAATATTGTACTTGTCGCAGAATTCCACCTTCTTCTTAGATTTGAACGCTGCTGCATTATCTGTAATGATTTTGTGAGGGCAACCAAAACGAGACAAGATATTTGATTCTAGAAATTGAATGATTACCGCATCATTGGCCTGCCTTGCTGGAATGGCCTCGATCCATTTGGTGAAGTAATCTGTACCTGTGAAAATCCATTGATGCTATGCCGATGATGCAGGATGGATTTCCCCTATGAAATCAATTCCCCACTACTAAAAGGGAGCATTTACTGAAACTGGTTTCAAAGGAAGAGGAAGCAATTTTCTTTTCCCACGGAAAACTTGACACTCATGGCAGCTCATCACTGTTTTATACAAATCTAAAAACAAAGTGGGCCAATAATATCCTGCTCTCAACACTTTGTTAGCTGTTGTTTTCCAAAACAAATGACCACCACAATCACCTTTGTGAAAGTCATGCATCACCTACTGAGCCTCATCTTCAACCAAACAATTAAGCAGAATACCTCCTGGATATTTCCAATAAAGAGCACTATTTAAAATACAGAATTTAGCAGATTTAAGTTTCAGTGATCTACCTTTTCTTTTAGTCATCCCAGGAGGTGGTGAAAGATGCTGAAGAACATAAAATATGTCTGAATACCATGGGGATTGTAGAAAAATGTCTGAAACTGGAACAAGAAAACCTTCATCCTCATCTTCTGACATAGCTGTTATGGGATTTATATCCAAAGCATATAGGTTTGATCGAGCCATTAGCTTTTCCAAGCCTTTTCCTTTGATTAACTTTGTGGGTTTGATCTCCAAATCATATTCTAACATTGTTGCTATCCACTTACCTCTTCGACCTTCCGGATTAGTCTGCATCAGGACATCCTTTACTGCTGCATTAGGAACATATGCTATAGTATGTGAATGCAGAATGTATACTCTAAAATCCTTCAATGCCTTTATAAGGGAAAATGCTTGTTTCTCAATGATATTATACCGCAAGGTAGCATCTCTAATAGTCCTACTAAAAATGGCAATTGGCTTTTCACTCTGATCTCTCTTTTGCATTAAAACTGTAGCCATAGTGTGCTCTGATGAAAATGAAAATATAATGAAATCTTGAGTATAATCAAGATTGATCAAGACTAGGGCATTGGATAGAGCAAACTTTACCAGATTAAATGACTTGATAGCCTCCTCACTCCATTTGACAGTGCTATCCTTCTTCAACATATTATTCATTTCTCTTAAATTTTCAACCATATTGGGTATAAATCTGCGCAAGAAGTTCATCTTACCATTAAATGCCCGAATCTCCTTTTTATCACGTGGGAGGTCTATGTGTTGAATTTCCTCCACTCTTGTAGGATCAATGTGGATACCATATTTAGAGATGATATGCCCCAGAATCTTGCCTTCATCCATAGAAAACAGACTTTTCTTTGGGTTGAGATAAATCCCAAACTTTCTGCATCTCTAAAAAACAACCCTCAAGTGGTGCAAATGTTCATCATCTGAACTAGAAAACACTGTCAGATCACCCAAATTAACAACAATAAAAACATCATTTTCATTGGCAAAATCAATGTCCATTGCTCATTGGAAAGTAGCTCCAGCGTTCTTCAGTCCAAATGGTATTTTGGCATACTGGAAAGTTCCCCAGGGTGTTGTGAAGGCAGTTTTGTCTTGGTCTTTCTCATGCACCAAGATCTAGTTATAGCCTGAGTATCCATCGAGTAGTGACATCCTTGATGCTCCAACTACTCTCTGAAGAATATGATCCATATTCGAAAGTGGATAGTTATCCTTTAAGGATGCTTTATTCAGATTCTGAAAATCTATACACAACCTTATCTCTCCTGTCTTCTTACGTACCGAGACCAAATTTGAAATCCAGTCAGAAAAACTAATTGGGACAATGATACCAGATTTATACAATCTCTTTACCTCTTTTTCAATGGATGGCAGTAGCTTTGGGTTGATCCTTCTCAGCTTCTGTATAAATGGCTTCTGATCTGGCTTGATGGGAATAGTATGCTGAATTATATTTTTGTCATACACCTTCAAATCCGAATAATCCCACGCAAACACATCAGAAAATTCAGAAAGTAATTTAACATATTGTTCCTTTACCTCAGGGGTCAATGCTTTTGATAACTTCACAAGCTTAGGCTTGTCAGCTGTTCCCAGATTCACATCTTCAACTCCTTTATTAGTAGGCACCAAGCTTGGTTTCTTTGCAACATCATCCTGATCAAAAAGCTCCTCCAAAGGTATGAGACCTCTAGGAATCACATTATCTTTCAGCTGCAATATGTCCATCTGATTTGCCTTGATTTCTTGATCATCAACCTCATATTCACCCTCTACGGGAGTATCTTTAAATTTTCCTTCACTCTGCAAAAAAGCATTAATTTCTTTATCATCCCAAAACACTTTCCAATACCTTAAATTACCCGGAATAGCAGCCCGATGTTTGACATAAATTTCAAACTTGTTGCTGGAATTCATTGGGATCTTCAAATTGCTTGCAGTAGTGGCAAGAGAATCTGCAATAAGATTTTGCATTCGGGGTACTGCTGTCAAAGTGTACTCAGGAAATGTCCTCAAAATTTCTAAGACTACATTTCTGTATGCCCTCAATCACGGATGTTTTTCTTGGTACTCTCCTTTTACCTGTTTGATTATCAACTCTGAATTTCCATAGACAGAAATCCTCTTTGCATTCAACTTCTTCAGAATTTTTAGACCTGCAATCAAAGCTTCATACTCTGCTTCATTGTTAGAGCAGTCAAAAGCCAACTTGTAAGCACATACTCTAACATTACTAGGAACTTTTTCAGGCTGGAAGACAGGGCTCCGAATCCATATTCCTATACCAGCACCGTCCTTACCAACAGCTCCATCAAATTCCATGCTCCACAAGCCTTCTTCTTCTTCTAGATGCTGAAATTTTGTTTCTTTCTCCACTTTATCTAGACTGATTTCTGCCTTTTTCTACTGTTCATGGTCCTTTTGCTGCTGGCAGGCAGGAAGCTTAGAAATTCTTGCTGCTTTATCTTTTTCCTGTTTAAGGATTTCCCTAAAATTTTCTGAAATTTCAGGTATCTCATCTACTTCTACCAACCGAAAATTTTCATTATTCAAACCACCATCTGAATATAATACAAACGATTCTAGATCTGTGTGGACTGCATTAATGGGATGATTAACTGGCTTCTCTTTGCTGGTGATCATGTATTTCATTTTCTTCTCTCTATATAGTTTTCTCAACTAACCAAACACAGGAATGGTGGCATAAGAGAAGTCAAGCTGCATGGTTCCCTTAAGTTTTGCACCCCAAGACCTAGATAGAAGCATTCCAAATCGTGGTGGAACATCGGCAACAACCACATTCATCAAAACTTCATGGCTGGGATTTGGTCTAATGATACTACCAAGTCTTTGATAAGACCAATACAATGGACCCTACCAGAGTCAAAGGAATACAAATCATGGTATTTGCGGGTAATATCAAGGTCTAGCTTCTCCATAATGGCCTTGCGCATCAAATTGTGTGAGTCTCTAGAGTCCAACATAGCATTATGTAAAATGAACTCATGTAATCTAAGACTCAGGTAGAAGGGAAGGACTTCACTATCTTCAGATTGATCTTCTGTGGCTGGACCAAAAATGAGTTTAGGATAATCATCTTCAACATTTACCATATCTGATACAGAGTCTATTTGCAAAATTCTAGACACCTGATGTTTGTAAGTGCTATTTTTCACCAACTCGGTCAAGGGCATGGACACCTTCAGCTTAGAAATTTCATTTTCCAAATTAAAAGAAGGAAATTTTTCTACCTCTTAGACAGGAGGATCTTTCTTGTCTACTTTATCCTTTGCTGCGCTATGCTGGTCATTTTCATTTGCTGTGTTAATTGCTGAAGATGCTTTGCTGGGAGAAGGATCAACAAGCTCTTTCCCTTTCCTCTGAGTATTTGAAGAATCTTTTTTCGATTGTAGCTCTTTTCTTTTCTTAATGGGATTGATCGGCACATCTTTGCTCCTTTGATAATATTTCTTTTGTTGTGCTGACAAAGCATTCATGTACCCTCTTTGATAATCATCGGACTCTTCTTCTAACACTACACCATTGGCCAATATGAAATATTCATATTTTTGAATGTCTGGCCTCGCTGTGTATTCTTCATCTTCTGTGAGAAATATTGGCGCACCATCGGCAATGAAAAAGTGGTTGGCTTCAATCACAAGATCATCATCATCATCTGTTTCCATTCCTTGAACATAATTTTGCTGCAAAGGAATTCTGATCTGCTGCTGTTGTGCCGCTTGGTCCTGTGCTCTCTGCTCTCTTTTTTTAATTCGGAATTGTGGCTACTAGTGTCCACTGAAATTTGGATTCTTGATTTGTGCTTCAGGCCTATCTGAAATATTCAATCGATCAACCATATTCTCCACTGTTCTGATCAAAGTATCCATCTTACTGTCTGAAGGAGAGGCTTCTTCTTTTCTAATCACCCTCTTTTCGTCTCTTGTTCGTGATCTTCTGGCCAGCAGATTTTCTTCTACGCTCACAGTTATCTTTTGCATGTCTTCAAGTGTGGTAGGATCTCGTTCTCGTAGTTGATATTCCATATCATCATCGTAACCATCTGGAAACTTGAGAAAAGCTAAATCCACAGGAGGTTTAAGATTGGCCGGAATAGCATTATATACAGCATTAAATCTCACACAATAATCCTGTACAGTTTCACCCACATTCCTTTTAATATTTTCATATTCAGACAAGATTTGGAGTGGGTTTTTCTTTACCTCCCACCAGTCTAAGAATTTTCTATGTAACTCCTACAAATTGTGAATAGAGCCTGTTGGTAAGGCTCTAAACCATTTTCGAACTTCGCCTCCAAAACTTTGGACAAACAATCTTGTAGTTACATTTTCTGCCTCTACCTCATGAAGATCAAAAAATTCATTCACCTTATCAACATGCTTCTGAGCTGTGATGCTTTGTGTGGCATCAAAGATAGGTATTTTACTTTGATAATAAGTAGGCATATCAGTCAGAACCTGAGGTAAAACCAGGGGTGCATAGCGGGCAGCCATGACTCGAGGTGGATTTACAACAGTGTTTGTGATACTAGGATTCAAGGGAGGTGTTGATGGAGGAGATGAAAGTGGAGAATTGACTTCTGAAACTGATGGGAATGTTGATGAATTAGGGGGAGGAAATGTTGTTCCTGATGACTCTGAAGGCTCAGGGATATTAGTTACAGTGATAGATGACCGAGGGGAATTCAAAATATAATCATCAATCAATGTATTTTCCCTTTGAACTTCGATAGCTACAAGAAATTCTGGATCTAAAACTGTGTCATCAATTGCAGTTTCAGATTTACTTCTGAACAAAGAAAGCTCAAAACACTCATCAAAAGAGAGGTCTTCTACAAACAACCACTCACTGGGCCAAGTATGGGATCTGAAAATGGGTCTAGGACTTAGTGATCCTTCTTGTCTTCTGACTATCCTGGGAATGAGATTAGGATTTTCAAACACAGGGGGAGAATTTGGATCAAGATTGGCCCTTGTGTATCTTTTTGAAGCCAGTGTGGTCAAATTTCTACTATACAATGTTTTATTTCAGCCTAGCAAACTCTGAACATCATCATCCAGAGTCTAGGAATTTATATTGAAGGTATTACTGGGGTGATCAGTCCTTTATGCTAAATATTTCCCCAGCATGGTCGCCAGAAATCTTAGCACCTAATTTGAACCTTAGGCTGAAGGAAGGAAAATCTGATTAACCTCAAACCATGCTCAGCCTTGTAGCTAGCCCTACAAGGTCAGGAGAGGGCTCTCTCCGGGAAAAATATTCAATGAAGTATAAGATGTAAACTGATATTAGGCTAGGTATAATGATGGGAAATATTTTTTATAAATTTCAAGGGTTTTATGGGACAGATGGGACAGTTTGAATCTGGGGAATTACATCAGAGATACAGGGTATTTTATGGGGCAAGGTAGGCATGGATTTTAACAATTAAGTTTAAATAATGATGGAATGGTAAGACTGGTGAGGAGTTGAAAAGGGCATAGGAGATGGATCATTTTCAAACAGCAGAAAACAGAGAGAATTGAATGATTTCCTAAGGTAGAGCATTAATAATGGATTCTACCTATCTATCTTGAAAGCATTCAACCAGAAATGTGAATGAATGAATGGAAAACATAACAATTAACAGATGAACACAAAGGAAAGAACAATGCTAAAATCCATACCACAGGGATCCCACAAATCAGAGTTGCATTTCTTTATTAATTCCCTACCAAACTGTTACAAATGAGCATAGAGCGTCCTCAGATATTTCCAACTAATTCCACACTATATTCCCCTTACTGACTGCTTAAAAATGACTAAAAATTACATTAAATAGACAAAAATATGAGGGAAGTATATCCACAGAAAGAGGAGTTGTTTTACCAGCTCAGAACTAAAATCTGATCATAGGAAAGAAACTAACAATCTGCCCCTGAAAAAGAGGAGAAATAGTACAATTTTGACCATCTTGAAGATTTGCAGTTATACAGAATGAATGAAAATAGGCAATTTGAAGAACAAATCCCTATTTTTGTAGCTGTTGTAGATGTCTCTCGTTCATGATTATCTCATGGCCTTTACCTGTTTGTCTCTGTTTTAATCATTTGAAGAATAACCAAATTCTGGAGAAAACTCCTTTTGAAATCGATAAAATGAAAGTATGCCTTTAGTGAATAAAAGACTCATTTGAACGAAAAAAGAGCGAAGCGAAAAGGAGGTGGGCCCAAATTGCAATCGAAATCGCAATCGGAGGAGAGGAAGGTGTGTGTTGACATAATTGAAAAGTTGTGATGCGATGGAGCAGACACGATGGGGCAATACAATAGAGCGATGAAAATAAGTGAGGTCCGATGGTGCAAAGGAGCGATGCGATAGTGTAAAAGCCAATGTGATGAGAAATGGGAGGAATCCCTTTGAAAAACTCATATAAAATGAAATTTTCCGCTTTACATTGTGAAAGACCCTTTCCTTTTGAAAAGGGCAGAAGGGATTTAAGGTGGGACCCAGGGGTAATCGCAATCAGAAATCGGGAAGGGAGTAGAGTGGGAGAAAAGGCTGTGTAAATGCCGATTGCGATTGGCGATTAATCGCATCGGGGGGAGGGGGAAACGAAATAATGTGACACGATGGAAAGGCCGATGCGATGAAAATTTGAAGAAATATTTAAAATTTGATTTTCTGCATTTACAAAGGAAATAAGCTTTTTTTTTTTGGAGCGGGGCGGAAAGGTTTATATGGAACCCAGCCAATTGCAATCAGAATCGAGAGGGTGAGCGGAGCAGATTTAAACTTATGAAAATCACCGATTGTGATTGTGCGATGGCTTGTGAGCCGTCTGATCGGAAGACGGATCAACGGCAGAGATGCAATCGGGTGGGGTCAATCACATCAGAGAAATTCAAAGGAGTGGGAGTAAAGTGTTATGGGAAAAATCGTTGATTGCGATTGTGCAATGGCTTGTGATTTGTCCGATTGGATGAGCGGATCGATGACGGAGATGTAATCGGGTGGGGTCAATCGCATCGGAGAAATTCAAAGGAGTGGGACACAATGGGAGCACCACGAAGTTGCGATGTGATCGAGTGGATGTGGGCCATCAGATCGTTAATCGGATCATCAGTCAGGATGTAATCGGGCGGGGTCAATCGGGGGTTTGCAATCAGCGATAAGTCAATCGGGGTTTGCAATCGTCGGGACTCAATCAGAGGTATAGCAATCAGGAAGGGCAAATTGGAGGGGGTCAATCGGGACCGATGGACTTATGTAACGTGATTATGCAATCAGATAGGGGGGAAAAGCGGTTTATAAAGAAAAATTTTAAACTTTTATGAAATAACATCCAAGGGAGAGGGGTAAGGTTAGGCCATTTTAGAGACGTTTCTTCACTAAGGCATAATTTTCGATCCAGGAGTCAGTTTTGAGAGTATAATATACTGTTGGAAAGCTATTTCTGGGCTCTTTCTAATGGAAATACTTAGAACATGATTTTACACTAAAAATGTTATGGAAAACATCTTTGAAAGACAAGGTGGTGGCTTTGTGGAGATAGCAACTTTTGAAGTGCAACTGAAGACATAAAATTACATAAAATATGATAATGAAAGAAAAGTACCATGTTTTCACCTCAAAACATGGTTTTGAGGTGAAATTTACATCAAGATCAATAAAATATTTCTTTGATATTTCTAGATAATGTGCCTTTGAGTTTATTTGACCTCCTCATGACCTTGTTGATATTTATTAACACTTGACTCATTAATTTAACCATGATGAGACCCTAATACCTAATGAGACCAACCCTATGACCTAATGATAATATGATTTGGGAGTGAAATTGAATCATGACTAAAGAACATAGAGAGGAGAATCAACAAGTTTTACATGAGGGAAAACTGGTGAAAGACCACTACCATCAATGAATTCATGACCTAAGGGAATGATGAAAATTTATGGTATGGGACTCCTAATATGCAAATGCAAAAGAGTAATTTTGATCATTGATGGCAGTATGACAAGACTGACACTGACAGAAACAACAAGTCCTTCCTTTCTTATCCAGCAAAATGAAGAGACACAACCTACAACAAATCTGTTGTAATATCCTTTACTCTCTCACACAATCCCCCTTGCTATTTCTCGCTCAGAGTATACACGCCATACACAGACGCAATACAATACCGTCATACAACATAAGGGTTTCCTTATAGGGAAAAAAATCCCTAAATTAAACATAACTTCCTCCGTCAGATCATCTGCTTAATGAATGACCCAGATTGACTATGAGATTACAACATTTTAGAAGGAAATTTTACATCTATTTTTAGCTTCGAGGATGCTACCCTTGAAACCCCCCACCAAGGGGGGGGCTCCAAAATGGCGTCATTGCCCCCCCTAAACCCCCCTGATGATCATCAAACGATGGGCGACGTTGCCGCCCCGTTAAGAACATGGATTCAACACGGCGATACATCTAGATAAGGAAGATAATCAAGCTCCACACCCAAAAGTAATTTGGAAGGAAATGATTTAATTCCTTCTAGATGAATTTGATCTCAAGATGTTCGTGGTGAATTTGATTATTGTACCTACAGATACAAGTCAACTTAAGAATTACAAGACCGATATAGAAAAGTACAAGAGGTTTATCCTTGATGGTGTCAAGGATCACATAGTCTCACATTTAGTTGGCAAGAACACCGCGACGAAAATGTGGGTAGCTTTGTATTTTCTATACAAATGATCTTCTGAGAAACATAAGATGTACTTGGATAAGAAGCTTTACATGATCTGAGTGTAGAAGGGGGAGCATATTTCTTTGTTCCTTACGAGGCTCAAGAGATTCTAGATCAGTTGGAAGCCATGGGATCCACCCCAAATGTAGAAACTATGGTGAGGCTGGCCCTTAACACAATCATGGAGGAGTGGAAATTTTTTGTTTAAAGTATTCTGGTAGGGCTACGCTTCATTTTTGGGGGCAGATGTGGGCAACACTTTAGGAGGAAGAACTGAGGAGAGATATAGTCAAGTGTAATCTTGATGGCAAAAGCGGAAGCAGATCGAAGACTTTGGAGGAGGAGGAGAATTAAACCCTCACATCGAAAGGGAAACAAGGGAAAAAAGGACAAAAGAGAGACGTCTTGAAGGTGAAATGCTTCAGATGTGGTGAGATAGAACACTTTGCATCACAGTGTCCTTTGAAGAAAAAGGGCAAGGATGGGAAGCATGATCTGACAATTACAACTGCAAATATCAAGCAAGATGAGTTTTCTATGAGTGCCCATGCTTCTCCTAGTAATAAGTGGGGTGACATAGAACTGTAGTTCACCTTGAAATTCTGTTAGGCAGGATCCTTGAGGATACCACCTCATGGATCATTACCTTGATATGGGAGTCCATAATTAGTAGTAGCGGGATGGAGGTGTTTCAGTGAGATCCGAGGAGTGATGGAAACGAGAGTGCGGTGGGTAGAAGCACTAAATTCTGGAGCAACGCAAAGAAGAGGTAGCAGTAACATAGCAGTAGCAGCGCAATTCACAAAATTGCAACAAATTCCAAAGCATTTTTGCGCAGTGCAGAGTAGTAGAAACATAGTGCATCAGATGGACAAAATAGTTGTTATTAACAATCAGAGTCTTCAACACCAAGGTGCATCCACTGACCACTTGTTCAATTTTGGGTGAGTTCAATTTTTTCTCTTAGCAGCTGAGTTGAACTGAAGATGAAGTGTTAGTAGTATCAGTGTTAGCAGCATAACAGATTCAACACTTGAGAGGGAGTTGTAGTACATATGCAGTAATGGCACTGACAGTGTCATGGGAAGCAGTACAGTTGCAGCAGTAGCATAGTGGTTGATGGACTTCAGCAGCGTAGAGGATTCTTCAGGGACAAAGCAGTATGCAGCAGACATATTGTTAGAGCACCTTCCTTGCTAAGAGGAAGTTTTGATTTTTGTAGCATCAGAAAGTGCAAGCCCCAAACCTAGTGGATATGCTTAGACACACGTATTCCAAATAACCCAGAAACCGTTTGTGAAAATTTGACTCGGTTAATTTTTTAACCCTAAGTTTAAATTTAGGGAAATTAAATAATTAAAGGACATTAATAAAACAAAGTGAGATTAATATAGAAAAGGTGGAGATCAAGTCATGTTATAATCTTAGCCATTGATTAGAGATCTAATCTCGGTCATTGATTTCTCAATGAGAAGACTATAAAGGAAGGCTTGAGGGTCATTTGGAACGAATCACACACACTAAATCTTGAGATTAAATTCCTCTGATGGAGCAGTGCTCAGAAAAAGAGCAGATCTAAGTGATTAAGTGCAGTGAGGGGAAGAGTATCTTCTGGAAAGAAAGAATTTTTCATTCGGAGAATCATCAGCAAAGAGAGGCAAAAATATGTCCAACAGAGCCAGTGTAGATCCATCAAGGTGACACAGAGCCAACGTAGAGCCAGTCAGGACTACATAGAGGCTACACAAAGGTTCAGAGGGTTTCTGAGATTCAGCTATCAGATCAGATCCAAAGGCCATAAGCTAGGGTGTGAGACTGGGAGGCTCAGATATATGATTTCGGGAGTCATATCAATCTCTTGTTGGGGTGACATGATCCTTAGAGGAGGTGACACAATGCCTATGCAGTGACTGCACCAAGGCTATGCATTGAACTCCAAAGGCATTCTTTCCAATGTTCAGATCAGCTGGAATTTTGAGTGATTGTGTGAGGTAAAAATCACAATTTATTTCTGCTAGTATTTCTCTCTGTAGCTGAATATGCCTTGAAGCATTCAAATATGTATTCAAGATTTGATACTCCTTAATAATACAAACCATCAGATCTACTGCACTGGTTTCCCCATATTGGGTTTTTCTGGGGACTTGTGTCCAAAAATAATTGTGTCCTATGTGTGATTGATTTTTTGCTCAGTTTCCTTGTTTCAGAATCATGTTTATTCAGTATAGGTTGTTTTATTAGTTACTTAAATAATTCAGATTTGAATTAATTATGCAAATGTACTTTACTTAATGGGAGAAGTACACTCAGTTGATGAAGTAGGATTCCTTAGATTGTCAAATCTAGGAATTTTCACATACCATTCTTTTGAAAGATCATTTTCTGCTTCTTCAGATTGATTATAGCATCCATGTCATAAGACCAATCAAATCCAAATAGCGCATGATATGGATTACTATCATCAATAATCTCAATTACTTCTAAGTCGACCAACATGTTAGCTCCATTAATATCTATGCTAATCCCCTGCAATCGCCCTATATGAATGATATTCTGTTGATTTTCCATTCTCTGCTAAATTGGTGATCATTGTAGCTTAGGCCTTCCCATCCGCTCCCACGTTTTCTTTTTCAGAATGTTGTAATATGATCCTAGATCCAGAATGACTTGATCCATCTCATAATCTTCGATCTTCGCAGTCAACCGCATCTCTCGGCCAATTCTTTTCTTGTTCTTGTATACTTTTTTTACTGCGCACTATTCCAGTTGTAGCCTTTCCATGCATGTCCAGTTATTTATCAGCTCCTAAAACCCTTATACAACCCTCTGGCCCCTCAGAGATTTCATACATATCTACAAGAAGGATGCCAAGATAGACTCATCAATCTTTTTCATAGTCTTTGCGTGGTAGGTGGCGAAGCTTTAGGATTTATAAATGTCTTTCGTGCTTCCATGAATGCTTCTTTCTCACGCTGCACATTAATCCCAACATTGTTATCTTTATATTTCCTTACCCAAGTGTTTTTCATAGTCTTTTCTCCTTTTGCAATGTCTCCTCTAGTATTCACACCACTGCGCATTACTAGGTTAACGCTTGGATCTACCTGGTGCGGTTTAGCCCTCATAATTTGTATATTATGAGTTGGATCCTGGTTGCACTTATCCTACATTTTAGCTAACAAAATCTGACAATATTCGATTTCATGACAAAATTTTCGACAATACTTACAGGAAGTTGCAGTAGGATTCTGACAATCCCTAGAAAAATGTCATGGTTGACCGTAGTTGTAACATATGACCTAGCCTTGTCCACAACCTGTGCCTCCTCATCGGCCACACCCTCATCCTAGGAAATCTCCTCACACAGTCGACTAACACGAAGCTTCACACCCTTCTACATGCATTCGATATGCACCAGGATTGTTCTGCATCATCGGATCATAGCTCTTATGATGTTGCTCATCATGTCCCACTGAACTGCAAAAATTGTAGAACAATTGTTTCAATGTTCTTATAAAATTTTGTAACAAGTGACAATAGTTTGTGGAATTTTTGCCTACAATTTTTCATAAGCTACACCATACATGGGACCCTACACTTGGTGATGCACTCGATTCAGGCTTCAATGGACTTGACATCCCAATATTCAAATATTCTCTATAAACAAGGCAATATTCTTTATAGCGACCCTCCCCTTTCCACTTGATACACTAGACATCCATTCTCATCTCTGGAAAGACCTCCTTTCCCTTCTTTAAATCCTCAAGCTCCATGTGCAAGTTGTCCAATAGATTTTGAATCTATTCCACCCCTATGCTTTTATTGACTATCGGCGAAGCCTCCAGCTTCATCGCTATCTCCAATGCTTCAGCCAGAGTAGCAATATTCTTTTATGAAAATGGCAACTTGAGGTGAGGAAACAACACAAAAATAAACCATTCTCTATGTTTTTCATCCAGGATCTTGAAACCAATTTGACACAACAACATCTTAAATCGATGATCTACCTACCATACAGTCTCAGTAGCCAGATGCTTAATCTCCTTGATCTTTGTGATACATTGGGATTGTGACTTCGATTTCTTGAATTCAAAATTTGACGTGGTATTTGTCTCAGAAATATAATAATTTTCATTCATCATAACATATTTCATGTACCAATATAATGCTTTATCTCGTAGTGTGACAACCAACTGCCTTTTCTTCATGTTTTCATCTATAACATTTTGCGAACTCCATATCAATTATACCACAAACCAAAACTGTTCAAGATGATCTAATCCCTTGAACACAAGAATCTTCATGGGTTGGGCCATGGTGAATGGGGGCGGTGGAGGTGAAGGAACATAATAGGATGCAGTGATGATGGGGGTGGAAGGTTGGGGGATCTTCGCAGTGCCTTGCTGACTCTCGGATCTCAAACTTATTGAGGTAGCTAGTTTTCTTTCTCTTTCTCCAGACCCAAACAACAGGCTATATTCATTTTCAACGTACCTTCCCCAACTGGTCCCAAACATTTTTCCACTTTGTGTAGCACCAGGTTCCCTTTCTTCACACATAAATCTGAGGGCATCTGTAGTATACCATTTTCACATAATAGCATTCTAATTCGGAACTTTAGTGGATTTGGGTACTTACCTCTAAGGCCTTTGAATAACTTGCACTCTGCTTCACTATAATATACAAAATTATTGATAGTGAACTCAGTAATAAACACTCAAAGGATACTGTCTATCCAATAATCAACATCTCTCGTGATCTCATTATCAATATTTTTCAGCTTCTCAATCAAATCTGAGGTCCACGTAGTTATCTTATTATTGAATCAACATGTTTGCATAGCTATCCTTGATTTCCACTCATACAACTCACTAGAACACAACAAGGAAAATATCTCGTACTTATCTGTATATATATAATTATGTAACAAGTGTTCAATAGATATGTGAGGGTTTCTATTTTCTTGCACTACAAACTCACATTCTCTGAGATTTGCCCAATCTTCTATCTATTGCTTAGATGGACTCCACATCCATCTATCCCTCAGTAAGATCCTGGTCCTGGAAATGAAACCATTTGTTGGCTTGATCAGGCCTAGACCCAGGTTCCAAAACCCATTATTACTAGCCCTTTTAGCAACGATCCACTTACGTAGACCGAAGTCTCACCCGAGGCAATAGAAGGGGATGCTAGAACTAGGTTTCTTCATCTAGAGGGATAGAGGATTGTGGCTATAAGGTGTTTCCTCCTTAACAGAGCTTCCTAGGTCAAATCTATCAATAATATAGGAATTTTTCAACAAATCTATTGAACTTAGTACAAACTACACGATCTTACTTATTCATACATTAAACAAGTCAAATAACCATAAACAAGACTGCGCTATTCAAATATAGATTAAAACTCTTATTCAACAAAGATATTCATAAACAGTAAGTAAAAGAAAAACACTTCAATGTAACTCAGATCGATCCAACAGTTCTTTCATCAATAGCTAGATGCTTCTCATATATTCAATTCCACCCTACGCACACAGTTGCAGGGGTCTGCACACATAGCTACAACCTTCTTAATTTCTTCTTGCACATAGTTCTAGGAGCCTTTTTCTCTAACCCAAAACATGGACTCAAAGCAAGCTTACATCCAAATGCATCTCATAAGATCTATCAATTAAGCTTACTTATTCTCTTCACCTCTTGCATCGTATCTCTATGACTTCTATCTAGAATCTTTATATAGGTTTACCCTTTACAATACCATGGTACAAAACCATGGGCAGAGTCCAACCTTCACAAAATATCCCTTCCCATTACATAGTAAGGTTCTTTGACCCACCCCAAATCCCCTCATTAGGGTAATTTTGAGGTCTAAAATGGGCCTCCTAAGGAAATTATAAAATAATAGTGGAAATAATAAAATAATATTTGACTACATCATCAAATTTTAGAGGGAAAAAAAGATAAACTATTTTTTCAACTCGTATTTTCAACTTATCTCCCTATGGGTTTACTCAAATTTCAAACGGAAACACTCGTTGGATGCAAAATTTGATTTCCCATCCAAGGAGTACCCATGTTGCATACTTTTGATGGAAATTGCTACATGAAAATAGAGAAATAAATGAAAAACATGATAGTAAACACGATTTTTCATGTACTCATTTTTCGTGTAGTGGGGTCCATCAAAAGTATGCAACATGGGTACTCCTTGTATGAGGAATTAAATTTTGCATCCAACGAGTACTTTATAGAGATAAGTTGAAAATACGAGTTGAAAAAAAAGTTTTATTATTTTATTATTTTTTAATATTTTTACTTTTTTACTTTTTTACTCCAAATATGGTGAATCATCCTGTTGAGTCCCAAACTTGCATCTTTCTTATGCACCTTTCTAGACCTTTTTCATTCACCTGGACCTTCTAAGTCATCAATATCATTGCATATTAATTGTAAAATAGCATTTAAAATGGTTTTTAACTATGTTTTGTGTCTGCTGTTTGAATTAGATTTTTGCTCATTAAGTTGCTGAATCTTGTCACTTTCTGCAGCTGCTGCAACTTTCCGCGGCCATTTTGTTAAAGTCTATATTGCAGGTGTCTTCAGGAAAATCGAGCCACATGGGCAAGTTAGAAATGACATGGACATGGATCGTGTCCAGTTGGCTCAGTCGAATTCACCTAAGAAGGTTGTGGTCAAAGGTGGCCAAGTGATGGTCAACCGTAGAGTCCCACGGTGACAGAACTCTGTTTTTCATCACGTGAAGATTTGCGTGGCCGTTTCTAAATCACGGGAGACACATCAACACCTGTAAATGGATCTATAAGCCGAATCCAACAACCACTCTCCATAGATTTAATCCTCACGGCGGCCATTATGCTAGATCTCTGGACGTGGTGGTTCACGTGTCTTCTATCATCGCAGACTTTAGGGAATTAGTTATATCACCCTCTGTTATAAATAATGCGTTCTCATACGCATAATAGTTAGCTCTGTAATGTAATTGCGTCGCCATTATGCCGTGATATCATTTCTTTGTTATGACTGCAATTTGAATATATGAGAAGACTCTGTTTCTAAGCGTAATTCAAGGTTGAAAGCTGTTGTCCGAGGTTTGTGCAGAGGGCCCCTGCACACGCTGAGGTTTTTTGTATTACTGTATAGTTTCATGCTTCATTTCTTTACATTATTGTGCCATAGTCATTCATGTGTATATATATTACATCTTTCATGGTATTTACGTTTCATCTTTGTCCATAATATTTTATGTTTTATATTGTTGTTAACTGATCAGTGTTTTGTTCCAGATTACAATAGGTAGCCCGGGCATTTGTAGATCATTTTATAATGACTAATGACATGGAATAAATATTTTCCTTCTGCTAATTTACTTTTCTTAGTTTTTGTTGAATTCCAGCACTGTTTTTTTTATTTCAGTCTTGCACATTTGCTTTAGTAGTTAGATTAGATATTAAATTGCTCATGTCATTTTCAGTTACCTCCGAAAGCCATAGCGAGACTAATGGTGAGGGATTGAAGTATGACTGTGTAGTTTGATATTAGTTTACTTTTCTGCAAGATAGATATTAAATTGTTCCTGTTATTTTCAGTTACCTCCGAAAGCCATAGTGAGACTAATGGTGAGGGATTGAAGTATGAGTGTATAGTTTGATATTAGTTTACTTTTCTGCAAGTTAGATATTAAATTTCTCATGTCATTAACAGTTACCTCTGAAAGCCATAGCGAGACTAATGGTGAGGGATTGAAGTATGAGTGTGTAATTTGATATTAGTTTATTTTTCTGCAAATTAGATATCAGATTGCTCAAGTTGTTTATGATTACCTCCGAAAGCCATAGCGAAACTAATGGTGAGGGGTCAGAATATGAGTTGATGTAATTTGATTTTAGTTTTACTTTATTTTCAATCTTTTCTTTGAGAACAGTTTCTTTTGTGTTTAGACAGCAGCAAGGGTAATGGTTTTCATGATCAATAGTTCACTGTTTGTTTAACTAGAATAGTGGCACATTTTCATTTCCTTTTAGGAACTAATTTTGTCATTGTATGTTTCAAAATCCTTTTGAAGTTTGAAGTTTGGGAAATCATTATAAAGGACATCATTGCCTTGAAAAATCATAACCATACTTGTCTTTTAGAATTTCCATCTCACATTAGGAAACCAACCAAGATAAAAAGAAAAAAAAACCAAAAACGACAAAAAGTAAGAAATAGGTTATCTTGCACATATAGTGCGCCACACTTCGTCAGATTACGAATCCCGGATTGAAAAATTAATGTAGCAATTTAGGACACACTAAATTGACCAAACATTTTGGCGTCGTTGCCGGGGAAGTGTAACTAGGTAGCTAATTTCTTAAAAAAAAAGAAAAAAAATAAGGGAAAACTTGATAACTTCTTGAAGTATGCTCTCCTCTTGCACCTAGTGTGATCTGGAGAATTAGAAAAGAGAGTTATTGGTTCAATAATTTCTTAAGTATGCTCTCTTCTGGCACCTAGTGTGACCTGGAAGATTAGAAAGAGAATTATTAGCCCAACTTAAAAAAATAATAATAATAAAAATGACATGCATAGAGCAAGAGATTCTAGGGGAAGGTTTATAGCTAGAGCCAAGAGTTCGATTTTCACAACTCCATCTTCTTCAAGGCATAGACAAGATTCACCACCATCTACCCCTAGCCTTAATATTCTTGGAATTCAAGGAGCAGCTGAATTAGAGGATTCTCCTACACCACCTACCAAATCTCATTTAGAAAAGGATCCTTTCTTTACTTCTACAGGAGAGTATATTGTAATCAAAGAAGTAGAATCACCTGAAGAAGAAAAGGAAAAGACTCCCTCTCATCCTCCCTTGATAGAAGAACCAGAGGAATTTGAGGGCTCTAAAGAAACTATCATGGCAGAGGAAATAATAGATGGATTTGGAGGTAAAGGCAGAGGTAGAGGAGGAGGAAACAATGGAGACAACAATGGTGAAGCTAATAATGGAAGAAATAGGGAAGGAGACAACTTGTTTGGATTCCCTATAGTTGATGAGGAAACTCATAAAAAAATGAAAAACATCTCACCATCTGTCCTCCCTAACTTTTATGGATTGCGAAGTGAGGATCCTGAAACATTTCTGTTTGAGTTTGAAGTCGTGTGCCGAACCTATGACTATATGGAAGACTCTCAAAAACTCAAACTGTTACCTTCAACATTGAAGGGAGCCGCTTTGAAATGGTTCATGGGATTAGCCACTCAATCTATTAGGACTTGTAATGATATGAAACAAACATTTTTGGGTAGATACTTGGACTATTGTATGCCCACCAATCACAAGGATGAGGTATTCAAAATGGTGCAAAAAGAAGATGAAAATTTGGAAGATTTACTTTAAAGATTTCAATACAACTTAAAAAGAGCAAAGATGAGCAACTTAGATGAATAAACTTTGAAAGCCCTCATATTAAAATCCATTAGAGATGAATGGATAGATATTTTAAACATGATGGGGAAAGGAGACATTTTTCAACTTCCACTTCGTGACATAACAGAACTATGTGTCCATCTCTCAAGAGGAAAATCTAAAACAGGAAAAGGGCCTAGGGATCCTTCTCTTATCAGGGCTAACAAATCTGCAACTGGATCAGTAAGTAGGGCAGAGATTGGCAATATGCTTGATGAATTTAAAACTGATATCTTAGGGAGCCTTAGTGAACAACTAGACACCCTTAAGATCCAAAACAAGCAGAAAGCAGAAACGGATGCTCTAGCCATCTTTTGTCCGAAATGTAGGAAGAAACATGCTTTAAGGGAACGTCCCTTGGATGCAAAAGTTGTAGAAACATGTATGATTTTCTCAGAGAATCATGAGACCAAGGATTGTCCTTCAATTCCTGGACTCAAAGCTGTCTTTCAAGAAGACCCAAATTCGGTAGAATCTCTCTGTTTTGTTGCAAGAAGACCTTGGCAGGGGCAACAAACTCAAGGGTTTAAAAACCCTATGAATCTTCAAACCCCACCAAATTGGAATCCTTGGCAACAACCTTGGCCCCAACATCAAAATCCATATCAACCATGGGTACAAGGGATGCAAAATCCTTATGGGAGATTTGCTCAATTTTATCAATATCCTCCATCTTTTCAAAATCAACAAGCTCCACAACTTCCAAACCCAAACCCACAACTTTCATTTCCATTTTCACAACAACAACCTTCTCAGCAGAATCCAAATCCTCAACTCATGCTTCCATACCAAAAAAAGACAAATCAACTTCCAGCTCAGCCATTTCCAAATCCTAACAATAAAAATCCTCAGAATACTTACATGATAGAAGGACAACAATTTCCTACATATATGATTGTTCCTCTCAATGATGTACAACTCAAATCTGGTAGAGTTTTAGAAAAACCTTCTATAGATGTCCAAGAGCAAGATACCTCTGAGGAGGACTCTCTTAAAGCCAATAAGGGTTCTGAGGAAACATCTCTTCAAAACTCGAACATTCAAAAAGAGAAAGAAAAGTTAACACCCACAACTCCTATAGTTGAGCAACCTGTATCTTCATCCACACCTCCTTTCCCTGAAAGATTACAAATTGATAAAGGGGTGGAAAAACAAATCTTGTTGCCTAACTATGATTTTCTAGATGAATTAAAGAATATTTGTATCAATATTCCCTTGCTACAAGCCATTCGAGAGATTCCTATTCTAGCAAAAACAATAAAGGAGTTGAGTCTCAAAAGACCAGGAAGGAAACTAAAAGACACAAGAAGAATCCACCTGGTAGGAAAAATTGCAGATATTATGATGGGAAAAATTACCATGTAGAAGTATGTAGATCTAGGTAGTCCAATTGTCAAGACACATATAAATGGGATGGAAATTCCAAATACATTGATTGACTTAGGGGCTGTTATCAACATTATGAGTAGACAGACTATGGACCAGCTAAAACTTCCTAACCTTCTTTTTACACCTACTTTACTGCAACTTGCAGATCGATCAATTATTAAACCAGATGGTGTATTAGAAGATATTTCAATCTCCTTAGATTCTTGGGAATATCCGGTAGATTTTATGATTTTGACTCCCAAGAGTAATATAGGAGGGCACCCACTTATCTTAGGAAGACCTTGGCTAGCCACAGCTGATGCTTTTATTAGTTGTAGATCTGGGGATATGTACATTTCTAATGGTAAATCGACAAAGAAATTCAATTTGTATCCTCCAGCAAAAGCAATCACAGAAGTAGGAGACAATGAATGGGTCGATGATGAGGACACTATACAACTTGTCTTTACCATTTCGGAAATTAGTGAGGATAGTCAAATTCTGAACACATTAGAAAATTTTGAGACATCTTCAGAATATGACCCCACACAATTTCAGTTGGAATCTGACATAGAATATTTATCATCAAGACAAATGTCTCTTTACTATATGGAAGAGTTTGGTAGTTCTACCATTGAGATTTTTCCAGGAAAAACATTGAATATCAACAAACATTTGGAAAAGTCACAACAAGAGGAACTAACCAAAATCTTGCAAAAACATTCTACTGCATTTGCATGGGAGTATACTGACATGAAAGGTATTGATCCTAAGACTTGCATCCATCATATATATATTGAGGAAAACAGTAGACCAATCAGACAACCTCAAATAAGGATGAATCCAAATCTTAGGGAGATAGTGAAAGAAGAGCTCCAAAAATTACTCAATGTAAACTTCATTTATCCAATTTCAGATAGCCGATGGGTTTCTCCTTTGGTTATAGTACCTAAAAATAATGGTAAATGGAGGGTATGCATTGATTACAGGGAATTGAACAAAGCAACTTTGAAGGATCACCTTCCTTTGCCTTTTATCGATCAAGTATTAGATACATTAGCAGGTAAAAAGTACTTTTCATTCTTGGATGGTTTTAGTGGCTATAATCAAATTCAGGTAGCACCTGAAGATCAAGATAAGACCACATTTACTTGTCCATGGGGAACTTTTGCCTACCGAGTACTTCCTTTTGGGTTATGTAATGCACCTGCAACATTCCAAAGAGCGGTACTAGGAATTTTTTCTGATCTAATCCATGATTGTGTAGAGGTTTATATGGATGATTTTACAGTTTATGGTAATTCATTTGAAGAGGCATTAGAAAATTTGGAAAAAGTCCTTATAAGATGTAAAGAAAAAAACCTTTCATTAAGCCATGAAAAATGCTTTATGATGTGAAGGTATTGTTTTGGGGCATCATATTTCAGGAGATGGGATTAAGGTTGATAGATCAAAAGTTGAAGTCATCTCCAAGTTGCCTATTCCAAATTTTCAAAGAGATGTTAGAAGTTTTCTAGGATTTACTGGATACTATAGAAGATTTATAGAAAACTTCACTAAAATAGCATCTCCACTCTTCAAACTGCTTACAAAATATTGTGAATTCAAATGGGATCCTGATTGTCAATCAACCTTTGAAACTTTGAAAACAAGAATATCTGAAGCACCTATCTTGAGAGGACCAAATTGGAAACTCCCTTTCCATATTTCTATAGATGCTTCAGATACAGCTCTAGGAGCTGTGTTGGGTCAAAAGGATTTAGTCCCTTATGCCATTTACTATACCAGTAAAAATTTGACTCCCACAGAGTTGAACTATACTGTGACTGAAAAAGAGTTTTTAGCTGTTGCTCATGCAATCAATAAGTTCAGACATTATATAACAGGCTATGAAACTTTTATTCATACTGATCATTTTGCAATTAGATATCTAATGAACAAACCTGTTACTAATGGCAGAGTGACAAGATGGCTCTTACTTTTGCAGGAATTCAATATCACTGTGTTGGATAGACCAGGGAAACAAAATACAGTAGCTGATTTCTTGTCTAGGATTTAGAATACTAAAGAAGATTCTCCTGTAGAGGATAAGTTTCCTGATGAATACTTGTTTGCAGTAACCATTAAGAATCCTTGGTATGCAGATATTGCTAACTATTTGGTTACAGGGAAACTGCCTCCACATTTATTTCCAAGTGAAAAAAGAAAAATTATTCAAGAGAGTTCAAAATATTCATGGCTTTCTAACGAATTGTTTAAAACAAGGCCAGATCTTGTGATCAGAAGATGTGTCAGGGAAGATGAAATGCCTGATATTCTTAAGGCATGTCATGATGAACCATGCGGCGGACACTTTGCAGACAAAAGGACAGCCTATAAAATCCTCTCTTTAGGATATTATTGGCCTTCCCTCTTCAAAAATGCAAAACAATATGTCAAAAGGTGTGACAGCTGCCAAAGAGTAGGGAAACCTACCCTTTCAAATGAAATGCCATTGCAAACACAGGTACTCATCGAACCCTTTGAAAAATGGGCTTTAGATTTCATAGGACCTATTAATCCACCATCTAAGCAAAAGAAGTATATATTGGTTTGTACTGATTATGTTACTAAATGGGTAGAAGCCAAAGCATTAGTGTCTGCTACTGAAAATTCGGTTGTTAATTTTCTTTATGAGGATATTTTTACTCGCTTTGGTGTTCCAAGAGAAATTGTGACAGATTAGGGAAGCCAATTCACATCCAACTTGGTGGAGAAGTTGATGGAAGAATACAAAATCAAGCACAGAAGATCTACTCCTTACCATCCGCAAGAAAATGGTCAAGTGGAGTCTACAAATAAAGTTCTCGAAAGTATCATCACCAAAACTGTTCATCTACATAGAAGAGATTGGGCAGAAAGGCTTTCTGAAGCCTTGTGGGCCTACAGAACTACATGGAGAAATACAACAGGACATTCTCCCTATGAACTTGTTTATGGGAAAGAAGTCCTACTCCCCATTGAGTTCCAAGTCGAGACCTTCAAGATAGCAGTTCAGTTGGGGATGGATTTATCAGAAGTTCAAAAGCATAGAATGGAGCAGTTGAATGAGCTAAATGAGATCAGACAAGAGGCAATTCTAAGAACTGATCTAGTTCAATATCAGAGAGCTAAATGGCATGAAAAATACATCAAAGAGAAGAAGTTTCAAGAAGGATATTGGGCATTGTTATTTGATTCCAAGTTTAAAGATTTTAAAGAAAAATTTCAGACTCATTGGCTTGGGCCATATGAGATTGACAAGATCTTTAGCAATGGAGCGGTAAGAATCAAGACCATTGATGAATTTCAAACTCCTCTTATTGTGAATGGCCACAGATTAAAATTCTATCATAAGCCACTCTTAAAAGAGGAATTTGTCAAAATATTTCAAGAAAATTTTGCAATCAAGCTGGTACAGAAGAATTATTCTTCTCCACCAGCCTAGCCTTTGTTCTTTTCAGTTTAAAAAAATAAAAATAATAATAATAATAATTGTATAAGCCTGAATACTAATCATTGATTGGCAGTCTTATACAGAAAATGTAGGGTGAAAATCAGGAACACCTGACACCCTATATTTTCCAAAAGAAAAAATCTCTCTTTCATTTCACAAGTTTTGTAACCACCCACTCCATTCCATTCCACTTCATTTCACTCCACTTCATTCCATTTCACTTCATTTCATCTATTCCATTTCACCAATAAAATTTTCCTTCATGACCATTTTCATTCAGTCAATTATCATCCGTCTATTTCCATTCACCTAAATAATAGCTGTGTCAGTTTCCGCAGCTGACACCTGTTTCCGCAGCTGACACCAGTTTCCGCAGCCGGAAGCAGATTCTGCAGCTACCACTCTGTTTTTCAAAAAAATGTACAGCCAGATGTTATTTCAACAATCATGAAATCAAATGCAGGTATGAAGACATATTATGAAGACATGGGGCATTCAAGATATCAATGAGGAGCAACTAATTGAAGACCAATGAAAAATGGCAAGAATTCCAAGGTATGAGTAAAAATTTATTTCAAATGGCATTCAAGCACATTTTTACATAGTTATAAACCATAGCTCCATTATATGCAATGATTGTGTTGACAAACTTCGTAACCATTCCACGATCTCTATATGATCCTCCCACAATCCTTGCATTCATTTTCAAACAGTCCCATAATCAAGCCTCTGATCTTCACTCATACTCCGATACTCCACCTGTGATGATGAAACGTGGTTGATTTGACTACGGCTTCTTTTAGCCGCATAAAATATGTAGCCATTTCATAAACGTGCTTACATTTACTCTGCAGCCACCCAATTTTAAATACTACTGGATGCGTTATACTCCTCCTACTGTTCTATTGATCTCACAGCTGCATTTCCACCGTGCTCACGTAACCCTTCTCTGTTCCGCTTCACCCCATTTTTTTCTCTGTTACGCTACATTCCATATACCCATTCTCTGATATCCGCCTACAGTCACTGGTCTCCTCCATAAATCGTGCTCATTTCCGCTCATTCAGTTGTCTTATCTCTGTTGAACCCTCCTCACGCAGACAAGTTTTAAAGAGCAGAAAGAAGGATGGGTCAGTTGTTGAGAACAGAACCAGAAGGACCTAAATTCATGGAAGGATATCCGCAAGTCAGAGATATATTGAAAAAGGCAAAGTGGCTTCGGTTTATTCAAAAGTTTAGAGGCTACCATAAAGAGGTGACAAAAGCTTTTGCAAGGTCTTTAAATGGTCTGGAGGTAGAGATTGGGGACCTCAAATTTATGGTGAATGAGGCATCCATAGCAGCTGCTACAGAACTCCCTCAAGAAGGTGAACGCCGGTTCAAAAACAAGAGCATTAGTGACGAAGCCTGGAGAGTGATCCTACGTAACCCAGGTATGGATGTAACTATTTTTAAAAAGGGAATTCCTGTTCATGCTTTGAAAGAAGAGTGGGCTACTTTACTGTTGGTTATTCAAAAGTTTATCACCTGTGAGGGACGTTTTGGGTCAATGTATATGTATCATACCCGACTGTTGATGAATTTTATAGACAACCAGGCCCTCAATCTACCATATTTTTTATTAAATAGTTTTAAAAAGATGTCTGTAACCGTCCAAAAGCATCTGGGGGACGTAGAACCACATTTGTATCACCATGGTCTTGTGAAAATTTTGATTGAAAAACAGTTAAAAGAGAAAAAGGACACATGGGAACAATTTTTGATTAGAAATTTCTTTGAAGAACCCCAAGAAATTCCTGAAGGCAGTACATCAAGAAGGAGTAGGAGAAAAAGAACAAATGATGAAACTCAAAGTACTCCTACTAACATAGTTGAAAGAACCAGTAGAGAGGAAAGACTGTCTAAAAAGAAGAAGGAAAAGATTGAAGAGAGAAAAATCATTGAGGCTATGCATCAAACCCCTTCTTCAGAAGAAGACCATCAAATATTGTCTGAGAGACTAGTTCACCTTCAGGATCAGTCAGCTATGGTAAAAAAGAAAGAGAAAGGAAAACAGAAGCAAAAAGACAGTAGTCCACAGCATGTAAGAAAAAGTTCCAAGCTTAAAGGGAAGTTGAGGAAAACACAAACGAAAGGACCCCATTTTATTGATTTGGGAGAAGAAACACCTGAAAAAACTCCAGCTGGCCATAGTCCATCTCATTCTCAGTCAGACATTGAACATAGTCCATCTCATTCTCAGCCAGACATTGACATGAGCCCTTTTCAGCCAGATTTTGAAGACAATTCTCCTCCACGGCATTTTGGGGACAGCCCAATGAAAATGACACCCGAGATAGACCCAAAGCAGCAAGAAGTATATGATTATATAGAATATTTAGAAAGAGCAGCCACGGGTCCCAGCACCTCATCCACTCAGCGTCATACAGCACAAGAAGCTCTAGTCCAATCATTGAAACAAGAATTCTTTGAGTTGGAGGTTTTAAATAGACACATTAAAAATGAAAATGAGGCATTAAAGGAACAAAGCAAATTGGACAATATCATTCGTGACAATACCATGCTACATCTAGGACTGTGGCAGAAAAAGAATAGGAAATTGAAGAAGAAATGCCAGAAGTTAAGTAGAGCACTGGTTAATATCAAATTCAGATGCTTGATGAAGAAGCCCAGGATGTTAGCAGCACCAAGGAAGAGGAGGAGAGGACTGGATGTACTGGCAGAGGTGTCAAGGCATATGAATTGAAAAAGTATTATCAAAATTTTGGTTGCATGAGGACATGCAACACCTTCACAGTGGGGGTATGTTGAGTCCCAAACTTGCATCTTTATTATACACCTTTCTAGACCTTTTTCATTCACCTGGACCTTCTAAGTCATCAATATCATTGCATATTAATTGTAAAAGAGCATTTAAAATGGTTTTTAACTATGTTTTGTGTCTGCTGTTTGAATTAGATTTTTTCTCATTAAGCTGCGGAATCTTGTCACTTTCCGCAGCTGCTGCAACTTTCCGCAGCCATTTTGTTAAAGTCTATATTGCAGGTGTCTTCAGGCAAATTGAGCCACATGGGCAAGTTAGAAATGACATGGACATGGATCGTGTCCTATTGGCTCAGTCGAATTCACCTAAGAAGGTTGTGGTCAAAAGTGGCCAAGTGGTGGTCAACCATAGAGTCCCACGGTGACAGAACTCTGTTTTTCATCACGTGAAGATTTGCGTGGCCGTTTCTAAATCACGGGAGACACATCAACACCTGTAAACGGCTCCATAAGCTGAATCCAACAGCCACTCTCCATAGATTTAATCCTCATGGTGGCCATAATGCTAGATCTCTGGACATGGTGGTTCACGTGTCTTCTATCAGCGCAAACTTTATGGAATTAGTTATATCACCCTCTGTTATAAATAATGCATTCTCATACACATAATAGTTAGCTCTGTAATGTAATTGCGTCGCCATTGTGCTGTGATATCATTTCTTTGTTATGACTGCAATTTGAATATATGAGAAGACTCTGTTTCTAAGCGTAATTCAAGGTTGAAAGTTGTTGTCTGAGGTTTGTGCAGAGGGCCCCTGTACACGCTGAGGTTTTGTGTATTACTGTATAGTTTCATGCTTCATTTATTTACATTCATTGTGCCATAGTCATTCATTTGTATATATATTACATCTTTCATGGTATTTACGTTTCATCTTTGTCCATAATCTTTCATGCTTTACATTTTACTTCTGTCCATAATATTTTATGTTTTATATTGTTGTTAACTGATCAGTGTTTTGTTCCAGATTACAATAGGCAGCCCGGGAATTTGCACATCATTTTATAATGACTAATGACATGGAATCAATATTGTCCTTCTGCTAATTTACTTTTCTTAGTTTTTGTTTAATTCCAGCACTGTTTTGTTTATTTCAGTCTTGCACATTTGCTTTAGTAGTTAGATTAGATATTAAATTGCTCATGTCATTTTCAGTTACCTCCGAAAGCCATAGCGAGACTAATGGTGAGGGATTGAAGTATGAGTGTGTAGTTTTATATTAGTTTACTTTTCTGCAAGTTAGATATTAAATTGTTCATGTCATTTTCAGTTACCTCCGAAAGCCATAGCGAGACTAATGGTGAGGGATTGAAGTATGAGTGTATAGTTTGATATTAGTTTACTTTTCTACAAGTTAGATATAAAATTGCTCATGTCATTAACAATTACCTCCGAAAGCCATAGTGAGACTAATGGTAAGGGATTGAAGTATGAGTGTGTAATTTGATATTAGTTTATTTTTCTGCAAATTAGATATCAGATTGCTCAAGTTGTTTATGATTACCTCTGAAAGCCATAGCGAGACTAATGGTGAGGGGTCAGAATATGAGTTGATGTAATTTGATTTTAGTTTTACTTTATTTGCAATATTTTCTTTGAGTACAGTTTATTTTGTGTTTAGACAGCAGCAAGGGTAATGGTTTTCATGATCAATAGTTCACTGTTTGTTTAACTAGAATAGTGGCACATTTTCATTTCCTTTTAGGAACTAATTTTTTCATTGTATGTTTCAAAATCCTTTTGAAGTTTAAAGTTTGGGAAATCATTATAAAGGACATCATTGCCTTGAACAATCATAACCATACTTGTCTTTTAGAATTTCCATCTCACATTAGGAAACCAACCAAGATAAAAAGAAAAAAAAACCAAAAATGACAAAAGTAAGAAATAGGTTATCTTGCACATATAGTGCGCCACACTTCGTCAGCTTACGAATCTTGGATTGACAAATTAATATAGCAATTTAGGACACACTAAATTGACCAAACACATCCCCCATGGTTGACATCATCATCTCGAATCCTATTGGTTCTTATAAATTTTATTTTTCTTGTACACTTTTCTTATGAGGCCCATTTTAGACCTCAAAATTCCCCTAATGTATGACTAAAAATACACTTTGTGTTACGCGTTGTGCTCCTCGATATGCATGGTATTTCCTTGTTACTTTCTTCGAGGGGATCCCATCTCCAACAATACTCAAATAGCTCATAGTTCATGTTATCATCCTCAATCTACTAGGAAAACTAAGATAGTGAAAAAATGTTTGGAAGGATATATTCATTGCTTTGTATATGATAAACGAGCACAATGGTTCAAGTGGTTACCTCTCGGTGAATGGTGGTATAACACTTCCTTCCATATTGCAGAAAAAATGACCTCATTTATGGCACTTTGTGGATATCATCCACCATTTATCACATAACACTTAAGAGAAAATTATAAGGTTCAAGTAGTGGAATATCACATCGAGCAACAACAAGAAGTTCTCCACCTCTTAAAGGATAAATGAAACAATGGGAAGATCAGAATCATAGCGAAAGAAGTTTTGATGTAGGGGACTGGGTATTTTTACAGCTACACTAATACAAATAAATGTCCCTCATGCAAGCTAAGAAGGATAATAGATTATCACAAAAGTACTATAGTCCTTACAAGGTGTTGAAAAATCTTGGTACTATTGCATACAAATTGGAGCTTCCTGCATCTTCCCGAGTGCACCTAGTTTTCCATGTTTCATGCTTAAAGAAGGTTATAGGTGACAAGCTCCTAGTTCAAAAAATATTTCCAGAACTTTAAGAAGAAGGAAAAATCATATTGGAACCTAAATAAGTGACGGAAAAAATAACTTGACAGTTATGAAATCGATAAATTTCAGAGTATCTCATCAACTGGAAGAACCTACACGTTCAAGGTTCCACATGGGAGGATGAGAATTTTATACAAAAGAATCCATAGCTACTCAAGCATTTAGGATAATACTTTTTTGAAGGAGAGGGGCTTGTTAGGTCCCTATAATACTAGTGTATCACCTTATTGTTATTTTTGTGCCCATATAGTCCCCATATTTTTATTATTGTGCCCCATAGAAGCCCATTAGTGTTATTGTTTTCCCCTTACATTATTGTTGTTATGTAGGCTCTGATTATATTGTGACCCCTTAGATTCCTATATATCGAAAGGATATTTTTTTCATTTCAATCATCCAATAATTGTTAATTTATGTAATGTAAAGGAGGTTTCCCCCTCGAAGAGGATAAGTCGTTGATCTATATTTTCTTCTATTTTGTGAGTTGGTTGTGTTATCAAAAAATCAGACCTGATAGGCTGTCAATCAAATCAATCTCATGTAATTGTTTCAAACCAATATTTTTATTGAGGCTTAGCCTCCTCAACCTGAGAGGGCTCTCTCAAGTGTTAATTATTTTTATAGAAATATAGATAGCTAACTCTATGTGGGGTAATAAGAAAATAAATGATAGAAATTGGTTTTAAATCACATTAGCAAGTGCACATTGGGTTTATGAAGTCAAAAAAAAGCTTCAGTAAAATAAAACAATGTACTTAGCATGGAAGTCAAGGCATATCAGATTTCTTGTCCTGAGAAACACATGTGAAACTATAAAACACGCAGTAAGTTTGTCTACGAAGGAAGTCAGAGCATCAATGATGAATTCTGAGTAACATAAGAAAACACCACTGAATTAGGATAGTAAAAAGATTCCATTAGAACAAGAACACACTAGAACACTTTATGAATCTTGAGTTGGCTAAGTAGAAAACTCTGTATTAAGATGAAAACTAGTCACTTACAATAAACACAGTATTTTTGCTAAAAATTTCCAACCCTTAGAATTTCTACTTCTTCATCTTTATAGATCATTTAAAACATAGGATAACCTTATCCTGAGCTAGATACATAAAATTCCTACTTTTTGACACCTTTCCTAACCATGTGACATGCTATTTATTACAAAATGGCAGCTGCAAACCTAATGAACATTCCTATTACAAATAGGACTCAAAATCCTTAACTCTACTAATAACAACCTTATCTAAAATAGATTACATTATTTTCCAACTATATTCCCATAAGGTCGAATCCATATAATAAGCTCCAACACTTTATGACCTTAATGCTGATCTCCTGCAAACTAGGAAAATGTCCCCTGTTTTCTAGTCTTAGGATTCTTTGTGTTCTTGAGACACTCTGACAACTATGAACCCATGACTTTGAGGTTATTTCCTGTCAGGAACTGAAATAACATATGCCCAAAATCATCCTTAAGTGCCAGATGTACAAAATCACCATCAAACTGTCCAAAATAGCATAAACAGACCTGCGCTATGAAAACAACACATTTTCGTAGCGCTTTCCGTAGCGCAGTCTTTTAACCCCTTTGCCTTCAAAATTTGTCTTTCTTTCCTCCAGGGTTATCTTCATATTCACTTAACACAACTTCCCTAGCAATTTCAGGTCATAATACACACATTTTCCCTCCAAAAATTTATGAGAAAGGGCGAAAAAAGCTGCTACAACAGTTTCGTAGCGCTTTTCACTCTTTTTGCACTGCTTGGACTACGAAACTGCTGAGTGAGTAGTTTGTTTTCCATATTTCTTCAAAATTTGAAACAAAAATGTGCCAAAACTCCATAATACCACTGGTTTCATCAAAACAAATAGCCATATGAACTAAAAACGCAATTTTCATGAGGCTTATTCTTCATTTTCCATTTGTTTTAGCTTTTAACTTTTTTGATGAATGTCATTCTGCACCTCTATTTTTTAGCTCATCCTGGGTCAATTTCAGCTACTGCCCCAAGTCCTCCACTTGACCTCTTATTCTTCTATTACTATCTCTCAAATGGGTATTGATCACTCTGACAAATTTTGCTTCCTTGATGGTTGGAACTGTCCATGTAAAAAATTGTTCTGCACTTCTTGGAATCTCAGACCTAGAACCAGATTGGCTTTCCCATACTGCCTTCATTCTTTTGAACTCTATTTTCTCAACACTATTTTTTCTAGCCCTCTTCGTCATCATAGAAATCTCTTGATTTTCTAACCTCAATTTCTCCTCAAGATATTGACACTCTGTCACCTCTTCTTTTTCCTTCATTTTTTTGCTAGCTACATGCTCCACTGTTGGTGATGAAAGGTCAACCACCTCTTCAGGGTCTTTGACTATTTCAAAATTTTCTTGGACCTCCTTACTACCTTCCTTGAGCTTCTTAGCATGCCTAGTTAAAGGTTTCCTTGCTTGAAAGATAAAGGTTGCATTTTCACCTTCAAATTCAAGTTTCTTTGTTAAATTAATCCTTTTCTGTTTGTGTTCATCTACTCCAATGAAATCAGCTTGCACAATGGGTGATTCCTTTATATCAATTTCATGAAGGATGTCATCTAAATTTCATTTTATCACTGGGCTGTCCTTTTTACCTGAAACAATTTTTTTTCCCTTTGATGCCACTGCTTGGCTTCTTGTCACTCTCTTTCTTTCCTGCTTGCTGGCCACTTGTTATTTTTTAACCTCTTTGACACCTTTTGACCTCTATTTTGTAGGTGATGGAGTTGCTGCAGCAAGAAATTATGTCTTCTATGTCCTATCTTCAACCTGTTTCCTTGGTTTCAAATTTACAAAACTCTTTTCTTTTGCAACCACAGGCTGACTAGAATCTGCTACTGATCGTGGAGTCCCTTTAGTTTTAGGGTTTCTAGCTGGGGTTAGGGTTTCTAGTTCAAATACATTCATAAACAAAAAGGAAAACCAATCCCTGATTATTTTCTGAAGCTCATTAAAAACCAATAACTTTACCAAACCATGGTGAAACAAATATGTTTCACAACCATCATACTTATCTTGTACTTTATCAGACATTTTGGCAAGGCTCCTATGCAAGTACAAGGGCAAATCTAGTGATATCATTCATGTGAAATGTAGAAGTAGCTTGAAATGATAAGTATAAAATTTATGGTACCTGCCTTCACATGTAAAGTATCTTTGAATGTTGAACAACAGCTTGGCATAGGTGTCTTTGATACAACTTCTAGGTATTGCATTGTTCAGGTCCATATCTACATACTCAGGTTTCATGAATTCCTTGCATGGTTCCATGTCAAACTTAAAACCTTTAAACCAAGTCTCTTGCCCCCCTTGGTATTTCTATCACAGAAGTAATGATCTCAAGAGTAACTGGCACATTTAACATCCCAATCTTAGTAGTGGTTCCACTGAACTGTAAGGAAAATTCTTTAGATACCTAAGTGTGGCAACCCTGCAGCTTTTCACAAAACCAGAGACAACCTGCTTTGCTAAAAGCCTCCATCATTGTTTGATATTAAATTATAGCCTTCACATTTTCAGGCTCATATCTTAAGCAATGTCCCCCTCTGTCGACTTTCTTCTCCTCTACCATGTTTCTTAGAAAAAACCTGTCAGCTTCTCTTGAATCTGTAAAACAACCTCGCTTGAATATATGATCAGGCTCGCTTGATTATGGAACAGCCTCGCTTGAATATATGATCAGACTCGCTTGATTATGGAACAACCTTGCTTGTGAATATGGAATATATCCTTTGTATAGAACACCCACAGTCTTAGCTTGACAACTTTAGAGCTTAGACACTTGTATGGAAGCAAATGAAAACAAGAATGACCAAATTATGCAAGAATTTGAATTTAAGGTGTCATCTCATAACTGAATGATGCTTCACTGATGCCCTATCATGACAATGATGATTGTGAGATAGGTAAGTACATTGAATCTAATCTCTAACTGTCTATCATTCCCTTATGGATTTTAACATATTTTGGCTTAATTGATAAGACGGTTAAGAAACCGCACATTCGTAGCACCCACAGTGTATTTTTTGCAGTTTGCGCTACGAAAGTATCAGTGCTTTCGTAGTGAAAATCCTATTTTTTTAACTAGTGGCGCTAAGAAATGGAGGATTCTTGGCTAATTGCATAAATTTAACCAGAAACCTTATAGAATGACCCCTAAATGGAAAATGTGAGTATTTTATCATGGAATGGACCTCTAAAGACTTTATTTGAATTCAATGGTGACCTTTAAATTTATAAAAACTCTAACCTACCCTTAACCAAAACCTAAAATGACTTTCAAACCCATTTTGAGACCATGATCAAAAACAGAGTTGACACAATGATGTTTTGAAATTTTTTGGGTGATAACAGGTTGAATAACAATAAAGATGATCGTAGAGAACCATTGTAGTGTTGGATATGTGGAAAGGATCATAGAAAGAGGGATTGTACACAGTGTCTAGGTGGTAGATCTAAGATATATAGTGCAAAGGAGGCACGAACATTTGGGGATGTTAGTCATACCATTCCTTGGATTTATGCATATGTGGAAAAATGGCAGGCAGATCACCGAGCATCTATCATTAGGATGGATGGTAAGGTTTGCGATCAATTTATTTCTATTTTGATTGATCATGGATCTAATTATAGTTATGTTAATCATGACCTGGTAAATAAGTGTGTCCTGAGAAAAGAAGTGCACGCAGAATCTTGGTTGGTGTAGTTGGTTATATGTACGAAGAAGAGAGTTCACCATTGCATAAGAGCTTGTGAATTTGATTTAAATGGTATGCCTACAGTAACACATTTTAATGTACTTCCATTTGGATCATATAGTGTGTTTTTGGGTATGGACAGGTTGTCTCTTTACAAGAAAAAAGTATATTTTTATGACAAGGCCATTGAGTTCCTGGATGATAATGGAGAACAGAGAATTTTAAAGGGAAATAAGAATCCTACATCAGTGAGGATGGTAACCACTATGCAGGCTAAGCGCAATTATAGAAAATTTTGTGTGATTCTTGTAGTGCATGTTTCCAGTGACAAGGGTAAGGATGTTGAGGATGCATAAATCTTCCAAAGGTATCCTATATTTTAGTAGTTTCGGGATGTGTTTTCAGCAAATGTTCCAAATTTACCTCCTCATAGGAAGTGGACTTTTCTATTGAGTTGGTACAAGGGGTAGCACCATCATAAAAGGAACCTTACAAGATGATCACACCAGAGTTAGTAGAGCTGAAGTTGAAACTGAATGAAATGTTTGACAAGGGATACATTAGGCCGAGTGTATCACCTTGGGGTGCACCAATGTTGTTCATAAAGAAGAAGGATGGCACCTTTAGGTTATGCATTAATTACATGTAGTTGAATAATGTAACGATCAAGAAAAGGTACCCTTTGCCGAGGATTGATGACTTGTTTTATCAGTTGCTGGGAGAAGAAGTGTTCTCTAAGATTGACTTGAGATCAGGATATCATCATGTACGCATCAAAGAAGAGGACATGTACAAGACAACCTTGAGGACCAGGTATGGGCATTATGAGTTTGTTGAAGTTCCATTCCATTTAACTAAGGCCCCAACTACATTCATGTGTTTGATGCATAGTGTGTTGCATCCTTAATTGGAAAATTTTGTTATTTTATTCATTGATGAGATATTGGTATATTCTAAGAATGAGCAAGAGAATGTCGAGAATTTAGCAGTAGTTTTGATATTACTAAGAGATAATCAGTTATATCATAAGTTTAGAAAGTGAAGTTTCTTCTAGATAGAGGTACGCTACTTGGGACATGTTGTTTCCAAGGAAGGCATAACAGTAGATCTAGAAAAGATAACAACCCTCATGGAGTGGGCAGCTCCTAAGAATGTGGAGGAAGTCAAGTCATTTATGGGATTAGTAGGTTACTAAAGGAGGTTCATCAATAACTTTTTATACATTGCATATCCTATTAAATCTTTGCAGAGGAAAGGTAAGAAGTTTGAATGGACATAAGAATGTGCAACTAGTTTTGAGCAACTAAAGAATTTGTTGACCAATGATTTAGTTCTTAAGATTATAGATCTGGTTAAGGAATTTGTGGTCTGTACAGATTCTTGTAAAAGAGGACTTGGTGGAGTACTTATTCAAGAGGGAGAAGTGGTATGCTATGAGTCCAAGAAATTGAAGGAGCATGAATAGAACTATGCGGCTCATGATATTGATTTGGAAACTATTATACACGTGTTGAAAATGTGGAGGCATTATCTTCTTGGAAGGAGATTTTTATTACTGAGTGATCACAGTGGGTTGAGATATTTGTTTTACCAATTGAATCTAAATGCCATGAAATCCAGATGGTTGGCCACCCTTAGTGAGTTTCAATTCGAGATCAGATATATTAAGAAAACGGAGAATAGGGTTGCAAATTCTCTCAATAAGAAAGTGCAGGTGAACCATATAGCATTTATGAGTTCCTAAGGGACATACATGATCAAATATTATAGGTAGGACAACATGATAACATGTATGTGGAGCTCATTCACATGTTACATAAGAGTACAAGTACAGGTGCAAGTGCAGGTACATGTGATTAGGATGTTGACTATCGTCTCATGGAAAATGGTTAGGTAAGATTTAGGGACAGGATCTATGTGCGGGATGACAGTGAGCTCAATAATATTATATTGAGGGAATTTCATGTCAAGTCATACTCAAGTCACCCAAGATATTGGAAGGCATTAATGACAGTGAAGAAGTTCTACTATTGGTTGAATCTGAAGAGGGATGTCGCAGAGCTCGTGGCTAGTTGTTTGGATTTTAAGTAGGTGAAGGAAGAATGTAAGAATCCAGGTGGTCTACTACAACCTATTCTAATTCCAGAATGAAAATGGGAGGTCATTGCTATCACAGGAAAATCGTACAGTAAAGGTGACATTTTTTAATGTCAAGCAGAAGGATTTACAGGGATGAGATACATTAGAGAATCTGAAAGTATTTAAACTCTCTAAAGGTCTGAGGAAAAATCATATTTCGTACAAGAAGGAATAGTCAAAAGTGCTTTTGCATGCAAAATCCTTCGATAAATGCACCCTTACATGCCTTTTGACCCAAAAAGTGTGCAATCCTGGGAGTGGCAAAAGTCACTTTCTGGGACCACAAGGCACACTCCAGGACATTGATTCCACACTTGAATCCGCCTAAGGACAACCACGCAAGCCTCCTTAGGACATCAAGGGAGCACACAATGGAATCACCCTCCTCCCTTGGGTCACTATCCACAATGTACTAAGAGAGGGAAGGAGGATTTGAATTCTCCTATAAAAGGCCACCAAGAGATGAACAACTTGAGAGCACTTTGTTATGTCGGCCAAAATTTCCCCAAGCAATACCAGCAGTGTGTGATCTAGAGCAGAGATAGAGGGGACTCAGTTGTTGGCCACCCAACAACTCCAGTCCACCATAGTAGTGAGAGGGAGACTTTGCGCCAAGGCAGCTCGGAAGTAAATACATCCTTGCATCGGGACTTAGAACCCCTGGTTCTAAGGGCCCCTTGGCAAGTGGGTTAAAGTTTCATCCTCATGTCCTACCAGCACTCAGTAAGAGGGGATGTAAGCACCTCCGTTTGTATTATTGAAGTTTTTTTACTCTATTTAGAGCTTTTGTGTTATTTGTTTTAGTTTTAGTTTAATTTTTATGTTTGAATATGCATTCTATTTCTCCATCTAGTATGTTTATGTTCTAGCATGTTCCACCAACTTGCTTGACTCCATTTATTTTCTTCCTGTGACCAATAACTTAAGAGGGAAAACCACACACCTTAATTTGGTGTGATTTCATACATACATGCACCAAACACACTAACACAGGATTGGTGACTCCACTAACTTTTATTTCCAAGTTTATGTGCTTGTGCCCTTTTGCAGAGACCTTTGTATTTGTTGTCGAGTTGGGCTGGAATTGCCCCCTTTCTCTCCTTCATTCCCTAGTTCATCCCAAGTGATAGACTAAAGTAGAAGAGCTCCCAAAAACTACTCAGCAGGAAGTTTGTGCGCATTTTCCACAGACGGGCACACCCTAAGGCACACATTTAGAGCTGACTTGTGTGCAGAAATCGAGCATGTTTCAGCCTTTTGCGCACAAAAAACAGAATGAGAATTTTTGTCCAATAATTCCACCTTTCCTTTCTTGTAAAGGTGTCTGGAAGCCCATAATACATCTACCAGCATAGGTTGAGGTCCCCCACAACTTGCTAAAAATCACTCTTAGTTGCTTTTGGTAAGCTTGGTGTTAGTTTTATTTCAAGTTGATTTTTGCAAAGTTACACACATAGTTTAAGTAGGGGGGAAATTAACTTGCATTCTGAAAAAAAATATGTTTCACAAATTTAGGTACCAAAACACCTATATAATTAGCCAAAGTAAGTGGCCCAATTCCATGCATGCTTAGCTAGTTCTTTTTCTAGTGTAAAAGTCATTAGTTTAGTTCAATTTTTGCACTAGGATTTTGAGACCAGGATCGAATTTTCGATAGAAGTGCAAGTATTCTCTGCTGCCTTTGCACCCTCCGGTGATCCTAGGCAAGCATATGAACACTCTCTATTCACAAATCACCACCTCCCTATAGTTGATCACATAGATTAACTAGGAAAAATAAAAAGTGACCCATATCTGCACATGTTTTTCTTTTAAGCAAGGAACAATAGAACATAGTTTAATAGGGGATTTTGAAAAGGATCATCACATATCCACACGTCCAAACTATGTGCTTGTTCACCTTTTTCTCACACACATCCACACACTAATTAATGCAAAGATACCTAAAACTAACTTAACAAAACTCACTAAATTTTCCCCATAGGGACCACAAAATAATTTATAGTCTAAGTTAGGATCAAGGGGGTAGGAATCCAATAAGATGCCTTGATCATTTTTCATCTTGAAACATAAAATTTGATTGTTTAGGGAACTTTCAAATCCACCTATCATCCAACAGAAAAGAAAACCCGAGCGCGGCAGAGACCCGATTCATAGGGCTAGGCGCAGTGCGTGCTGTATTAGTTGGGGCTACATGACCCGGCTGATACTTGGTATTGTTAGTTGAACTACCAAGAAGCCAAAGACTTGAACACTCACCTGGGACGGTGGTGCTTAGTGGCCAAAAATTAGGGCATCACTTCCCTATAGGCAACGGTGCAGGAAAGCACTAGATCCTCTACCCTTACCTTACTAGATTTTCTTTGATTGAATGGGGGCATTGCCAGCTCTTACGGGATGTTATGCTAGCATTCGCAAGATATATTCTCAAGGCCCAATTACATTTGAGTGTGTGAGGACGATTAGGTATTCTAGGATTTCAGTATCATACTCAAGCAACAAGAAAACATTTTTTTTATTGACTGATCACATAGGATTAATCTAAAGGGAAAATTTATTTTATTTTCTCTTTGTTTTATATATGTGATCAGAATTTTTCTTTGATTGTAATATCTATCCTCTCAAATATTTCCAAAGCCATACCTAGTCGATGCCAAAACAAACCCAATGGGACCTCGTCGATCTAGACGTCTTTTGGACCTCTCCCCATTACTGGGAGGGGTTCCAGGTATTTTTCCATTTAGGCATCAAAAATAGAACACAACCGCCATTATTGGTTCATCTTTTATTGGGACATCTTTAGTGGGGAACCATAGTAGGTCTCCCAATGCCACATAGGTGAACACCCCCACAGGTTCACCACACACCACTCCTCCCACAACCCCTAGCAGGAAGATGAGTGCTACCCATTTGGGAAGCCAATTGAATGCACAGTAGGGTACGTCACAGATACACCCTATTCCTAACCAGAACATTGTGTTTTCACAAGTCGCAATAGCTACAACCTCGCAGTCACCTTTTCTAGCTTCGTTAAATCTACCAGATTTAACCAACTTGACAAACAACCCCATTGCACACAACCCCATATGGCCTCCCATGCCCACGAAGCTCCCTTCGGACATTCCAAAGTTAGAAGGAAAGCAAGCGAAAGACCCTATAATTTATGTTATGAATTTTCACCTGTGGTGTTCGTCGAACAAAATCGTTGATGATACTATTCGATTAAGACTATTTCAATGCACTCTGATAGGAGTAGCAGTGAAATGGTATGTGGAGCAACAATCTGCTACACATGGAACCTTTAGCGCCCTTGCCACTATGTTCCTGACCTATTTTCAGCTACCCATCCACCACGATTCTGGAATTGAATTACTAACCCACTTTAGGAAAACCCCCGCCGTCCATATCTCAGACCATCTCCACGAATGGCGGCGACGTCGTAGTTTGTGCAAAGCCAAACTTGACGATCGAGTTATATTAGACTTGTTCCTAAAAACTCTCACCGCGGACATTTTGAAATATGTGGCACAAAAAAAGCCCATATCCAAAGAGGACGCCATTAGTAAGGCCCAAAAACTTGAGTTGATCTATATACAGTCAAGGTATATTTACAATATCCTGTCGAATGCCCCACGCCTGCAAAATTACAAAGAATTTCCAAGCACGTCGAACTCTGTAGACGATTTAATTGGGTCATTAACCCAAAGTTACCCAGGCAACAACGTTCAAAACCACGGTTACACTTATGATTCTATCCAGAACGTACCACAACCCGACTACCAAAGTCATCACATGCCTCCACAAAATTTTACCAGTAGGGCATCGTCGTATCACCATCAGCATGGAGGACCCTATCCTCCAGCTCAGGGGACCCATTACACAGACAAAAATGCTAACGAAAGAGCTCCCCCCAACAACCATTCACAAACCAGGGACCACATTATGCTCAGTCCCCAGCACAGGACCCGCCCATGCAGAATAATGCACAGGTGAACTTTGTGCAACCCTCCCAAAACCAACCGTGCCAACCATATAACCATTAGCGGAATTTTGAGGTCTAAAATGGGCCTCCTAAGGAAAATTTACAATCAAAATTCACTTTATGAGAACCAATGACATTTTAGGTGATGACATCATCCCCAATGGTTGAGGTGGCATTGCTTGAGTTAAAGGTACTTACTTGTTACATTCCCAATGATGAATAAAAATGCATGGTTAACCATGGTAGTGTTCTAAGTACTTTTAAAGTAAAAAAGTAAAGTACTAATAATAAAAAGTAAAGTACTCATAATAAATGTCATTTCACACTTTTTAAATAAAATATTATTATTTTCATTTCATATTTTTTGAAAGAAACAATGCATATCCTTACATAATCTTCAAGTATTTACACAATTCTCAATAAATATTATATTTGTATATTTTCATATATTTATTTTTAAATTATATATTATTTTTTCTTATGTTATAAATCAAATCAATTGAATATGTAATATAAAAAAATACATAAAATAATAAATTACATTTATTATATTATATTATATTATTTTTATATAGTATATTAATTACATGTTATTATATAATTTAAATAATATAAATTTTAATTAATAGTATATTATACAATTAAGAGTTTACGAATTTATATTTATAATTTATTTTAAGTTATTTAAGTACAAAGGACAAATGCATTAGTTGTTCAATGATAATGACATTTTCTTGAAAAACTCATTCTTATTTATAATCACATCAATACAATTTTTTATTAATTTTATTTTGGTACACCTTTTCAATTGAATTTAACCACGGTTACATGATTGTGGTGCAAAAAGTAAAATGCAAATTTATAAATATTATTTTATTTGTTTAACTATTATTTTATTGTTTCCTTAGGAGGCCCATTTTAGACCTCAAAATTCCCCTAATGCAGGAGAACTACCCTCGTAACGTGGTTAAGAAAAAAGGGAAAAGCAAGCCTAAAGGAAATCTTAGACAAGGGGGCAACAATCAATAACGCCCTCCACGATCTCAGGCTGGAGGCAACTCCAACCGAAATCAAAACCAAGAGCCAAGTAATGCCCAAAGGCAGAACAAAATGCCACCTCTTCGAACAAACCACTCTTGTTCGATCAGTGGTGAGTGCAGACACTACACTCACCATTGTCTCAACCTCCCTAAGCTAAAGAAGCTACAAAGTAACCGAGGACAAGGGGGATCTTTCCAGCAGACAGCAGTGATGCAGGAACCTTTCCCCCATCAAGGGATAGTTAGAACACAACAAAAAACTCCCGACGACTCTGGAAATAACAACCACAAAATCTACATGACTGGCGAAGAAATGTTTTTTCAAACACGGAATCGAAACTATGACACCCCACCAGACTCCAAGGTGTCAGAGGCTAGTACCAGTGCACCAACAGCACCTTTGACCATATCAAAGATGCCTATTGAACCTTTGCCAATGATGGCTAAGGGACCAACTAGGCAAGCAGGAAACTATTCCAAAGCAGCCCATAACTATAGCATTGTGGATGATTTACCTCAATCTCCCACCACTATTTTAGCTTTGGAGGTATTACAATCATGCCCAAAGTAGCGGAAAGCCTTAATTTCTGCATTAGGCGCCATCGACCCTATCGATTCGCATCTAATGGCTTTCGATATAGATAAAGCCACCCCTAGGCTTCCTTCAATGGTCGCCTTCCAGATACTAGTATCAGTCTAGAACATTGTCATTCACTGATGTATCATTGATGAAGGTGCATCCACATGCATCATGTCAAATAACATTTGGCAGAAGTTAGGGTCCCCCGAACTAAAGCCATTAGTCATCACGCTTAATGAATATGACAGACGCTCTTCGACCCCCATTGGCCTCTACCAAAACGTCCTGGTCTACTTAGCAGGAAAGACAGTCCTTATAGACATTTAAGTCTTGTATGCCCACTTGGATTGCAATATACTCCTTGTTCATAGTTATATGTATGCCATGTCAACCATCGCCTCCTCCGTCTTTCGAACAATGATGTTCCCCCATGAAGACCACATCCTTACTGTCGACCAATTGACACATAGTGAAAGGCGACCCCTAAAAAATACTGATGTCATTCTACCCTACATAGATACACCCACAAACGTGTTTTCACGGTACCAAGAATATGGCCCCAGCCAGTTCAAATTGTCATCCATCCTAGGGACATTCCTAGGAGGTCCACCTGTCATACCTGAGTCATCACCTGATGTCACAGGAGCTCTGGTGTGCATGATGTAAACACCAAGCATTGAAGTTAGCCAAGACACGAACACGAGTAGTAATGACGTCGAGTGCTAAGCCACGACAACCTCTATAGCCTACGCCACTTCCCAAACCCCTTTCCTCTAACCCCCAGCGGGTTTCGTATCCCAGCGGGTTTTGGAAACAATGGTGTTACCAAGCATATCTTTCACAATACTAGTTTGGTACCTCATTCCCCCTACTGGGATAGGAGCCACACACATCAATTCCATAAGGTTAAAGCCCCTCAGTCCTGAGGAGGCCCCACCCATACAAGAAACTGTCAAAAACATCCCTGCAAAGGAAATTCCCATTGCAAAACTAATGATTACGGCTAAGAAAATCGAGAGAGGAAAGAGGGTGGACTCCTGCCATATGACGGGAACCACCTGATTGCACCATATGTAATGTAGTAGGTCACCTTACCCATATCTACCTAGATCTGGATGAATTAAAACCACTCCTTGGCTATGAGGTAGACATCGCGACACCATGTTCCTGAAAAAAGGAGCTGGCCACCAAAGGAAAAGGCAAAGCATTGCGTACCAATCACGCATGCGCTATCTGCAGCAATAGGGGGCACTATACCCATCATTTCCCAGAAATCTCGAGATATGGGGACGCCTTACACGCCATCAAGAGATCATATCAAAAGGATCCCTCTACCCAGTCATCTAGAAATGAACCTTGTATCATCATGTACCTACAAGAGGAGTGACAGTCACAAGAAATATTTTCGTTCATATTTCCCCCTCTTATGATATGCTACATGTTTTGCAATGAACATGGTCACTTCATATAAGAATGCAAAGCCCTGGAAATCATCCACAGATGGTATCCCATAGAACGGGTTTATTACGTTGGTTTGCGGGCAGCGTAATTCACATGTCTGTTATGTTTCAACAACCACCTTCTAGAAAATTACCACTATATCCCCTGATTCCAATTAGCACTGTCAATTTTTCACTCAACCATAGTCTGCCTCTCCCAAGAAGATGGCACACACTCGGAATCCATGAAAATCTCAACAACCTAAGAAGATGTGACGAGTAGATCCATCCTCTTCCTGTCAGCTGAAAAGTGACCAATCAGGGAACCCTTAGTTTCCCCCAACTGCTCTCTACAAAGAAGACCAACATGTGTGTTATGTAAAATTCCCAATCATGTGGTCACCACTTGCCCTGATTTAGAAGCATTACGACGCTGGTACCCCACCAGACCACAAACTGACCCCCATCTCTAGGCTAATTTTCTTGGTATGTCAAGGCAATCATTGTGGAAAGCAATGTACCTATATCCCGCAAGTTCGTCCTCTAATCAATATGATTCACACATTAGGGAAGAAAAGGGAAAATATTCTCAAACAATATAGAAAGTACATCACCCCCAAGCCAGCAACCCCACACCCACATCGTCATGATGGAAAAACCAGGATGGCACACAAACCAAGAATGACCCAGACCCAACCTAGGATAACATGTAGACTATGCAACCTAAATGACCACTGGGTCAATTAGTGCAAAGAAATGAAGCCCCTCGCAAACATTTTTCACACAATCTCCTCTCTCCCACAGAGACTTCTCTCTAACCAAGAGAAGATCACTCATACTTATTGCCAAATTTTTTCACACTTTCATCATACAATTAAATGTGAGCATCTCCCCAAGCTGAGAGAAGCAATAGAAACATTAACTATACACTCCCCAAAATATTTAGACACGCCCAAGCCAACAATATGGAAGTGGAAGCAGAAGACCTCATCTTCTAGCACAGATCCCTTCCAAGCATCCACATCTAGGACGATGAGTAGTGTTGATTCCCATACAATCTACTCAGTTGGCACAGTGGTATCGTACACCATCTACACTAGCAAAAACCATGAACTAGAGGCATGCCCACTAATGGAAACATTCACGCACCTCTACACCAGGCACAATTTGCACCAATAGGAAATTGACCATCCTAACAGGGAACCCAACCTTGCACTTATCATGGAGATTCTTCCCCCACCGAATGCCGATGACACAATACACCATATATGATTCATATCATCATGTATTGGGACTATGGCTTGAGTTTTATACTCATCTTCCATAGGTTTCAAGTCAGCTGCAACTACGAGAGTAGTTGTACCTACGACAGTGCAAACCCAATTTGTCAACACTTTGTCAACCGTGTCTAGTTCCACCACATTGGCAGTGGAATCCTTCTCATCTCTCTCAAATATTTCTATGTGGATTAAACCCCTTTAGCATAACCTTGCGAAGGATCAATCCCCCTTAGGATTCCTATTTCATTTAGTTGAGGACACCCTAGAAGCCATGGCGGAGTCGGATTATCCATGGGATGCAATGCATCACTGCTTGCTTTTTCTCCCCAAGTGAATGTTTAGTCCTAACAAGACATAAGAACAAGAGATTTATGTGATCGAACCAAAACATTTCCTTCCATTAGGGAAATTCAATTGGTTCAAGAATCCTATTTCGACGCCCGATGTGTTCAAGGAAGGAAATATGTGAAACATCTCACCTACCGTCAAGGTGAACATATCTCGAAACCCGAGTAAGGTCAATGAAATATCACTGGGGGAAACATTCTCTCCGGAATAAATATCCCCTTATACCCAATTTCTACAATATTATCAAGATATCTTCGCATGGGACTACTGGTAAATTCCTGGGCTTAGTCCCACTATCGTAGAGCACCATATTGGAACTTGGCAGGACGTACCTCTAGTGCACCAAAAACAACGTAAAATGCACTTATCAAAGGCAGAAGTAATAAAACAAGAAATTGACAAGCTTCACAAAGCCAAGTTTATCTACTCTATCGCTTACACATCTTGGGTTTCCAACCCTATTCCTGTCATGAAAAAACAAGGCACCATACACATTTGCACTGATTTTTGAGATTTGAACAAAGCTTGTTCCAAGGACAACTATCCCACCCAATTCATCGACCAAGTCATCGATGCTTGCGTAGGAAATGAGGCTCTCTCCTTCATGGATGGATTCTCTTGGTACAACCAAATTCAAATCCGCCATACAGACTGGTACAAAATCGCGTTCACCACCCCCTGGGGCACATTCGCATACAAGGTAATGACATTTGGCCTAAAACCTGCTGCAACCACCTTCCAAAGGGCCATGAATTATATATTTCATGACTTGGAACACCTTATCCTCAGCTACTTGGACAACCTAACCATCCACTCCAAGAAACGCACAGACCATCTCGAGAATCTGCGATTGGTATTCCAATGACGCCGTCAATACAACCTATGCTTGAACCCCCTCAAGTGTGTCTTCTGCGTCACAACAGGTAGGCTCTTAGGTTTTATCATGTCCCAGCAAGGGATTCACGTGGACCCTCTCAAGGTCCAAGATATCAAAGAGGTACCTTCACCTCGAACCCTCAGGCAACTGCAAAGCCTGCAGGGGAAGGCCAATTTTCTAAGACACTTCGTCCCAGATTATCCCACTTGCACTAAAGGGTTCCTATGCCTCCTCTGCCAATATATCCCATTCAAATGGGATGATCATGCCCAACAAATGTTTGACGTGCTGAAAGAAACATTTTCTTCAGCACCACTCATCAGTCCCCTAGACTATGACAAAGATTACATCTTGTATCTATCAGCTTCCGAGTCCACCTTGGCTAGATTTTTTATCCAGGAAGGCCTTGATGGGAAGGAGCACGTAATTTATTACATTATTAAAACCTTAGTAGGCCCAGCATTAAGATATGAGCCTGAAGAAAAGATTGCCCTAGCATTAATACATGTAGTCCAAAAGCTTCGCCACTACATCATCTTAAAAGCCACTACGGTCATCGCGGATATTAATCCCATCAAATATATTCTCACACACCACATAATGAACCATAAGTACGCCTCCTGGATAGTCATTCTCCAAGAATACGACCTATAGTTTCACTCCCCTAAAACAAAATAGGCTCTTATCTTAGCAGAGTTCATTTCGGACCTCCCAAGAGATACCAAGGGATCACCAGTAAAAGATTCGCTACCAGATGAACATCTCTTCTTCATAGCAACCAACGACCCTTGGTACGGAGACATTCTCCTCTTCCTACGAACTCAAAAGTTCAGACCTCATCTCACTCGAGATGACTGTTGGCACATACGCCAATAGGCCCCCTGATATCTCCTCATAGGATATGTCTTGTACCGACGGGCCATCGACACCATTTTATGTCGATGTCTCACTCACAACCAAGAGTAGCATGCCCTTAATGATTTCCACGCAAGAGCTTGCAGTGGCCACCTCTATGGGATGGCCACCACCCAAAAATTCCTACGGGTGGGATATTTCTAGCCCTCCCTATTTCGTGATTGCATTATAGCAATCAAGAGATGCCAGCGATGCCAGTGCTTCACTCATAAAGCAAGAGCTCCTCCCGTTCCTCTGCACCCTGTCATCATTGCCGAGCCCTTTTGTAAATGGGGGATCGACTTCATGACTTGCAACCCTGCATCATCTGGCAATCATAAATACATCATAGTGGTTGTCGATTATTTCACTAAGTGGGGGGAAGGCATGCCCACATACGACAACACTGCAAAAACCACCGCTCGATTTTTGTTTAATCACATCATTACCTGGTTCGAGGTCCCTAAGGAGTTAGTCTTCAACCATGGGAAACACTTCTAGAATGAATTTTTTGAGGAGCTAGCTGACCACCTTAGGTTCACCCATGAATTCTCTTCACCATACTACCCCCAATCCAACAAATAGGTAGAAGTTGTAAACAAAGTACTCAAAACTATGTTACAACGCATGGTGAATAACCATAAAACCAACTGCCACCATATGCTCTTCTCCGCCATGTAGGGATACCGCACGACTGTGAAGACGTCCACTGGTTTCACTCCCTTCCACTTGGTATACGGGGTCGAAGCCGTGATTCCCATAGAATGCGAGATCCCAAATTTACATGGCGCCATCTAACTACTCGATGATACCCAACCTCTAGAACAACGTCTAGTACAACTAGAGCTCATCGACGAAAACCAACGATGGTTGCTGCAACACAACGAGGCCCACAAGAAATGGGTAAATGCATCGTTCGACCACCACATCAACCCTCTCTCATTCACCGAGGGAGAACTAGTCCTCCACTATGATGTCGCAAAAGAAGCCCTAGGGCTAGGAAAGTTTGAAACCTTGTGGAAAGGACCCTACATCGTAAAACATTGTCTCCTCAAAGGGGCATACATATTGACGGAACTGGATGGGACATACCTCAGCAACCCCATCAACAACCTTTACCTCAAGAAATTTAACCCATGAGGGCCAATTAGGCCCTACCCTAGAGTCAACATACACAAACCCCACCACTTTAAATTTTTTGACCAAAAGACTTGTTACAAAACGCGCTCAAGTTTCACAATGAATTACTAACTTGAACCTTACTACGAATTCACCGATGGAGCATCATGATGGTCTCAAAGTTTAGCAACAAATGCCTAGGTCATCTATCACCTTGACCGATCACCACTCTGTACCAATGGTATGTGCATCGGTTCAGCAACAAATAATCAAGCATAATATGACGTCGTTATCAGAATTATGTGCGACGCCCTCCATCAGGGCATACGCCATATGCATATCTACCTCAATTCCCAGTTAGTAGCATCACAGTTAAACCAAACATTTGAGGTACGAGATTCACATCTATTTAGAAAATATTTATGTGCGAAAATATTAAGCAGACAATTTGACTACATTGCATTCACATATGTACCAAGGAGTCAAAACCAAACAGCTATTCACATAGCTAACAATATTCTAAACTGGAATTCATCTCAAATAAACCATCATACATAAAAAACAAAAAACATAGATATCCATCAGCATAACATAATCTATAAGCAGAAACAGGGGGCATACCATGTAGAGCCGCAAATATATATATATATACACACACAAAAATTTATGTGTCTGAGTACAAAAAATAGTATCCCTGACCCATCGGTTAGTCCAAAAAGATACACATATAAGTCGTGAAAAATAGGGGAAGCATCCTCATAATGGGTGCTTTCCCCGTGCACAAAAATACTCTAGGGAAGTGCTCCCATAGGCGGAGCACCTGGACCCACTACCGCTCCTGGTACCACTACTGGAGCCACCATCAACATTAAGACCGCCACCCGATGTAAAACTGGTCGATAGTCCCTCTCTCAGGCCATTAGGGTCTCTAGCCATACCTCCTCGAGCTCATCTAAAAATCCTCGAGATGACATCCCCTGGTTCAAGCAATCCACTCTATCCTAAGCATCCTATAGAACTGACATCCACATTGTCAGCTAGGCAACACGAGCCTCTGCCACATCTGCACGAGCCCCCACTGCATTGGCACAGGCTCGCTCAGCCGCAGTCTCGGCAGTAGCCGAGCTGCTGCCCTCCCCTAAAGGGCCAGCGTCACATCTGAATTCCCCACCCTGAGGTTGTGCAAGAACTCCTCCCAGCCCCCCACGAGCTCCCTGAGATCTCCTAAGAGGATCATGGCCAACCAACCAAGCTACAGGGCGAGCAACCTCACCAACATCTGCAAGAGTAACCAAAACTATGTCAGTGTCATCATAGAAACACATATAAACATAAATACTCAAATAAATGCAGAAACATAAAGACATACCTGTTGGCCCCCAAGCATAGCCAAGAGGGAGACCCATCTCCGAATCCCCCCGAAAGTCCATCCTTGCATATGGGAAGGGAAGGAACATCTGATGGTTGGCCTCAAACCAAGCCTCATTCGTGGTGTTCCAGTAATGCCCCACCATACCACCACCTCCTCGAGGCATCACAGGGGCCCACCTCCTCATGCGAGGCTCCCGTGGCCCCCCAGTAGGCACCGCCACCACCGGCCTCAGTAGCACTACCTACTTGTACATGATGTTGCATAAAATACTGGCGTAGGAAAATAGCTTTAATACATCCTGGATCTTGTAAAGTTGTGCCAGCATCCTATCATAGAAAAAATGGGAAAAGTCGAAAAAATGCCCGACCCTCAACCGACGCAAGACCCCAACCTGCGAGCCCAATGCCCGATGCAGAGCCGACAACCCTGCTAATCACACAATAGCCACTAGAGCACATTGCTCGGCCAAATATGTCGTCGATGCAATGGCTATGCACCCCTCCGTAAGGGGCGCCCCACCATAGTGACTCATCTAAAATCGCTCAAAATCCACCCTCCCTGAAGGGAGTGGAAACCGCAACACCTCATCCTGATGCAACAACCTGATTACAAAGTAAATATCCGTCTCAGGATGGATAGCAAGGTCACACCCACGTAGCACAAACACCTTGCGCCACATGTTCCAATGATCAATCAGGTAACGTAGGAGTTGGTCATGTGACCGAAGAAGGTTGCTCTCCACAAATTTTAGGAGACCTCATTGCGCCAATTGTTGGTGTGCCTGACTGTAGGCGGCTAAAGAAGTATGAAGCCCGGGCCAATCCCGCTCCCTCCACAACATCCTGTCATCTAAATAGGAGCACATCAGTAGCACAAAAACATCAAAAAACAGGAAAAAGTTCAAAAATTTGGACAAAAACTACCTCGGCCTTTTGCGCGCCTATCCCTAAGACACACGCGTAGAAGGTGCACCTGTATTTCTCACAAGCATGCAGAAAGTGCGCCCAAGGATGAGAAAAGCACGCATAAGGTGCACAAAACCCTAATTTTGTGCGCAGAAGGCGCACTCTTACCCTGATCACCCACGCAATCTAGGGTAAAGCTGGCTTAGAATCTGTACAAACCATTATTGTATGGATCCTGACACCCTCAGACTGAAAAAATTAAAATACAGGACATCATGGAGTTTACCTGGGAATAATATCTTTAATCCCTGGTGCTCAGGCTGACCGCAATGGCAAGAACTACTACGGAGAAGCCTATGACCTCTCAATACTCAATAGAAACAAATGAATTGAATTAGGGCCATATTCACCTATATATCTCCCTTTCAAAAACTTTGGAGGACCATAACGAGAGCTCAGAAGGCCTGATCACCAGACTGAAAAAAGCACTGTGATCGACACTCCGTAATGCACAAAGGTGATGCCACACATTTTCACCCTCGAAAAAATATTTTTTTAGCACCGACAGGTATGCCCTCTCTAATCTTCTTTTTAAAAGCACATGTCTTTCAATAATTTTTGATAAAGAATATGCTTTCACTTGGGTTAGTTTTTTTTGTAGGTAGAATGCAAACCATCCACAACTCCATCCACTGAAAGTTCTGGAGTAGGTATCATTCTACCCCCAGCATGATAGAGTCCCAGAGAAACTCTGCATATCATGACATCATTTCTCCATCATAAATTAACCATAAGTTACAAACACCTAACCATGTTTATCATCACCTCACCTTGCACACGATAAGCATTCTCGTTGGTCAGTAGAGCATCCCCTCCATGGCGCTCGTCACCCAAAGTAGACCATATATCACAAAAAATAGTGACACCTGGCCATACCACTATAGTCCGGGAAGAACCTCATGCCCATTCACTCACCATTCATAAGGTCAAGTTTTACCATATGAAACAAAACCCCTTTTCCAAACAACCAGGTTGTATAAGCAAATCAAAAGCACACTACCACTCCTCGCATTTGGCCCACCATACCTCCTTCAGTATAACCCATCTGTGATAATTTTTCATCCACTTCATCAACCTCGCACATGAGACCAACCAATGGGGCCCCCACCCTCATAAAAACACCTTCCTCACATCATCAGTGAGTGAACACTTTCATGTTTTGGGGCACCCATATCTGTGTTTTGTACAAACCAAACACCATTATTTTATTCTTTTGGTAAGTGTACAAAGACCACAAACTGTGCACTATGTCCTCCTCCCACTCATTCATTTTTTATCCCATGGCAGTAATCCCTGACCACCCTTGGTCGAAGTATACCACCCTCACGCAAAATCCACTATGACATTCATAACCAGTTTATACCCACCCTGGAAATTCTATCGACTCCAGGGATTTCCCCATCAAAAATAGTTATGACTGTCGCCAAGCTGCTTTTTATACTCCGATTTTGGGCCATTGAATCCCCATCATCATTTTTTAGTCACCCCTCACCATCATGTCTATGTTAAACTCATCACATCCAAGATCTTGATCCTTCATATCAGAAACCCCCTTGTTCGGTTGAGGCTTCATTTTTGTCGACTTCAACACCTCTTTTCCAAAAATGAAATGGTACCTTAGATCATCCCTCTCCATAAGAAGGGCATCCTCAGGTGGCACTATGGGAGACATCATTGCCCACAGATGCCAATGATCCTCCTGACATTCGACTATAGCACAAGCTTTCATGTCAAGATGGTATCGTACCTTACAACCATTGCACTTTGATCAAATCCGTCGAAGACCCATGCCTTTATAAGCGTCTCTATCAGCAATGCTTACATGGGAGGTCCTAGCCAGTGCCTACGCGTACAATGCGAATTTACATGCCATACTAAGTTTATGCATATGGGTACCACATTCTACCTATTTTCAAAGAAAAAACGTCCCTGAGGGCGTCAGTAGTCGTCATCATCAACCAACAGATCACTACCATATTAGTGACACAGACAGAATCTGTATCTGTCAAATAGATTTGTTTAACTATCCAAAGCATCACGAGCATGGGACATGCCCGCCTCGTAGAAATTTTTTATATATTGTATTATACCATTGCTTACAGGGGTCCCATAGGACATGGTCGTTCTTCAACCCAGTGCAGGGTGTCTCCAATTTCGAGCTACATGCAGGTCTCTCTCTCTCTCTACGCACAGTATATAGAAAATAAACTATAATGTATTTTGGCTATACAGTTCTTCCTAGACCTCACACATTAGGGGGAAACTGTTATCACTGGAAAATTGTACAAGCAAAGGTGACATTATTTAATGTCAGGTAGAAGGAGTTACAAGGATAAGAGACATTAGAGAATCTGAAAGTATTTAAAAATATCTAAAGGTCCAAGGAAAAATCAAATTGAGTACAATAAGGACTAGTCAAAAGTGCTTTTGCATGCAAAATCCTTCGATAAACATGCCCTTGAGCACCTTTTGACCCAAAAAGCACGCAATCCTACGAGTACTGGAAGTCACTTTCCAGGACCACAAGGCACACTCCAAGACATTGATTCCACACTTGAAGCTGCCTAAGGACATCCACCCAAGCCTCCTTAGGAAATCAAGGGAGCACACAATGGAATAAATGTGGCACACAATGGAATCACCCTCCTCTCTTGGGTCACTATCCAAAATGTACCAAGATAGGGAAGGAGGATTTGAATTCTCCTATAAAAGGCCACCAAGACATGTAAAACTTGAGAGCACATTGTTATGCTGGCCAAAATTTCCCAAAGCAATACCAGTAGTGTGTGATCTAGAGCAGAGATAGAGGGGACTCATTTGTTGGCCATCCAACAACTCCAGTCCACCATAGTAGAGAGAGGGAGACTTTTCTCCAAGGCAGCTCAGAAGTAAAGACATCCTTGCATCGGGACTTAGAACCCTTGGTTCTAAGGGCCCCTTGGCAAGTGGGTTAAAGTTTCATCCTCATTTCCTACCAGCACTCAATAAGAAGGGACGTAAGCACCGTCGTTTGTATTATTGAATTTTTTTTACTCTATTTAGAGCTTTTTTGTTATTTGTTTTATTTTTAGTTTAATTTTTATGTTTGAATATGCATGCTATTTTTATATCTAGTATGTTTATGTTCTAGCATGTTCCACCAACTTGCTTGACTCCATTTATTTTCTGCCTGTGACCAATAACTTAAGAGGGAAAACCACACCCCTTAAGTTGGTGTTATTTCATACATACATTCACCAAACACACTAACACAGTGATTTCCATGGATTTTAATATATGTCTTCTGAGGATAGTGAGGCAACATGATTCTATCGTGGTTATGGTCGACAGGTTGAGAAATATGTCTCACTTCATTCCAGTGAAGACTACATATTCATCTAGTGAGGTGGCACAAGTCTTCATCAGGGAGATTGTGAGATTACAAGGTGTTTTGAAGAATATTGTGTCGGAAAAGGATGCTAAGTTCACTTCCAAGTTTTAAAAGGAGTTGTTTACAGGTTTGGGTATATATTTGGCCTTCAGTAAAACTTATCACCCATAGACAGATGGATAAATAGATATGGTCTATAGGATCCTCGAGGACATGTTGAGGATGTATTTGATGCACCAACAGAGGAAATGGGATGAGTACCTTCCATTGGTTTATTTTCCATACAACAATAGTTATCAGGAGTCATTAAGGATGAGTCCTTTTGATGCATTGTATGGGAAGAGTTATAATACTCCCATCAGGAAGAGTTATCCATTAAAAAGGGTACTTAATGGACTGGACATGTTGGTATAAATGGAACAGGAGATGCACGTTATAAAGAAGAATCTAAAGGTGGCACAAGATGGGAAGAAAAGTTATGTAGACCATCACAAGGCATTTGAGTTTCAGGTCGCGGAGCATGTGTATTTGTGCATCAAGCCCAAGAAGAGCTCCTTCAGGATTGGATCATGTACCAAGTTGGCACCATGGTCTTGCGGGCCTTTTGAGATCCTTGAGAGGATTGGACCAGTGGCATATCGACTTGCACTACCTCCAACAGTGAAAGTATATGATGTTTTTCATGTTTCATTACTTAAAATGTATCTAAAGGATGTTGATCATGCTATTGATTGGTCTTTATTGCAGATGGAGAAAGAAGGATAATTCTAGCTAGAACCTCAATGCATATTGTAGCGGAAACAACTCATGCTCAGAAACAGATCCATAGAGAAAGTTAAAGTGCAGTGGAAGTAATTTGGGCTCAAAGAAGCTATATGGGAGATGGTTGATCAGATTTCGGCTACGTATCCTTCATTGTTTTCCGGTTGAGGAAAAGAAGTTTTGATATTTGTACATATTTATGTATGGTTTCTATTGTAAATACCACCATGAGCTAAGTTATAAATCTCCAATAAGCGATATGGTTGTTATATTTTCATGTTTTCATGGTGCTTTTTTCTTTTGAGTAGGTTATTCATTGTAAATACTGCATCGAGATAAGTTATAAAGATCCATGGGAAGAATATTTACTTTTCAGTTGTTTTGTTGAGCTATAGGTGTGGTTTAACACTGAGGACGGTGTTCCCAAAGGGAGGTGGGTTCTATAAGAGATTTGGAATAAAATTTCATGTAATAAAAGTTAATAAGGAAAAAATAAGACCATGATTAAGGGACACTTATTCCAAGCTTAACGTTGGGAAAAAATATCCTAGTGGGAATCACTAGATGTGTTTATGGATAAGGGGAAATTAGCAAAGGCAATGGCTAAGGCATTAAAAAGGAAAAACGTATTTTGGCACATTTATTTTTGAAAATAAAGGAAATTAGGAGAAAAGGAAGGTGAAAGGTCACAAGTTTCACATGAGGAGAAAATTAAAGGAAAATAATAGAAATTTGAAGAAATTAGAGGCATGAATGATAAAAACATCTCAAAGAATAATTTGGTAGTCTTTTGGCAGTTCATTTTCAGAATTACACTCAGAGAGGAGAAGAGAACCAAGAGGAGACAGAGATCAAGAAAACAAAGGAAGAAAAAGCAAGGAAAGGAAGGAAAAGGTAAGGAAAGGAAAACAAATATAAAGCAAGGAAGAGAAGTATCAAGCAACTTCAACAAGAATACTTGTAGGTAACAAATTGCATGTATGATTTCCTAGCTAGTTTTGACATGCATGGTATGTGCATGTTGGTATGTGGTTCTTTTGTTGTCATTGGCATGGTTTTACCAAGTTTTGAGAGTGTTTTTCAACCTTTCCTTGCCTTTTTCTAGATGGCCATGGTGTGATGGGATTTTTCTTGATTTTGAGCTTTGGAATTTCTGGATGTTTTCAGAATCTGGGGTAGATGTGGTCTCAGGAACATTCCCAAAGGCCTAGGAATAACTTGATCATTTTTTGCGGGACACACGGTAAAGCCTGAGGATGGTGTCTCGATAAGGGCCTAGTGATCTAGTGTGGATTGCGGTAAAGCCTAGAGACAAGGAGACAAAAAAAATTTCAAGGATAGTGATGAGATCCATAGTCATTCCAGGCTCAGTTCAGTTTTGTGATCTCAGTGCCAAATTTGGTGAGATCTCGGTATGGTGAGTGTGGAGGTGGTTTAACCTATTATTCCCTTGGTTTTTTTTGGATTGGTTTATCCACAAGATCCCACATTCATGTTTGGAATATGGCACAAGGGTGATTGGATGAAAGAAATATTTGGTTCAGCCGTGTCTGTGGTCGAGTGGTATGTGGAAGTCCGGAAACTAGTTGCCTCTTGCCTATGTTTAATGAAATATAAGTTCTCTTACTTTGTAATTGTATTTATGTGGCTTTAATGGTTGTTCTCTTATGGTTATCTATGTGGTTACATGATATTTATAAGCATGGTTATGTGGCTGGTTCTAGCCATGGTTCATTTTATGTTTTTATTTGTAACTAAAAGAATAATGGGTGCAATACCTAATTAATGTTAATACAGCTAATGGGAGAGGGTGGTGATCCTTCTTGATAATTTTCATATGAATTACCAGTCCCTTATGCTTAGTCTTGTATTCATGACCTGTAGATTGGATTGTTTCCAAGTGTTTAATAGAATGTCAATCCCAGTTGGGGATGGTCAAGCCTAGTCCTGGTGGCTTTTTTGGTTTACAAGCATCGTCCCTGTATACTTTATGAATTTTGAAAGTTACAGGAATTTTTGGGAAAATTTCTATCCTCATCCCTACAATCTAGTTTTAAAATCTGTAGTCATTGGAACAACATAGAGTGAAAAATCCCACAGTCGCACTAATGCAGGCATGTGGGAGAGAATGGGGGTTTCTATTTGCACTAATGCCTTGGCAAGGGAGAGAATGGAAGTAAAACTCATGAAAAAATTAGGTTGTTTTAGGGGATGGACATCTAGAGGGGTTGGGTTACTCCAAGATAGCCCTGTGGCACCTTAGGTAAGTCATTAAGGTTTTTTTGTCGATTCCATTTCCTTAAGGTCACCCAGGAGGTTGAGTCTAGTCATAACTGCCCCTCATCTCATGTTTACCCCTGGTAAGCCATTGAAAGTGGGTATATGTGAGGGGAGGTGTATGTTATGCATACCTTTCCATTTGTTTCCAATAAGGTAGAATTTTCTTCCTCTCTGAGCTAAAACTCACAAATTCAATGCCTATTAACAGGCCACTATATTTTTCCAAGATAAGTTTTTCTGAATCTAAATGAAATTTAACATTCAATCGATATTTTTTATGCAGAATTTCACTTTTGCGGACAAAAAAGAATTTGCTAGATCTAGTTGTATGATCTAGAACAAGAGAGGAAAAAAAGGATCAAGGCTTTCCTTAAAGAGATTGGAATATGGAAAATGAACCTACCTACAATTCATAGCAAGTTCATCTTTCTTATTTTCTTGTAAGCTCCAATCCTAGATCCACGCACTATAAATGGAACCTGCAACGATGACTAAAACAAGAAAATAAACTAAAATATCCACGTAACATAATCCAATATATTCATTCAATGAGTCAACATGGAATTGAAATAAAATAGCATAAGCATAACACAAGTATAGGAAAACATGGCGTTTTTTGTATTAATGAATAAATGGGAGAGTTACAACCATAAATAGAAGTTTAATTTGTAGATATCTCCCCAAATAACATGTCCTTCCTTGTCACAAAGCAGACCTTCACACTCAACCCTAATGAGAATGGATGATGAATCCTTAAGCTCAAAGAAGCAACATTAGGGCACTGACAATTTTTGAAAGCCAACCCAGACTCCATGGGAGGCAATAAATTTATAGGTTAAACATGGTAGTCTAGGATTTACCAACCTAGGCTTGAGATCCACTTATGAGGGAGGATAAGCTCAAGGGAAAAGAGATAAGATAACTATAGTAGGATCAAATAAGAATTTTATATCTCTATCCATGGAAATTAGTTAAAACCACCTTAGAATCTTATGGAAGGAAAAGATTCAAAACTATTTTTTAATTTTCCCAAATTTATAGAATCAGTGCACTTGTAGAATGGAACAACTTTTACTTGTGAGCATTGCTGCTAAGGTATGCAACTTGCACCCAATGCTGGTGGACAAGAATAAAAAGTGTGTTTTCCCTAAACAGATGGTTTTTGAGAAGATATACCCAAAAATTCATATTTTTTGGAGAATTGTTGCTTAGGGCTTTGCAAAGGGATTATTACAAAGTGTTCATGGATGTTGATTGATCTGGTTTTCAGGCCTTTTTGGCCGATGTGAAAAAATGGTTTGTAAAATATTCCCCCCTAAAGTACAAAGTTACAAGTAATGGCTAAGGACTGAAGTGATTTACCATGTGACAAGTCTAGATCAAGAACAAATGGTCAAGATCATCATAATTTATAATGCATATTATCATCATGATATCATCGCTGAGGGAGGCATACTCATGCTCAGCATATAAGCCAATATTACATGTACAATGGGTTCACACTATGTCCACTGATGACAGACTGTGGATCCATGGTTGGATGAATTCTTGAATGATCATAACCATCATAGTTTATAATCTTGCATTAATCCTAATATTGTAGCCTAGATGAATGGAACTAGATTCATGGTCTTCTATCTTGTTCACCCGCTCTCTTCAAGTATGATTCTAACCATGCAATTAAATGAGCTAAAGTAAAACATGGTAGACACCATCTGATTATCGGACAATGATGTGAATGGCTCAAGGTACTCAGTACAATCTATGTGGTGTGAATAGATGATTTGAAGTCGAACACTACACAAAATATTCTAGTCGATGGCCAATGATGAAGACATGTTACCAAGACCGATGAAACTTTCCATTGATGTTTGCAAGCTACAAGGTACCAAAGAGATTTTCTAAGTCAACTTCTTGGATAATGGGATGATTTCTACATGAAGAGACCCATCAGAGGAGGGCCTTGATGTATCCCTCGTCAATGTCACGAAACGAGTATCAAAATTTGAGAGGAATGATGTTGATGAAGAGTTGGTTCAGGAAAAACAAACATGAATGATAGCTTAAGAGTATTGTAGCGAATATGAACTGACGGAATTATCTTGAACATATTGGTGACACTTTATGGAGTTGGAAGTATTGACCCAAAACCAATTATGGAGGCTTTTGAATATGGGATGATGAACCAAAGAGACAAACAAATTTCCCAACCCAAGATTCAAGGAGATGAAGTGAAAGAGTGTCATGTTCAAGAGTGACTTGCTACCATTAATAGGTCAAGTACCCTATTTTCCCAATTTCCCCAACCATTTCTATTTAGTACCTCTTTTTTTTTACAAAATTGAGGAGGATAACATATTCTTGATATATAAGTTCACCCTTCGTATGAATCCTTCTGAGTATTTTTAACAAATCTTGAGAAGGAGTGGTTTGGTCTGGCCATGTTTGATGAGTCCAATGTTGTTTGATGCTTTTACAAGTCCAACATAGGTGTAACTCGAATTAATTTTCATGTTTAGAGAGTTTGAAAAAGAGGTGAAAAGAAAACTCCAAAATTTCGTTTCCATAAATTTAGTCTCTTGAGTATGAAAAGGAATAAAATGATACTCATGAGAACCTTTTAGTCATGTTTGATAAAATTACTCCTTTTTCATAAACAGTCTATCCCAGTCCGGAAAAGGGTTAAACTTATATTGAGTATATTTATTTTCATTTAATTTAACGAGTTCAAAAAGACAAGTGCTCAAAAATATTTTCATGTCTAGGGATTCTGAAAAGAGCTGAAAGAGGACTCTAGGATGTTCATTTTCCGTGAGTTTACAGAGCCCGGAAAAGTGATAAAATTATGCTCGTTCATCAAAATCACCTGTGTTGAACTTAATATTCTCATAAGATCCTCCAAAAATATTTAAACCTGCTCAGAACATCATCAAAAGATTAAAATATATATGTAATATGGTAAAATTAAGTTAAAATAATAAAAATATAATAAAACTATAATGAAATTGACCATGAATAGGAAAAAGGTAAATTCATTTTTACCATTTCCATTCTTACATATTGTGAGTGAGCTTTGAGTGCCTTTCACCCTAAATTTTAGCAAGAAATTGCAACGAGACCGATAGACAATTTCGAGTGTTGTCAATTACAGGTAGGAGCTCTATACTTTCTATTTATTTTCATGGTTTCCACTTTTTTATTTTATGCAAAATTTGGGAGTTTTCCACCCCAGTTATATCGAAAAGTGCATTAGGCCTTTTAAGTTAACACTAGGAAGAGCGCTTCATCACACCCTCCCAATAAGGGGAGGTGACCTAGGGTGCTCTATCCTCTTAAAATCAAGCACATTAGGTGGAGTTAAAAAAATGGATTTTTTATTTTCACTTGCATTTCTCTCAAATTTTGCATATGATTATTTCTAAGTGTTTCTCTAATGATATTATAGGTATCTAATATAGAAAAATGGTTCTAACTTCAAGAGAAAGAGAGCATGAATCCCAATATTTAGACGTTTCCAATGACCCAACAATAATATAAGCCTTAAGGAATTGTGGAGTCCTTAAGTTTTTTTGGCTTCTAGGGATGAGAGCTCAACTTGAGTTACTGGAATATCTAGTATGAGAATAAGATATTCAAGGACAATACTTCAAAAGTAGAGCACATACTCTCAGGATAGAACTTGAGTAAATTTACTTTCTAATAGGATTATCTCATAGAGGATCTCATGTCTCATTGTCTGGGATGAGAAGAGGTGGTGAAACCATCAAGGATTAAATAATTTCTCACTATAGACCCTATTATCAACCAAAAAAGGACATAAAGATAAATATTAAATATGTGATTGAATTACCTCTCAAGAAAGTCCTTTTCATCATTGTTTGGCTCGCTGGCACTACCACTTTGCATTTTTTCAGCAACTCCCACGTGCAGTATGCATTGGAATGTATAGAAATAGAACCTGCTGCATTTAATTGGAGTGAGGGATTTTTGGAAAATCTAAAGGAGAAACTCAATATGACAAAGGATGGGTGATTGAAGAACTATGGATATGGCTCCATTTTCATATATTTTTCTCTAGAGAGGATTCTTCTACTTCGACCTTAGCATATTAAGCTTAGGCTTCCACATCCTATAGTTCCTCAAATTAGGCAATGTGTTGAAAAGTGTAGCAAGACAGGCTCTATTTGACATAGCCATGGGAAAATTGAAAAAAATTGAATTGCCACATCAACAGAAAACTAGGAGGCAGTTAACTTGTGTGACATGTCTCTTGTCACTCAGTTGTTATACTAAATTTGAGTTAGAGTGTTTCAAGTTTAATTAAGCAAGTGTGATTTCTAATTTGTAGTAATAAAGGTCAGTTATTTCCAGTTATTTTCTCTTAAACTAGTTATAATAGTTAATGGAACTAGTGGAAGGTCATTTTTGTGGTGGGACAATAGTTTAACTCAACGATAATCTAGTTAACTGATCAATCAGCTCAAAATATCTAGTGCATGCAAGGAATTCGAGTTCCTAAGTTGTGGTGGAGATTCCAAGGTAGTGTACAATTAATTAAATAGTAGATTGAGGGTACAGTTTAGAGTATTGGTCAGATGATCAATCCTTGGGAATTGCAAATGAAAATAGGGAGAAATAGGGGACTATTTCCTCACGAATTATGCAAGGAAATAATAACAAGTTCTTGCAGCACAAGTACAGGTAGTGCGAGTGCATGCAACACAATTGTAGGAAGAGTGAGAACAAGTTTACTCTCGTAGTTTGTCCTCAAAGCAAGATATCATAATTGTAATAGTTTCTCAACTCACTTGATTAATGAAAACAATATTAAGGGGTTTTTAACAATTGTTTTACCCTAGAAACATTTGTGTACATGTGTATTTGATGATGCATTTTTGCGAATGTTTTTCTAAATTTTGAATTAATTTCTGCAGAGTAGTAGAGTAGAATTGTGTCTCATCATTTAGATTAAATTTCTTAAGCAAATTCAATTCTATCACCATATTTCTACATGGTATTAAATCAAGATTCACATTAGAACAAGAATTTCAAAGTTGTTCCTCAGGAGGTTCAAATTTGCAACTTCCATGTAGCAGGATTTCCTCGGAGTTGGGAGAATGGATTTCAATGGTCTGAGATTAGAGTATGCCTTGGAAGGAAACTTAAATTTAATTTCCTAGAAGGATCGCATGGAGGCAGTGATTGATGATAATGTCTTTCTAGATTATGTCAATAAAAAAATTCCAAAACCAGGATCAGTTGCTTCCTAGAACCTAACCTAGTGGAAGAAAGATGTAGCTAAGGTGAGATGAATAATTCTAGAGGGAGTGAGATATCATGTGGTATCGAGTCTCCATGGGAAAGAAACTACTTTTGCAATGTGGAAGAAACTTAATAAGCTATTCGAGAATAATAGTGAACATATAAAAGTGGCCCTGAAAGATAAACTTTGAAACATTAAGATGCAAAATAATGATACTGTTACACATTATCTCTCCATATTTAGACAAGTTTAGGATCGTAACACCCTCCTCCCACATTTACCCAAGTTAACTGGTCTACTGGGTTAAACATTCAACGAAATGATACTATGATCTTATTTGAATCCCCATGTATAGTTAAGAAAGTGGAATCAACAAAACACAAACAATATGACCTTCTACACCTGCTACAAAACCCTCAGGAGCCATCCAACCCTTCCAGGTGATCAATCCCTAAGACAACCTAGAATTCTAATGCATTAAAGCCTCAGTCGCTCCCATTGCATGGGCATGCATGCAACTGGGACCCTCCAGTCACTCCCACAACAAGGGCATGCCTGAGACTATGACTTTTCCAGGTAGTTATGTGCTAGTGACCCCGAATGTTGTGCCATGTTTTTAGGTCTAGGGCTCGGGCCACAACCCAGAAGTCCATGAAACTTCCATAAATGAAAATTAACATATAAAAATTTATACAAATGTAAATACTTGAACAAGTACTTGACTGGACCCCCTACTAGCCATGAGAGGCATTTCATGAAACATTTCACAAATATGCATTCTATAGGTCATAATAAAAAATTTGAGCATAAGGGTCTCATACTTACCTGAGAACCACTAAGAAGCATTGAAACCTTACCACATTAGTTTCATTATCATATATTAGTTCATATATTCATTTTTCATTCCTTTATAAATCAAAACATGATGATATCCATACATCATCATTGTCATAAAGCATACTCATAACGAGCATATAAACAACATTAATAATAAGGCTACAACAACCATACATGTCACATATGAACCAATACATTATATTGAGGTGGCTCCATACACACTCAAAGGTTAAAGAGGGATTATAATAGCTCAAAATTCAAAGTGGTCAGATTTCTCTCAAACCAGGTCTAGATCGAAGTGCTTGTCGCCCTGATTCTAATGGTGCGAACGACACTCCAATCCGAGTTTGTATGAAGGATATAGGGATGGTAAATTTTTTTGTCAAAGTGGGCATGTGGGCTAGGATTAATGATCCTACAAATTGATCAAGTCCAGGACATGGAACTTGGCTCTCGAAAGAGGGCAAAATTGTTGCCTACTTCAAATGGCCAATGACCCTTATTTTTGGTAAAACTAAAAATGACCAATTTTATTATAAAAATTAAAAAATATATTAATTATGGGGGGGCAGGCTGCCATCCCCACCACCCCTGAATAGTTGGTTATATTATAAATAATTAAAAATCAACATTGGTTGGCGGACCACCAACCCCACCAACCATTTTGCACCATTGAATGCTACATATGGTAATGGTTGGGTCGTGGCCATGTGGAGTGGACCTTACCAACCAAATAAATCTTAACAGTCAGGGTTGACGGGGCTTGAACCCGCCCGGACCACGTGGCCAACCCCCACCAGGTGGCCCCATACGCCATACAATGACAATGCAATGGAATAAAAAATATATGTATATATAAATTTAAATGACACCAATCCAATGTTAACTCCCGCAAACAAAAATGTAACGATGCCATTTAAATGTAAACACTCGATGCATGTCATTTAGCCACAAACTAAAAGAATGCGCTAATAATAATAATCTTGGTAAAAAAAATCGCCAAGGTTGGAGGTAGTCAGGGTTGGAACCCCCAACGTGCCCACCTCAACTTCTCTTTCCACGACCAATGCACCAAGGAGGGAATTCTTGTAAATTTCATTGACCCAAGACTATAAAAACCTCATTTTCCCATTTGACTGGGGGGAGAAGGGTGGAGGTCAGAATCGGTAGCGACCATAGTGGACCATGGAGGAGCGAATGGTAGAACCATGATTTGTAGAGATGTGAAACCATGAGCCAGAGAATGTCAACGTGTCGAGAAATATTCCCTTGAGGGCCAAAGATGCCAGTGTTAGATTTGGACATGCTTATAGTCATTTTTGCACGTCTTCTCATCAGGATTCCACCCATGTAGCCAAAATCACCATTTGAGTAGCAGAATTGTAGGTACCCCACAATGATGAATATTTGAAGAATCATGAGGGATCTAAAATATTTCTAAAGTCACGTAATTTGACAGTGTCAAAATGGGACAAGTGGAAAATTTATTTTACACCACTCATCACCGGGAATTTAGTGATTTAGATTATTTTAGAAATCGAGCTTTTCTTTTTTCATCCATATTCGAATGTTGAGGTACATGATGCAGTTATTTTATGTTTCCTTTTGTTATTATTGAGATAATGTATTATTCTTGAGATCCTTGTTTGACACTATGTAGAGGGATTCTTGTTGCCCCATTATTGTGAGATTGTATTAGCTTGTCATGCTGAAGGAAAGCCCATTTTGAGTGACAGTTCCTATAGGGAGAACGTCTCATGGAGAGACAAGCCACTCTTGCTGAGGATATTTGTCCTTGTTATGAAAAATAACATGCTATGTACATCATCATCATTAGCAACAACTAATGAAGAATCTACCATTAACTTGACACTAGGCCCAAAGACATAACCCACAATGGGTGAAATCCATTATCAAATGTGTCGTGTTCTTGATTTTTTTTATCTTCATTCTATTTCCTATTGTTTAAGCATGCACATGTGGTTATTTTATGCTCTTTTAAATGAATTTCTATTAATATCACAGAAGTAAAATATGTTAGTTAATTCCGATAGCTGAATAAATCCATATCAATTTTAGTATCAGAGCGGTCTTCTCGCTGATGTGAATTGTGAGTGGGAATGATTTAACGTGAAACAATGGAGGATGACAAATAAATGTACAGGGCCTTCCTAAGGATGTCCAAAATGGTGTACATAATGCATGAAGCTTATGAGAAGGAGAAAGAAGGAGTAGATAAAGATGCTCCATCCACACCTTCCAGTGAACGTTCATTTCCTTCATCATATTCTCATCATTTGAATGAGGAGAACAACCAGAGCCTTCAAGTGGATAACGTTGAATTGAAGAGGCTTCTACGATAAGAGAAAGAGGAGAAGTAAGATTGCAGTTTTATTTGCGAGCCATGGAATATGCTTTGGAAGAATTTAAATGCAACGACTAGGGCCTTCAAGCAGAGGACGTTGAATTAAGGAGGCTTCTACAGGAAGAGAAAGAGGAGAAGCAAAGACAGTAGCTTCAACTACGAGCCACGAAAGAGGCCTTAGAGGAGTTGAAACCCAAATAAAGCTTAAATAAGCCTTCATCACTTGTTTCCGAATCAACATCTTAGGTAAGAAATTTTGATCGTTCTTCAGTTTCACCTTCACATGATGTTATTCCTGCTGGAAATATGGAGGTACCCATTACAAGAACTGACATGAGACTCCTTACCAAGATGGGGCATAAAATAGGAGGACTTGGTGTTAATGGCCAAGGTATGACTCATCCATTGAAGGTCGTGGAAAGACCTCGATTCATAGGTTTGGATACACAAAAGGAGAATGCTCAAAGGTGTCAGAACCTTCCAAGACATGGTTAAAACATAGATAAATATCCTTAGGAGAAATTTCCCATGTCCTTAGGAGAATGCACATTGCAGAGGAAGAGCTGAGGCAAGCTCTTGTCGCCACAATTGCATTAGAGACAACCAAAAAAGGTATAAATATTCTCAATATTCTAATGTTCATTTGGATTACAAGTATTTTAATAATGAATGGAAATCATGGCCTTGAAAACTATGTAGTTTTTGTGGTTTACATAGCCATGTGTTTGTTGAGTGTTGGAAGAGAATTGCAGCACAAAAGAAGATGAGGCGTGAAAGAGCTTCTCCACTATAGGAAAAAAAAAGGTAAAGTAGGTATGGAGGAAGAAGACTTATTGCAGTCATTGCGAAAAAGGTGGTCATAAAAGAGCCAAGTGTTGGAGGCTCCATCGAGAGTAGCATCTCAAGTACAAAGCGTCTTTGCATGAACTAGTTGGAAAAGTTGTTTGACAAGTGAATCTTCCATAGGGAAATGACCCATTCACTTTGATAAGCAAGAGATTGTTTTTCTAGATGTGTTAGCTTGTTAGTGCCATATTTTTGTAAATCATGCGTTGAAACATAATGTAAAATTTATGATGTGTTTTCCATCACTTGTTAGGCAACAATGATGTTTTGGCATTGTATTGATAGTTGGGGTATTGTTTCTATTTTGATGTAAACTTGACCATAAAGTATGTGTTATAAATTTTTGGCAAGTATGGGATGCTTGGGTCATAATGAGTCATGTAATTGAGCATGAAATTTGTAAATATTGTACTACAAGTTTGCAGAGGATGCAGGTGTTAACTCATTGCTTATGGCTCTGAAGAACAAAGGTGAACGAGAAGGAAGGGTGACATGTCAAGACACTTGTGGTACAGACAATGTATACGACAGTTGTAGAGTATGTTCATACTTTTGGAGGACCAAAATCTCCTCAGTAGGCATGAATGATCTAGGTGGCTCTAGACACACTCAAAGGTCAAAGAGGGATTATAATAGCTCAAAATTCAAAGTGATCAGATTTCTCTCGAACCAAGTCCAAATCAAAGTGCTCGTCGCCCTGATTCCAACGGTGTGAACGACACTCCAATCCGAGTTCGTATGAAGGAAATAGGGATGGTCAAATTTTTTGTCAAAGTGGCCATGTGGGCCAGGATTAATGATCCTACAAATTGAACAAGTTTGGGATATCGAACTTGGTTCCTGAAGGAGGGTGAAATTTTTGCCTACTTAAAACACCCGATGACCCTTATTTTCGGTAAAACTAAGAATGACCAATTTTATTATATAAAAAAAATATATTAATTATGGGGGGTGGGCTGCCACCCCCCCACCCCCAGACAACTGGTTATATTATAAATATTTAAAAACCAACACTAGTTGGTGGGCCACCAACCCCGCCAACCATTCTACACCATTGAATGTTGGATATGATGGAGCGGACCCTGACCACCAAACAAATATTAATAGCTAGAGCCAACGGGGTTCGAACCCGCCTGGCCCACGTGGCCAGCCCCCACCGGGCAACCCAATACACCATACAACGACAATGCAACAGAATAAAATATATATATATGTAAATTTAAACAACACCATTCCAATGTTAATTCCATCCAAATAAAAATGTAACAATGCCATTCTAATGTTAACTCTCGCCAATGAAAATGTAACGATTCCATTTAAATGTAAACCACAGATGAATGTCATTTATCCACCAAACCACAAACTAAAAAAAATGCACTAATAATAATAATGTTTGTAAAAAAAATTACTAAGGTAGGAGGTCAACGAGGTTGGAACCCCTAACCTTCCTGCCTCAACTTCTCTGCCCTAATTAACATGCCAAGGATGGCACACTTGTATAGTCCACCGACCCAAGACTATACAAACCTCATTTTCCCAAGGTTGGAACCAAGAGCGACAAAAGCGAACCATGGAGGAGCGGACGACGGAACCATGATTTGCAGAAATGCAGAACCATGAGCCAAATATTTCAAGATGCCGAAAAAGATTCCCTTGAGGGCCATATATGTCGATGTCAGATGTGAACATGCTTATAGTCATTTTTGCACGTTTTCTCACCAGGAGTCCAACCGTACAACCAAAATTTCCATATGAGCAGCAAAATTAGAAGTACCCCACAACGAAGAATATTTGAAGAATCGTGAGAAAACTAAAAGATTCCCGAAGGCCCAAAATTTGAAGGTGTTAGAATGGGACATGTGGATAGTCGATTTTACACGACTCATCACCAGGAATTGAGTGGTGCGGACCATTTCAATAGTTGATGTTTGCATTTTTTTTCCATCTTCGAACATGAAGGTACATGATGTAGTTATGCTATGTTTCCTTTTGTTATTGCTGAGACGATGTATTATTCTTGAGATCCCTGTTTGACACTATGTTGAGTGATGCTTTTTGCCACATTATTGTGAGATTGTATTAGCTTGTCATGCTAAAGGAAAGCCCATTTTGAGTGATATTTTTTGTAGGGAGAACGTCTCGTGGAGAGACAAGCCACTCTTGTTGAGGGTATTTGTATTTTTTATGAAAATAACATGTTATGTACTTCATCATCATTAGCAGAAACTAATCAAGCAGCCACCAATATCTTGACACCGAGCCCAGAGACCTAACCCACACTTGGTGAACTCTATTATCAAATGTATCATGTTCCTGATTTTCTTATCGTCATTATGTTTCCTCTTGTTTAAGCATGCACATGTGGTTCTTTTATGCTCTTTTAAATGCAATTATATGAACACTACAAAATTAAAAGATCTTGGTTAATTCTGGTAGTTGAAGAAATTTGGATCAAAATTTTCACATAAAATTCCAAGGAAATGAACTCTTATTAATGAATGAAAAATCCAACCAGGCTTGGGACTTCCACGTTCCACTGGACCATCGATTGGCTGACCCAAACCTCTCTTCATCCTATCACCCATGTGCCATATTCCAAGCATGAATGTTGGAATAAAAACCCAAAATAAACCAATTCTTCCCGAGGCTACAACACCTCATCCCAATTAATAAAACCATTCTTTGTTGCAATCCTCATCGAATCACTATGCCATAAACAAGCATGGATGCCACTAGATTTCTACACCTACACATTCGGGAATTTTCATGTCTCCTAGTATCTAGGCTTTACCGCAATCCATAGTCTGATCCAGGGATCACAGAACATAATCGAGACATCACCCTCCAAGCTTTACCATATATCCTTCCATTCTCCATCCAAGGATTCCTATTACTGAACAAGGGAACCCACCTCTAGGATTTACCATATATCCCACCATTTATCATTCAAGGATTGTGTATCATCTCATATTTTTATCTTCTTCATCTGAATCAGTGTGTTATAACCCTGAGAGCACTTAATTTTGGTCTCACCTCTTTAATTGACATCTTTCTCTTAGGCTCATTTGTGTGTTTCTGTTTTCAACACCTGTGACTTGTTTTTCACTCGTCTAGTGCACTATATCTTTCTCTGGAACACTTGTGTGGAGGTTATTTCAAAATTTAGCTAAAATTTGGTTCCAATGATACTTTTGTTGACCCTTACAAATCAACATATGCTCCATCAAGTCTATAGTACCATCATGAATATACAAAAAATCTATTGATAGCCCATTAGTGAACCTATTAAGTTCCATGCATATATGATAGTATGAATTTTTTAAACCTGCTTTCCAGAAGTTTTACTTATCCATAAGAATGATCCAATTATAGATATTTCACCCTAGTGGATGCCAAAATCCAATCATTAGTAAATTTGGATCAATAAAAAAATGAAGGTTCAATATAATTGCTTTCTAAGGAAATCCTAAAAAGAACTGTGAGGGTTCATAATTCTACCTTTTGTTATATACCCCTTCCCAAATTTGTTATAAAAAATACTAGTGGGTAGATAATACCATAACCCCTACAACCCCATAGACATCAAGGATCCTTTCACAAGCACCTTCAAATAAACAAGAGGGAAAAGACTTATCAATGTCAAGTGAGCCCAAAATTATTTGAGGCTTAAGCTTAGAAAGAAATCTTAAGTCTTCATAGGTGAATACATGATAGAAATTTAAAAATCTTTAACTCATGAGAATATAGATATTTATTTTTTATAATAATAAAAATATCAAAATTTAATTAATTAATCCTCAAAAAAATAATTAATTAATATATATATATATATATATATATATATATATATATATATATATATATGGAAGCTTCAACGGGAAAATATAGTTCTTCAATACTCCAATAGTCTACATAATGGGGACATGAAGTCTGACTTGTAATCTAGAGGTTTGACTTGAGATCTAGTTTATAAAAATGTTAGAACACTTATTTTTTAAAATAAAAATATTTATATATTTAATAAATAAAATATTAAAAATTTTAATAAACCATTTTTAATTTAATTATAAACTTGTTCACAATTCTCATAATACAAAACAAAAATCCCTCAACTTTATTAAAAAATAATAATAATAAACCTATCATAAATTATTTTATGACATATAAACTTTCACAGTTAAAAGAAAGAACGCTTCTCTAATACTGTGCAATCTTTTAGGAGTGCAAAAATTAAATTATTTTGAACCTATGCATCAAGGAAAATCTTCTCCCTTACAAAAGTTTGATGCCCATCTCGATTTATTCTAGGGGAACATGAACATCGGGATTCTAGAAATCTTGAAAATCTAGCTTCCATTTCTTCGACTATAGGATTTATTTTTTTATGATGATTTTTTTGTAATTAAAAGATGGTGGAAATTTATGAACATTAACTTTTATGAAAACCTCTTGTATTCTTTATTTTAGGGATAGATAATGGAAATTTAAAAAGCTTTAACTCATGAGAATATAGAGATTTAATTTTTATAATGATGAAAATATCAAAATTTATTTTTTATAAAATGAAAGATAATCATTAGCTTTAAAAATTTTGAATAATAATTAGGACATTGTTATTCTTAAAGTTGATAATGGTGGTGTTATAATTATTTTAAACAAAGATGATTGTCGTAAAAAGATGTTGGATCACCTTTGCAATAATGGGAGCTACAAGAAACTAGACAAAAATCTCCTTAAAAAAGTTTCAAGGGTCGTTGCTTTAGCCATAAAATCTAGTAGCATGACAGGCTCCCTTAGTAAGAAGCTTATTGAGATTAACCCTCTCACTCCTAGAATCCATGGTCTTCCAAAGATCCATTAGGAAGGATCCCCCCTTTTCCCCATTGTCAACACCATTGGGGTCCGACTTACCTTCTCACTAAATTTTTAGCCAATAAGCTTAAACCTCTTGTTGGTCGAACCGACTCCTATGTCAAAGACTCATCCTCCTTTATTATTGAGTTGAAAGGCTTTAGATTGGATCCTGATGACAAGCTTGTAAGTTTTGATGTGGTTTCATTATACACTCGTATTCCCATTAATGAGGTTATGGATGTCATCAATCGAATCACTGATCCGAATATTGCCCATCTCGTTGATATTTGTCTCACCTCAACCTTCTTTAGTTTTGAAGGTGAATTCTATGAGAAAACCTATGGTGTGGCCATGGGTTCCCACCTATCCCCCGTGGTGGCTAATTTTTTCATGGAGGAATTTGAATCTAACGCCCTTTCCTCAGCCCTTTTCCAACCCAAGCTTTGGAAATGGTATGTAGATGACACTTGCGTTGTATGGCCTCATGGCAATGAGAATTTGGAAAATTTCTTCAATCATATGAATAACCAATCGGACTCCATAAACTTCACTATGGAATGTGAAGTTGATGGTAGCCTGCCTTTTTTCGATGTTCTTATCTCTAGAAATGATGATGGTTCTTTTTCTCATCAGGTCTTTAGAAAGAAAACACACACTCAGCAATATTGTCATGTTAGTTCTCATCATTTCTCAGCTCAAAAGCTAGGAGTTCTCAACACTTTAGTTACCAAAGGATTAAGAGTCTCATATGATCATCATCTCGAAGGAGAAAAATCCCACCTCCTGGGTATTTTCAATAAGAACGGCTATAGCAATTTTGATGGCCTTAGAGCATTTCAAAAAGCAGAAAAAGGTCCTAGGAATAAAAAATATTCTAGTGAGTGGTTATCTGGGATTCGCCTCCCATTTATTCAAGGGACCACTGATAAGATTGCTAGGATTCTCAAGAAACATAATATTTCTTCAACTTTCAAGCCCCTCTGTACTATTCGGAGCTCTCTAAAATTGGTTAAAGACTCGGTAAGCCCTGGGGAAGGTAAAGGTGTTTACCTTATTCCTTGCTCCTGTGGGGCTCCATACATTGGAGAAACTGGTCGTTACATTAATCAGAGGATTCATGAACATGTGGCAGACCTTAAACATGGTAGGTCACTCTCCTCTGCTTTAGCATAACAGGAAGAAAAGACGAAGCATCACATTTGCATCGAAGAAGCTAAGGTAATTGCTAATATTGATCATTTTCATCACCGTAAGTTGAGGGAAGTGTTAGAAATTGATAAAAGACATGTTTATATGAATAGAGAAGATGGTTGGAGTGTTAATAGATGTTGGATTTCGGCCCTTCATCCTTAGTCGTTGTTTAGCCTTAGCGTCTTTCCCTTTTTCTTTTTCTTTTTAACTTTTTATGATTTCCTTGGTATTTTTACCCACATATATATATATATATATATATATATATATATATATATATATATATATTAAACACTCCTTCAACCATCGTTAAAAAAAATAATAATAAATAAATATTATATTTATTTAATGTAATATATATATATAATAGTAAAAAAACTTCTTGACTCTCTCTTATCAATTTAATTATGAAATTATAATATAATAACAAAATATATTATAATTACTAAATAATTAAACTTAATTGATTAGAATATTTAAAATAAATTATTTCATTCATCTCTCTCTCAGCCAAACTAGCTGCTATACTTTAAGGGTTAGTTGGACCTTCTCTCTATCTTTTTAAACCTATCTCATGATCTGATTTCTCATCTTGTCCTAAAGATAAACCACACTGGTTAGTTTGAAATGGGTGGACAATTCATGATCTTATGTGATTATTAAACATTAATTTTTAGAAAAAATAGAGATTTAATTTTTCATTTTTTTTATAAAAATCAATAGATGATGGAAATTTATAAAGCATTAAATTTATGGAAATATAGAGATTTAATTCTTATAATATTAGAAAGACAGTAGAAATCTATAAAGTATTAAATTTGGAAATTTATAAAACATTAATTTTTAGCAGAATAAGGATTTAATTTTTCAATTTTATAGTAATGGATATATAGTGAAAATTTATAAAGCATTTTTTAAAGGGGAATTTATAAGGATTAAATTTTTATAATAATAGAAAGATAATAAAATTTTATAAAGTATTAAATTGAGAAATTTATAAAAATTTTGTTTTTGTTTATCTTGTTTGTCATCTTCTCTATATATCTAAGAGATTTTAATCTTGAATCTCTCGTTATCTTAGAACTTTGCATTACTTTAATCATCAATTGACCAACCACTAGAATGAAATAAAAAAATAAAAATAAAAATAGAATTTTTTTATTTTTTATACTAATAAAAAGAAAACGAAAATTTATGAAGCATTAATATAGAGATTTAATTTTTATAATAATGAAAAGACAGAAATTTGTAAAATATTTGATTTTATAAAAATAAAATTGATACCATAATATTTAATTATAATTATTAAGAATTATATTGTTATATTTTATAGATAATTATGTGATGATACACATTATTGTATTGAAATCCACTCTTATAATTTATTATTAAAAAAAAAATTGTAATATTAACAATATATATTTTTATATTACTAGTGTAATTAAAAAAATCACATTTAATATTTTATATTGTATTATATATATAACAATCTTAATCATCGTAACATCAAGTGAATATTGTACACATATATAGTCACAACTCATTTAATATGATATAATAATTGGTATGAATAATGATATGGTTTGATAATAGGTTAAATGAAAATTATTTATATATATAAAGATGAGTCGTGATCCACTTTATATATATATATATATCAAAGTTTCGTTTTTTTTAATAATGTAAAGTGATAAGTTTGGAATTTAATCATGCAAATTTTTTATTAATTTAAATTGCAAAAATTGATTTTATTTAATATATGTTTCACAAAGTTGTTATTATTTTTAATAATAATTTTGGAAAAATGATAAATTTTGAAATTTGTAAATTATATAGAAAGATGTTACATAAGTTCATTAAAATTATTTTACTTAGATAAAAATAAATAAATTTATTATATTATTAATTATTTAAAAATTTTAATTATTAATATTTTAATTAATATAATTTAATTATATTGATAAATCTGATAACAATTATTTTTATGATCAATTAATAATTAAATTATAATACATTTAAATATAATGCATTTCATTGATTAACATTTAGTAAGGAATTTCACACATTTTTATATATAATCATTCATATATCTTCTTAAAATAAGCATAAGAGCAATCATAAATCTATAAACTTATGGGAGAAGGGAAAAATATCATTGTAAGCACGGCTTTAACAAATTGGCTCTCTGGAAAAAGTATTTCAGGGGTCCTCGTTCCTCCTGTTTAGACAATGTAATCCATTTGCCTTATTCGTCTTTTCTCAAACTGTATGTTAAAGCTACTCCCTTAATCAAAGCGCACTCCTATTGGATTCCAGGAAATGGCAAAAAGATCAATATCTGGGCTGATAAAATTATGAATAAGGACCCAATTGAAGACAGAGCCTCCATTAGAGCGCTGCGTTGCTGGATGGATAGAGAGGGGTTGTGTTCGTTGTGGGATATTTCTCTTTGGAAAGACTCTGCCTGGGCAGGGTGGAAACGAATTGAGGTGCTGGCTCACCTGACACTCGAATGGTCCACGCTGCTGGACCTCCTCCATGGCTTGGCACCCACGCGCATGAGGAAAAAAGATGTGAAAGGCTGGGGGCCGAATGCCAAAGGTTACACTGTCTCCATGGGATATGACAAGCTGAAAGAGAGGCCTTACGTCCCTCCTGACCCTACACCTTGGCAGGGGGTCTGGCGTTTTCCTTCATGGCCCAAAGTCGACTTCTTTGCTTGGCTCCTTTGCCACGGCAGGATCCTTACGTATGACATCTTGTAGAAAAAAGGGTTCTATGGTCCCTCCATCTGCTCGTTGTGCAATGAAAATGCAGAGACTGCTGCCCACCTAGTCCTCGAATGCAAGTTCTCTAAGCAGATCTGGTCCTCCTTCATTCACAATTTGGATCCCAACTTTTTGCTCCCTCGTTCCACTGTTGATCTCTTTTCTAATTGGGCAATCAAATATCCTGGCCTCCCTTCTAAAAATCAGCTAATTAAATCCGCATGGGCTGTCCTTCCTAAGGTTATTTGTTGGCAGATCTGGCTAGAAAGAAACAGAAGAATCTTCAGAAATATTAAACAGAATCACAAGGTCTTAGAAATCAAGATTAAATGTCATCTAAAGGAGTGCTTGACTGATATAAAAGATGATTCCAATCTCAGCCAACAGGACATTGCTTGGGGATCTTCCATTGACTTGCAATTTCAATCAGCAGTTAGAAACGTCCCTCCTCTCAAAGACTGGAAAATAAGGAAGTCCAAAACTGACCTTCAAGACTGGCTCAATTCACATTCAAGGCACTCTCTCTTTTTGGATGGGGCAGCAAAGGGCAATCCGGGCAAAGCCGGTGCTGGAGGTGTTGTTGTAAGTCCAATTGGGGAAAAAATCCATACCTTCGCTTGGGGGCTTGGATTCTCATCCAGCGTTCAAGCTAAAGCTTTGGCCCTCTACCAAGGCCTCAAGATCCTCAAAGATTTAAATATAAGTGAAGCTAATGTCATAGGGGATTCCCAGATCATTATAAACGCAATGGTTTCCAATTCCCCAGCCTCGGATCTCAAACTAGCAAGGCTGATATCCAGAATTAAGGGTATGGAAAACGCTTTTCAGAAGCTGAATTACTATCATGTGCTGAGAACTCACAATAAATAGGCAGACATTGAAGCCAATAAAGCTACCCTCCTCTCTGCCGGGGTCAAGATGAAAGACGAGGAAGAATCTTGGGAACCTATCCCATAAGCTGTCTGTGGTCATGTTTTACTGTTGGCTCTTAAATAAATTTGTTTGTATCTTTAAGTTAGGGAAAATCTCTGAAATCGAATTTTTAGATTGTCTGTCATGGAAGAAGTTTGCAAGCTTCAGCTGCATTTTCAATATTAGCAGTAAGATGCATCAGGATTTAGACATCCTCAATGTAATTAGATTTCTGGCATTCAAGCCAAGATGAATATTAATATCACATAACCGTTTCTGTCAAAAAAAAAAAAACATTTATTAAAGTGTGTATTATAATGTTTTATGCTTTTGTTTTCCAGTCTAAATAGAATATGTATTCTCCATAAAAAGTTGAAACGCGTCCATCATTGAGGGTGACCAATTTAACAAATATCCATTATTCTATTATTGTCATTAGATTTGCATGATAAAAAGATGAAGATGATTGGGAAGTAAATGTCAAAAGGTTTGTCATGATAAATCATGCCCTTCTTTCTTGTAAAACTGAAATTATGTTATAATTTAAATTTATTAAAAATTTATTGCGGATTACTGTAAATTTTATGTATAATTAAATTTAACAAAACAATGTAATGATAGTTAATTTTTTTTTTAAATAATATTGTTGATTTGATTTATTTTATTTTTTATTTATTTTTGTTTATGTAGTTGAAGGTTTTATTGATAATTCAAAAAATTAAATCATTCTCATTATATTATTGGTCTTTAGCTCTAAAAGTTGGAAAATCAAATTAGAAATAGAAAAGCATACATTAGAATATCCCAAAAATATAGAAAGAAAACCATGTCTAGACTAGAGTATAATGACTAGATCTATTGCTCCATACATGAGGAAATTGGTGATTTAGAAAAACCAAAAGAGTAGTCCCATAGAGCTACAAATTAAATGAAGCATGACTAATACCAAGAAAAACAAATATTGTTCTGGGAATAGGGGTATAGTTCCCAATAAAAACTAATACTCCAGAAACTAAACATCATAAGATTTAACAAAAACATGTGCATTAAGATGACAAAGAGGTTTCAAGATATCACTGAACAATCCTCCTTTACCTTCAATAAGGGGAGAGAATCTAAAAGGGAGTTGCATAGAGGAAGTTGATTCCTACACCTTTAGTTGGCAAGCTTGTTAGGTAATTTATTCTCTTTCTGTTAGGTCCCTAGATTACTAGTGTAGTCCCTTATTGTTGTTAGTGTAACCCCCTTACTGTTATTGGTGTACCCCTGTAACCCCCATATTGTTATTATTGTGCCCTTACATTGTTATTGTTAGGTCGGCTAGGATTATATTGTGACCCCATAGACTCCTATATATAGAAGTAGGTTTTATCAATTGTATCATCCAAGAATTGTTCATTTATGTAATGTAAAGGAGCTCTCCCCCTCAAAGTGGCTGAATTATAAGGTGTTGATCTCTCTTTTCTTCTGTTTTTGGAGTTGGTTTCATAACATTTAATATCAGAGCTTTCGATTCTAGGGTTTCGCTGCTCCAAATAGGTCATCGTGGAATTTTCACTATAACTTATTTTCTACGAAGGTCCAGAAGCTAAAATTGTTAACATGCGAAGCCGAAATCCTGAGGAACTGCATGTAAAAATTCCAGATCTTGGTTCGCAATATTGTCGGAGATATGATCTATAGAAGTTAGGATTTTGCAACCGCCTGAATTTCATCTAAAAGAGGTGACTTTGGGAAAATCGTCATAAGTCTCTCTTTGACAATGTAATATATCGTTTCGGGTATATCTCTAAAACGCGGCAAACTCCAACCAAAGATCGACTGGGAGGGCATTTACCGGGTACATCGCCTCTAAAGAGGACAAGATCCGGAGGCTACCTGGCCCTTTCCAGACTCTGACTAGGAGTGAAAGCTAAGCACACCAAGTGGTATAGAACTAGAGCGCTCAAAAAAAAAAATAGTGCAGTAGACACATAATATAAAGAGATTACGGCAACTACGACAACTCATCCAGAAAACATAGAGAAGAAATGTTGAGCCATTTTATTAATCTGAGAAATGTAATGCATTACAATAGGCTAATGTTGTGCAAGGCAAGTGAGAAAACACTCTCAAAGAATACCGAAAATGGCTGCTCTAGGAACTACGTCCTAGCTGTTGGAAACTGCTGTGTAGATGCTACTGCTGGAATGGACTAAAGACTAGGGGTTGATCCCCTTACCGGAATGAGCTGAAAATCGGCAAACCTCATCTCCTCAACAACTTGGAAAAGATCCAAAAACCATTCCAAGAATGGCCAACCCCAAAAATCACCAGAAATTGCCTCCCCAGTGAATTACACTGGCCTCCAAGGCACTGCGTAGTGGCTAGATAGAAATAGATGAAACACTGCCACAAACTCTGCCAAAAACCTCTGATGGGCAAAGGTTGACCCTCTGCTCAAAATCCCGACTAAATCACCTGCAGAAACCCCAATCCGAAGCTCCTCCATAGTGGACTGCGTCCTCTCTCCCAGTGACTTCGCAGTCTCTATAAGCTCCAGCTCCACAACAAACCCAAAAAATGAAACGACTGACAAAATGCTGAAAAACTAACCTTGCCCGAGCAGGCACTCGAAGTCCCCCGAGGCTATGGGCGAGATCTCCAACCGGAGACACTCAATCCACTAAACAGTGCTGCAGACAGGCTAAACAGCCAGCATGCTCAAGAAGACAAATGTCTCACTCAAAAATCATCAACTCAAGAATGATCCAAATGAGGAGGCTCCTCCATCTTTTATAACATTGGTTTCCCTCAAAAACCCATCGTAGCCTCTCTCTCCTCCACATCCTCATCCTTATTTGCGCAGAAGCTTCTAGAGTGCACATAGGCCCCCCTCCTCTACATGATGTTTGACCCCCTTGACCCCCCTTGAGTCACAACGTTGTGCTACTAGGTGGATGTCTTATTCTACTAAAGTGAGTTAGACCTTCTTTACTCACTTTTTATTTATTTACAAAACATAGACAACAAAACTATACAAAGTTGAATATTCCAATTAGCTGTCGCTAATTAGGAATATTACAATCCCCCCCAGCAAAATGTTGCTTGCCCTCAAGAAACTGAAGTGATGGATGATGCAGAATCTTCTCGCTCTCCTAAGTGGCATCCTCATCCAGAAAATTCTTCCACTGCACCAAGAATTCCCGGACCGTCCTACTCTGTAACCGCCTCTCCCTAGTATCAATAATGGCCTCCGGCTACAACACAAAGTGCCCCTCATCATCTGTCAGCGGTAGCTCCTCTGTCACTGTCACTTGCTGTCCCAACGCCTTTGTCAGGCATGATACATGGAAAATTTTGTGGATATTGCTGCCTTGGGGCAGCTCCAACTCATATGCAACCTGCCCAATCCTGCGTATCACCCTGTATGGCCCGTAGAAACGAGGCTTGAGCTTCTCAGCTCCCTTCTGCTTCAATGATGACTGTCGGTATGGTTGTAAGCGTAGGTAGACCAAGTCCCCTACTTCAAACTGTCGCTCCACCCGACCTCTATCAGCATACAGCTTCTGCTGGTTCTGGGTTGTAGCCATATTGTCCTTGAGAGCTCGGAGGATATCCTGACTCTCTTGGATCCACATCTTGGCTCTAGGAGCCTTACTCGCAGCGAACATCACATCAGCAAATGATAAAGGATGGTACCCATACAAAGCATAAAACAGTGACATACCAATCGACATGTGATGTGTCGAGTTGTAGCAGTACTCCCCCAAATGCAACCATCTCAACCATGCTCGTTGCTGCCCACTGACATAGTTACGCAAGTAGCTCTCTAGCCACTTGTTAACTATCTCCATCTATTCATCCATCTGTGGGTGGTAACTGGTACTCGGTGTCAACTCCATCCCCACTAGCCAGAAAAGCTCCTACCAAAATCTGCCCATGAAGCGGTTGTCCCTATCACTGATGATAGTCTTAGGAAGACCATGCAACCTGAAAACCTCTTGGAAGAACAACTTTGCCACCTATGCTACTATGTAATGTGCGGATATGGCGAAAAAGTGTACATACTTTGTCAATCGATCAACGACGACAAAGATACAATCCTTGCCCTGCACCATGGGCAACCCTATGATGAAGTCCATCGATATGCTCTCCCATTTTCCCTCCGAAATGGGAAGAGGTTGCAACAGTCCTGCAGGATGGCTCATCTCACCCTTGTTCCTCTGACAAAAATCGCACTCCGTGATGTGCTGGAGTACGTCCTCCTTGAGGCCCCTCCATGAGAACCTCTCTCTAATGGCCCTGTAGGTTTTGGTAAACCCCTGATGGCCTGCCAATGGAGAATCATGTGATACCTGGAGTATCTTCTTCTTAAGTTGAGATCCCTCAGTCAAGAAGATCTTTTCCCTATAATAGATGATCTCATTGACCACCCTGTACTGGTCATCCGCCACCTGTCCATCCAGCACCTCACATGAAAATCTGTCCTTGGAATACTCAACTAAGAGTCGAGCCCTCCAATCTGTATCCAGGCTCATAAGAGATAACGTGGCTAGTCTACGTGAAAGGGCATCTGCTACCACGTTATTCTTACCCTTGACATACTCAATGTCAAAGTCATATGCTTGGATCTTACTGATCCACTTCTGCTGCCTCTCCTGTAGTTGCTTCTACTCCAAAAAGAACCTAAGGCTGTTGTGGTCAGTTCTCACCCTGAATATATTCCCTACCAGATACTTCTGGAATATGGCCAATGCATGCATGATGTCCAAAATCGCCTTGTCATATATGGGATACAACCTCTCATGCAGAAGGAGCTTCCAGCTCTCAAAAGCTATAGGGATGTCCCCCCTGCATCAATACTATGCCGATCCCCTCTCTCGACGAATCACACTCCAAGACAAATGGCTGTGTAAAATATGGCAACACAAGCACTGGGAAACTACTCATCACCTCCTTGAGCTTATAAAAGGCTTTCTGCGTTGTATCTGTCCAACCGAATGCCCCTTTCTTCGTCAAATCTGTAAGGGGTGCAGCAAGCTGTGAGAAACCTTTGACGAACTTCTTGTAATAGGCACATATCCCAATGAATCTTCAAAGTTCCGTCACATTCTTTAGCTCAGACCAATCTCTGATGGCTCTAATCTTCTCCTCGTGGACCCTCACTCCGTCCACTCCAATGATGTGACCCAAATACAACATCTCCATCATCCCAAACTCACACTTGGAGAGCTTAGCATAGAACTGTTTCTCTTCCAAGATGCATAGCACTGTCTCTATATGCTGGAGATGCTCCTCCCACGTCCTGCTATATATGAGTATGTCATCAAAGAAAACCAATACAAACTTCCTCAGATGACTGCGGAAGATATGGTTCATGCAAGACTGAAAGGTGGGCAATTGCATTGAGTGTTAAAAGGCATAATAAAAATCAAATTGCCCCATAATGATGCACGAAAGCCGATCTTGAGGAATGTCCTATTCCTCACGCGAATCTGTGGTACCATTTGATCTCCGTCTTTTGAGAAGAACTTAACTCTCAACTCATCATCAACTCATCGATCCACAGGTATAGGGTACTTATTCTTCGAGAGACTTCTTGTTCGGGCGCTATAGTCAGTACATCCTCAAAGTGTCGTCCTTCTTCTTCACCCGGCACTACGGAAAAACCAAACGGACTGCGTGCTCGGTGCGGTGTGGTAAGAGCCAACAACTCCTGGATGGCCCGCTCAATCTCATCCCGATAGGCTTTGGGATGCCTATAGGGTGTAGTGATCACCGCCTGAATACCTTTCTCCAGCTCAATGGTATGCTCAAACCCTCTATCTGGTGACCGACCTGGTGGTATAGCCCCAAACACTACCTCATGCCTGTCAAGGATAGCTTGTATCTCTGGATGTACTGCTCGACTGGTGGTCTCTACCTCTGATGCCCACAACTCAATCGCCCATTCTATGTTTCCCTTTCGGAAGTCTGCCTCCATCCGGTGTGCCAAAATTGTCTGAGGTGGGTAAGTATGCACCCGCGGATCTTCTCATGCTTCCTGGTCTTCTCATCATCCCACTCCATCTCAAAGGCCTCCCAATCCGTGGTGACCTTCCCAGCGTAATCAGCCACTGAACACATAGTACCACATTGGTATCTGGTATGTTGACCATGAAAAAGTGATCAGTCACAGTGTAAGTACCCATCGTCACTGCTAACTCTGGAACATACTGGGCACACTACATTGTCTAGGCTCCTAGGACCAAGACTGAAAACCCGTCAAAACTCTCGGTCGGTATACCCCTCTGCTCAACCATCTGCGCATCAATGAAGTTGTGGGTTGCCCCACTGTCAACCAAGACTGATACTCGCTGGCCACGTACTGTCCCACGTACACATAGTGTCAAATATTTAGGAACTCCTCGCAAAGCTGCAAGGGCCCCTCCAGTGGGTGCAAAAGCTGCACCTCCTATCCCTGGAGGTGGAGGCGACAATTGATCCTGGGCCATCTGACTATCTCCTGCCTCCTCATCATCCTCATCATCCTCTTCCCCGCTATCATTGGAGAAGACCTCAATGAAGTGTGCTTTGCCAGCAGCACACCTATGCCCCGGTGCCCACGGCTCGTGACAAGTGAAGCACAGCCACTTCTTCCTTAACTCCCTCCTGGCCTCATCATCTACCTGTGTCCGTCCTGGATTCCCCTTGGGAGGTGGAACCCTCACATCCTTCCCCTTGGGCTGGGAACCCTGTCTGTGGGGGTAAGGTGTCCATGTCCTAGGCAATGCATCCTGTAAATCCCTGGTCTTGTTGATAGCATCCTGGAGTATAGCTAGTCTAGTGGATCTGACTAGACCTTGAAGTGGCTCTGCCAATCCCTCCACAAACATATAGATCATTCGTGTCACGGATAGATCTGGCACCATCACCAAAACCCTCAAGAAATCTGCAATATATGTCTCCGGGCTCCCTGTCTGTCTGAGCTTCGTCAGCTCAACAAAATGCTGCTCCGGATCCCTTCGGTCAAAACGCTCTATCAATCTCTTGGTAAACTTGGCATATGTCGTCACTTTGGAATGCCCGAGTGTCACCATCCCATGGAACCACCAGTCCTGGGCCTCACCATCCAAATGTAATGTTTCCACCTTGATGGCCTCTGTCTCCGACATCTGTTTAAGCTGGAAATAGATGTCCAGCTTCTCCACCCAAGACTTTGCTGAACTGTTTGACAATCCATCAAACGTAGGCAGATGAAATCTACTAGAGGCTTGGTGGGAATCTCCATCATGGTAATTTCGGTGCCCTCTATGATGATTGCGGGGTCTACTGTCCCGCAAAATATCTGAATGTGAGAGCATCCCTGAACTCCTACCCGTAGGACTGATACTCTACAAAATACTCATCTAAGTGTTCGGGCTCTGCCTCCTGCTGGGCTCCTACCCCTGTATCTTCTCCCAAGAAAGTGGGCATAGTAGAATGGGTAGGTGCACAAGAAGCCGTCGGCTGAGGAATATCACACTGAGCAGTACCCTGCTCCAGCAAGTGATGGGATGTACTTGATCCCTCTCCGACCTGGAAAACCCATGGAGTCTCATGCTGCCTAGCCTCCATAGCTGTGAACCTCTGTCCCATCACCTCAATCTATCTAGCTAAATCCTGCACAGACTTGAGGAGTTCCTCTCCAAACTGCTTGGCCTCTGTGTCATCTGCCATTGGTTCTTTCTCTCTTAAATCTACTACAAGCTCTACCTGATCTGTGTCTGCCACAAGCTCTCTCTCCTTATCTGTGTTTTCTACCTGGGCACAGTCTTCCTCTTCGTAGGTGGCGTCCAACCTACGCTCACGGTCTCTATACTTACTGACTCTGTACGGTCTCTTTCCTGATGTCATAGACCACAGGCTGAGCCAGAACTATGCTTTTATACCACTATAATATCCTGTTTCGGGGATATCTCTAAAACGCAGCAAACTCCAACTCGAGATCGACTGGGAGGGCATTTACCAGGTATGTCGCCTTTAAAGAGGAAGAGATCCAGAGGTTACCTGACCCTTTCCAGACTCTATCTAGGAGTGAAAGATAAACACACCAAGTGGTATAGAACTAGAGCACTCAAAAACAATAATAGTGCAGTAGACATATGATAGAAAGATATTACGGCAACTACGACAACTCATCCAGAAAACAAGAGAAGAAATGTTGAGCCATTTTATTAATCTGAGAAATTTAATGGAGTACAATAGGCTAATCTTGTGCAAGGAAAGTGAGAAAACACTCTCAGAGAATACCAGAAATGGTTGCTCTAGGAACTGCGTCCTAGTTGCTGGAAACTGTCATGTAGCTGCTACTGCTGGAATGGAATGAAGACTAGGGGTTGATCCCCTTTCCAGAATGAGCTGAAAATTGGAAAACCTCCTCTCCTCAACAACCCGGACAAGATCCAAAAACCATTCCAAGAATGGCCAACCCCAGAAATCACCAGAAACTGCCTCCCCAGTGAATTACGTTGGCCTCCAAGGCACTACGCAGTGGCTAAATAGAAAGACCTGAAACACTGCCACAAACTCTGCCAAAAACCTCTGATGGGCAAAGGCTGACCCTCTGCTCAAAATCCTAGCTAAATCACCTGAAAAAACCCCAATCTGAAGCTCCTCCACAGTGGACTGCGTCCTCTCTCCCGGTGACTGCGCAGTCTCTATAAGCTCCAGCTCTGCAACAAACCCAAACAATGAAACGACTCACAAAATGCTGAAAAATAACCTTGCCTGAGCAGGCACTCGAAGTCCCCCGGGGCTAAGGGCGAGATCTCCGACCGGAGACACTCAATGCACTAAACAGTGCTGCAGACAGGCTAAACAGCCATTGTGCTCAAGAATACAAATGTCTCACTCAAAAATCATCAACTCAAGAATGATCCAAATGAGGAGGCTCCTCCATCTTTTATAACATTGGTTTCCATCCAAAACCCATCGTAGCCTCTCTCTCCTCCACATCCTCATCCTTATCTGCGTAGAAGCTTCTAGAGTGCACGTAGGCCCCCCTCCTCTACGTGGTGTTTGGCCCCCTTGACCCCCCTTGAGTCACAACGTTGTGCTACTAGGTGGATGTATTATTCTACTAAAGTGAATTAAACCCTCTTTACTCACTTTTTATTTATTTACAAACCATAGACGAAAAAAATATACAAAGTCGAATATTCTAATTAGCTGTTGCTAATTAGGAATATTACAGACAATAGAATTGGAATTCTGTAAAAAGTGGCTAAAAGTGCATGGAGTGTAGTTTTTTGTGTATCAATTTCAGAGCCGAAGGAGGAAACCATAACACGTGGCATGCCATACAAGTTTTCTCTACTGAACCAATCCATAATTAGGTCAATGTGGGATATTTGGCATAACTTTGTCTTGAAGCATCCAAATCAGGTCAGACACGTGGCATTCAAAAGAAGATTCAGAGGGCTACTATAGAACTGAATTTCAGATATTTAAGATCCAAAATCACAAAGACAATTCAGTTTCAATATCGAGCTCCTCAAAAGCAATAAAAAGGTGTGTATTTTTTTTCAAATTGCATAAGTCTTGTTTGAAAAATCAGTTTGAAGTGATTCCAAGGGCATATTGAAGCATAGATATTAGTATTGGGTTTTAAAATGCCCCCTAAAAGGAATTCAACACCCATTAAGCCCTTAGAATACTCTACTATGACTCATGAAGATGAAAAAGTGCAACATGATATATCAAAATTAGAAGAGCAAGTGCATCGAATTTCACTCTCGCAAAGAGAAAAAAAAAATGAAATGGAAGTTTTGAATAAAAGTGTGGAAGCTAAGATAGATGATTTGAATAAGGGCATGGAAGCTAATATGGATGGTTTGAAGAAAGACGTGATGGATGGTTTGAATAATGGCATGGAAGGCATGGAAGCTAAGATCGAAGAAAAAATGAAAGACAACATGGAAGACATGAAAATTTATTTAAACACAGACATGGAAGGTTTGACAAAGTTGACACAAGAAATGATTCCTAATGGAGAAAATAAAGTAGAGGAAACTCATGATGAGAAAAAAATAAATTTTAATCGTGATTTCCTAAAATCGAATGTTGGATGGAAGACCCACCATATTCCAAAGATCGAGATGAGGAAGTTTAATGGCAAGGATCCTGTAACATGGATACTACAGATGGAGGAATATTTTGATCTCAATAATGTGCAAAACGCACAAAAGGTACGCATTGCAACTTTGTATTTAAAACAAAATACATTTGTATGGTATCGATGGCTTTTCTCCCTTAAAACTATTTTCACTTGGTCAATTTTTACAAAGGAAATGATAGCACATTATGAGGATACAAAGAGAAACACCTTCTTTAGCCAATTTATAAATCTCAAACAAAAGGGTTCAGTGGTGGAGCACATTGAGGACTTCCAAATATTGAATATAAGGGTAACTAATATTCCAAAGGAACACATGATTGATGTCTTCATAGGGACTTTAAAGGATAACGTCCAATATGAGGTTCATGTTTGAGAACTTGATTGATTAAAGAATGCATTCAGGTTGGCAAGAAAAATTGAATGTAAAATTATGGCGATAAGGAAGCCTACCACTCACATCTATAAATATATATAATAAAAAATGGTAGTAATAATAGTAAAAAAACTTCTTGACTCTCTCTTATCAATTTAATTATGAAATTATAATATAATAACATAATATATTATAATTACTAAATAATTAAACTTAATTGAATATAATATTTAAAAGTATTTTTCCCTTTTCCAGTCAAACTAGTTGTTATACCTTAATGGCTAGTTGGACCTTCTCTCCATCTTTTTAAAACTATCTCATGATCTGATTTCTCATCTTGTCTTGAAGATGAACCACACTGGTTGGTTCGAAATGCGTCGACAATTCATGATCTTATGTGATTATTACTGAAAGCAGTTTTTTTAAAAGAAAGATTGTAAAAATATATAAAGTAATAAATTTGAAAATTTATAAAACATTAATTTTTAGAAAAAATGAGATTTAATTGTTCTTTTTTTTATAAAAATGAATGGATGATGGAAATTTATAAAGCATTAAATTTATGGAAATATGGAGATTTAATTCTTATAATATTATAAAGACAGTAGAAATCTATAAAGTATTAAATTTGGAAATTTATAAAACAATAAATTTTAGTAGAATAAGGATTTCATTTTTCAATTTTATAGTAGTGGATATATAGCGGAAATTTATAAAGAATTTTTTAAAGGGGAATTTATAAGGATTAAATGTTTATAATAATAAAAAGATAGTAAAATTTTATAAAGTATTAAATTGGGAAATTTATAAAACTTTTTGTTTTTGTTTATCTTGTTTGTCATCTTTTCTATATATCTAAGAAATTTTAATTTTGAATATTTGATTATCTTAGAATTTTGCATTACTTTAATCACCAATTGAACTATCACTAGAATGAAATTAATAAAACATTAGATTTAAAAAAATAGAATTTTTTTATTTTTTATTTTTATAATAATAAAAAGATAATAGAAATTTATAAAGAATTAATATAGAAATTTAATTTTTATAATAATGAAAAGACCGTAGAAATTTATAATATATTTGATTTTATAAAAATAAAATTGATACCATAATACTTAATTATAATTATTAAAAATTATATTGTTATATTTTATAGATGATTATGTGATAGACAATTACGTGATGATACACATTATTGTATTGAAATCAACTTTTATAATTTATTATAAAAGATTTTGTAATATTAACAATATATATATTTATATTATTAATGTAATTAAAAGAATCACATTTATTTTATATTATATATATAACAATCTTAATCATCGTAACATCAAGTGAATATTGTACACATATATACTCACAACTCATTTTATATCATATAATAATTGGTATGAATAATGATATGGTTTGATAATAGCTTAAATGAATTTTATATATATAAAGATGAGTCGTGATCCTCTTCTATATACCAAAGTCTCGTCTTTTTAGTCCCTGCCCAAAGGGACGGTAAAGATCACAATTTAGTTATGTCTTAGATATGAGTAACAGGGAAGTGTATATGGGTTATTTGTGATATCAAACCGTGTTTGGAACCAAAGTCTCGTCTTTTTAGTCCCTGCCCAAAGGGACGGCAGGGACTATTGCAATCGATATGTTTTGGGATATGAGTAATATGTGTTGGGATATGGGTTATTTGTGAGGATTAAACTGTTTTAACCAAAGTCTTCTTGTATATATTGTAAGTCACTTTTTGTTGAGCCAATGTTAAAAACTAACATTGTTTCTCTTAACGAATCAAACATTTTGAAGTCTTATTTGGCCTCTTGGCCCATCTTATACCAAAAAACTTAGGTTAAAAATACATACTATCAAGTCATTTTTCCATAATCTAGTAATGCTATGAATAACTTTAAATGTTTGGCTGCCACAAATTTTCACTTGCTGCCACGTTCATAATCATGCTATGTTGCGTGTTTAGTCAATAGCATGGTAGCAGTGAATGTAGATGCTTGACGACGTTTTTCTTCCAATTCCTCTTTTGATGCTTGCCAGCATTTCTTCTTCCAATTCCTCTTTTGAGGCTTGCCCCCTGGAGTAGCTTCTTCCAATTCAAAGTCTGAATCTTTAGTCGAATGCAATTCTCACGTAGATATGGAGGGGAGTCTATTGCCAATGCCAATCAACTGAGTAGCAGCATATGAATCTGAAGTTGACTGTGGAGGTCTCGAAGCCTGCTAAATAAGTGGCCTAAAGTTACCGTTATGAGCATGAGGACTTCTGTGAAGCACGCCCCTCACAGGGAGATTTGGAGATCTTGGGTTCATTGTCCCCTAAAGTGTTCGACCCTATGAAAGTACCAGACAACCACTCATACCAGCGATGATTTTAGTAGTTGTAACACACTTTAGCTAATGAAGGAGCATACTGTAGATGCATTCCGAGTACAAGGCACAGAAGAATTGAAGGGTGTCGAGTAGGGTGGATACCAACGAAATGCACATGGGGGATACCGTAGCTTAATCTTTAAATGCATCAGTTTTTGGTAGCTCTTGGAGGCACATCCCGAACTCTAGGGATAATCCGATACTTCTCTGGATAATGAACAATTGCCCTTAAAATGAAAGAAACGAACAATCAAGTGAGTAAATAATTTTATTGATGGGCATCGTCACTACTACACCAAGGGCATTTTAAGACATTTGTTTAAGACAAAAGAAATCTTTTGTCTTAAAAAGTCACTTTTTATTTTAGTTATTTTATATTAAAATTTAATATCAATTGAATTGTCTTAAATATAAAATTTAAGACAAAAATAGTGTGAGACAAAAATAATTTGAGACAAAATTTCTTTAAGACAAAAACAATTTGAGACAAAAATATTTAAGACAAAAACAATTTGAGACAAAAAACTTAAGACAAAAAAAATTAAGACAAAAGTATTTTAAGACAAAATTTTATATTTAAGACAAAACGAATTTGAGACAAAAATATTTTAAGACAAAACTTTATATTTAAGACAAAAGCAATTTGAGACAAATATATTTTAAGACAAAAGCAATTTGAGACAAAAATATTTTAAGACAAAATTTTAGATTTAAGACAAAAGCACTTTGAGACAAAAATATTTAATACAAAATTTTAGATTTAAGACAAAAGCACTTTCAGACAAAAATATTTAAGATAGAACTTTATATTTAAGACAATGGCCACTTAAGACAATGACAATTAAGACAAAACCCATTTAAGATAGTTAGCAATTAAGACAAAATCATTAGCATTGGGAAATTTGCATTGAAATATCATGAGTGGATAGTGGATAAAATTATATTTTTTATTTTTGAAAATCGATATTCAAACCACATGAAATTTAATCATGTCATATTTATTTCTTTTATATTATATTTTTCTTTTTTCATTAAACCACATTCTAAAAATTTAATAAAAAAATAGATAAAAAAATATTATTTTTAGGTTGGCAACTCGAGGGGATTTGAACTTTGAATCTCATGTTTTAACCATTACTGCTCCAACGCTAATATTCTTGGGCATATTATGTTTTTTCCTGCTAACCGCTCCAAATACAACCTCTAAGAACTAGTAGGGTCCAAGGAAAAGAGCTACAAGTTCCCCAAATCCGATCTACATTTCATGGACAACTACATTTCTCCCAAATGTCCTCCACATATTTTCCTTGGTGTATTGGAGTTTGAAAAATACATAGGATGCCACAAGTAATCATAATCATAAGACTCAACTTTCCTAATGACTGGGAGGCCTTAAAAATAAAAAAAAACATCTTAATTTATGCCTAAAATTACTAAAATTTCATATCCCAAATATGAAATTAGAAATTCTACAAAATTATAGCGCAACAAGGAAACCAACTTCCTCTTCCAAAAATCTCTAAGACCTTATGGAGGACAAATACAAATTTTGAAATAAATTGTTGAAATTATGCTCTTGCATCAATAGCTACCAATGTATCCTTGTAGGCCACCCCCTTTAACAATAGTAATACCAATGTCCTTTACCAACTAGAAGGAACTCCTTACATAATTCTCTCTTAGATCCCCTTAACCCATTGCAATGATTGTCTTTGATGCCTACCTAGTTGCAAGCACATTAAGAAGCAATGTAGCATATTGTTGTTTGAGGATTTCGATAAGTATGTGATTTTGTTGACATCTTGTGACTATCTCATATGTGAATATATAAAATCTTGGATGCATGTCGCCCTGACACTATAACATGACTTAGTATTTCCTATCATACCGTGTCACTCCCTCCTCGAGACACCTAGAACTCGCTAACACACCCTGTCACACACTCTTATTCATTCATTTATGAATTTTGACCTAGTGCACCTCTGTCATGTTTTCCTGGCACTCCCTAACACTCCTTAGCACGCATTGGCACACCTAGGCACTTGGAACAACTTTGTATGCTTCCCTAGCACTCTAACATGCCTTGGCACTTCCTAGAATACCGTGTCACTCCCTTCTTAACACACCTGGAACTAGCTTATACTTCATTTCCATGCATTTTAAACTAGTGCCCCCTTGCATTTCACTGACACTTGGCCCTCACACTCCCTAGCATGTGTTCATGCCACACCCTAGCACCTACCACATCTTGGCGTGCCTATCATGCCTTGGAACTGCCTAACATGTCTTATTACTTCTAGGAATTCCCTGACACACCTTGGTATTCCTTAGCTTTCATGTCGTCATAGATAACCTTGCTTTTTTTGTGACTTGGGAACCCAACCAAGTCATTGGAAAATCAATGTTGTGCCCAACCCAAAGTTTCCCTTTGTTTGAAACTACTTTGTCCAACCCTTTATGTAACCATAGGCTTACCTCCTACAAGTCTTATTCTGACCTTCTCCTAACACACTTTATCCTTGAGACACTTGGAATTCGTTGACACTACTTGGCACACACTCTTATTTGTTCATTTCCATGCATTTTGACCTAGTTCTCCCTTGCAATGTCCTGGCACTCCCTAACAGTCCTCAACATCCATTGACACTTTTCTGGCATGTGTTAGCATGCCTTTTCATTCCTTGGCACGCATTGACACTCCTTAGTTATCATGCCCTTACAATTACCCTTACTTTTTTGGAACTTGGGAACCCACCCAAGTCTTGCCTTGAATATAACAACTTGACCAAGTTACGGTTACTACAACTAGATTGTGCCTTGTTCACCTAAGAAATGACTATAACCCATCACCCATTTAACCCCCTAAACACTAAACCCATAAACCATTTAACCCCCTAAACCCTTAAACCCTAATTCCCGACCCCTAACCCATTTAACCCCCTAAACCCCTAAAACCCTAACCCATTTAACCCCCAAACCCTAACCCCTAACCCCTAAAATACTTAACTGCTAAATCTCCTAACCCCCTAAACCTCTTAACCCCCTAAACCTCTAACCCATTAACCCCTTAACCCCTAACCCCTAACCCCTAAAATCCTTAACTGCTAAATCCCCTAACCCCATAAACCTCTAAACCCATAAACCCATTTAACCCCATAAACCCTAAATGACTAACCCTTAACCCCTAACCCCTTAAGCCCTAATTCCCAACCCCTAACCCATTTAACCCCCTAAACCCCTAAAACCCTAACCCATTTAACTCCTAAACCCTAAACCTCTAAACCCTTAAACCCCTAAACCACTAACACCTAAACCCCTAATCCATTAACCCCTCAACCCTAACCCCTAAAATCCTTAACTGTTAAATCCACTAAGCCCTAAGCCCCTAATCCCTAATCCACTGGCTCATTATTCACCTAACCCCTAACTACACCTAAATCCCCTAACACCTAAGCCCCTGATCCCTAATCCCTTAAGCAATAACTCATTATTCCTCTAACCCCTAAATGTGCCTAAATCCCCTAACCCCTAAACCCCCAATCCATAACCCCTTAACCACTAACTCATTATTCCCCTAACCCCAATCCCTAACCCCTTAACCACTAACGAGAATATACCACAGTGGGCATGCACAAGAAGAAGAACCAAAGAAATCAAATTCAATAAAGAAAGCACAACCACCACTCCAAGCTCGCTTCTCTAAAACACATACAACTGCAATAAATCCCACTGAAGCTTACAATTTATCAAGCCCTAATTAACTTACTAACAAATTCAACAAGCCAACATGCTACAATTTTTTGAGTCACCCCCAAATCAATTAGTAATTATTGCATGAATGTACATTTGTTTGTAGTTTTATTTAAAAGGTTGAAATTCTCTCAAGAGCATATAGAATATATCCAAAAGTTAAAAAAATGGAAATTTTGCTTACCTCCACAAGGTATCATCACACCCGGATAGGTGAAAGCATACAAGTCTAAATCTTCTACCTCTAAGTCTCAATGGCACTTCAACATGTCAATAACATACTTGCAACAATGCTTAATGAGTTTTGTCTATTGGCTAAAGAGATGTACATCCATCCATCCAAAAATAAACATCTCAATCAATCCAACACCATAAATTGTGCTAAATAGTTCATCATGTTATTTCAAATATTACAATATTTTCTTAAATAATTAGCTCACATATTCCTTGAATATTTGATAGCCAAACTAACTTAGCACAATATACCAGAAATATTTGTACTCTAAAAGACAAAAAAAGACAACAAACTAAAATAGGAACTTTAACTCTAATCCAGACACTTCATTCTTAGCAACATGATATCTAATGAAGATGATATGTGGAAAAAAAGGCTTCATATATTGTCTATCACATGTCAATCCGAGTGAACAAACACATGCATAGAAAACATCAAAAATAGGGTTCATAGATCGACTTGTATTATATGGTTTCAAACCCTTATTGTCTCCTTTAAGGGGGTTTCTGGAGGTCTTAAAAAAGACTTCCTTTTGCTAACCAAATGGATTTTTTCTTTCACACATGTATGGAAACGTACTTTCCAAATCATATTGTAATAGATTCATAAGGTGATATTATTGGTATTAACTACACCTTATTTGGAGACATCATTTTTATTTTAGGGGTTGGTACCTTTCTATTGGATGTGGTTGGTGATGTGAAGACTACTCAACCTCTAATAAAGATTCATACTAACTCTAAAAAGCTTATGGATGCTTTTTTACAAAGGGAGACCCCTCTAAGCTTAACTCATTGGATTCTTTGTTTGTTCATGCTAATTATTGTTCTCAACTTTCCTTCTCCAAGGGGCTGAGACTATTTGCTTCATTTATTTTACATGGCCTGATGAAAGAAGAAGAATGGAGATTGTCTCCACATCTTTTCCATTTCTCTAAGTTACAAAAAAAGAGTCAAATTCTATAGCCAATAGACTAATAGTCTCTTGATACACCTTTAGTGAGTTATGCATAGCTCTCACCTATCACTGTAGCTCAATGAAATGACATCTAATAGCTCCAAGACACCATTATAAATGGAGTAGTTGTGAAGTTGTTGTTAAATGATCGCCTCCAAATGTTCAATTCTCATGAATTTTGGGGGAGGGGGGTCTTTTGGTGTATTGAGCAGGGCAAGGGGACATAAGGGTAGCATGGATGGGTAGAAGTGAGAGGTTCGAGCATGGTTTACTGAGATCTACAATCCTAACATTAGAGAATGAGAAGGAGCCTTAGGGCCTTATGGCATAGGGGCTAGGAAACCTATAGGTAAGGTAATGAGAGAAATTGATAGGGGAACCCCCAATAGTTGTGACAAGGGGATTAGGGGCCACATTATCACAACCCATACACACTTAACCCATAACCACTAAAGTCCCTATCCCTTTAACCCCAAAGCCACAATCCCGTAATCCCTACACCCATAACTCATAACAAATTAACCCCTTGATTCCTTAAACCCAAAGCCATTAACCCCTTAACCCCTAACAACTAACTTAGAATCCTTGAACCCCATAAACCCTAATCCCATATCCTCTTAAAGCTTGACCCTCAACCCATAACCCCTAACCCCTAAACTCATTAACCCCTAACCCCTTAACCTTTTGACACCTAAAAAACATAACCCTTGGGCAGTTAACCCATAAATCCCCTGACATATAAGCCCTTGATGGTTAATATTGACCCCTAAATCCATTAACCTCTAACCCTTAAACCCCCTAACCTTCAAATCCCATAAGCCCTAACCCTTTACCCTTTACCCTTAACCCCTTGCTCCTAAACCCTTAAACCCATTAACTCCTAGAACCCCTTATCCTTTATCCCAAATCATAGGTGCTCCAATGCTAATATACTTGGGCATATTATGCTTTTTCCTGCTAACCACTCCAAATACAACCTCTAAGACCCATTGCCACCTCATTCAATTTCCCCTGCTCTTTATGAACTTTCACTGATGGGAGGAGTCTTGGTATAGGGAAATTACTATAATGATGAGACTAATAATGATGCACAATGTGATTTCCAATGCCCATTCAAAGAAGAGGATTAGATAATAGGTTCCCTACTTTAGAAGCAAAAGAAGGACTCTCCAAGAAAGGCTTGAGGGAAAGATGACCTCGGGTTTAGGAATATTAAAAAATGATGAATGCCTAAGATCAAAACTTCCAAAGTGCCTCTCTTGTGATTGATGTGTTTATACTAGGCTTAAAAGTGAGGCAAGTAAAAATTCAATTAAAGTATGAGCTTTGGGAGAATCTAGGGTGACTTTCCATGAATTGTTTTTTGAGAGAAATATGATAAGAGACTAAGGTTTGGGTGATATACCATGGTAAAGGCTCATCCAATGATCATTTATAGTTAAGATAATAGGTTTTTAATGATGAACTACAAAGTGCAAACCTTCAAGAAATCCTCAAGTCAAAGGAGCATCAAGGGTTCCCTCTTGGTGTGATAGTTAGGGCATCAATTTATTTGAAATTCCACCATCGTATTTTGTTCAAAATTGGAGGATGCCTAGAACTCTAATCTAGCCTAGGAAATGATGCCTTGCTTGAGGGCCTTTTGCTATTTTTATACACCTTATCCTTTTTTATTTTAGCCTCTCTATGCATCATACTATTTTAGAGAAAATAAACCTTTATTCCCACACCTTGCGTGTGAGCCTCTTCTTGGAAACTCCACATGATGCAATTCAACCTAGCCATATATGAATGGTTTATTTTATTCATGAAGTCAAATTAGCCTTACATTTTTTAAATGCTCCTAGCCATATATGTTGGCAATTCAACGTAAATGCTCCCTTGTGTTTCCCTAACAGTCCCTAACACTTCCTAGCGCATGTTGGCACACCTTGGCACCTGGCACATCTTGGATGCATGTCGCTGTGATACTATAACATGAATTAACACTTCCTATCATGCCATGTTACTCCCTCCTCGAGACACCTAGAACTCACTAACGCTCCCTGTCACACGCTCTTATTCATTCATTTATGCATTTTGACCTAGTGCTCTGTTATGTTTTCCTGGCACTCCCTAGCACTCCTTAGCACACATTGGCACACCTTGGCACTTGGAACATCTTTGTATGCTTCCCTAGCACTCTAACATGCCTTGGGAACTTCCTAGAATACCGTGTCACTCCCTTCTTAGCACACCTGGAACTGGCTGATACTCCATTTCCATGCATTTGAAACTAGTGCTCCCTTGTGTTTCACACTCCCTAGCATCTTTGTATTTCATCCATACAAACAACAACTTAAACCATGGTAGATGATCGCCTCATAATAAAACCATACTTTTTTGACATATCGGCCTGATCAAGAAGTTTATTTGTTGCCTCTCAATCAACTAGTTAAGTTATGTATGCTTGTAATCATAAATGGATCTTCCAACTAGCACAAGCTCTACTTGTAATTTATTAAATCCATTATTAGAAAACAACTTATTATGGAAGCATACCTGGTTTAAATCTATACCCCTCTAACCCCCCTTCAACCCACCAATAATATGTGGATGACACTCTTCTTATGGGCTCTCCCTCGGTCAAAGAAGCCATTTCCTTCCACAATATTCTTGTTGATTTTTCATCCATAAATGTGTTTTGTATTTTTAACATAAATAACTGAATCCTTAGAGGGCATCTCTGACCCAATAGTACTACCCGATCTCACATCTAGCAAGTTTGACTTACAAGAACCACAGAATCAAATTCAGATCCAACCTAACTTAGCTCAGTAGCTGGACAAGAAAAGAGAAATTTTAGTCAGTAGTACTTAGGCAATATTTTCTTGACTTACAAGAACTACAGAATCAAATTCAGAGCCAGCCTAACTTAGGGCTAGACAAGAGAAATTTGAGTCAGTGGTACAGGTGCTTTTTTCTATGAAAAAGGGTATGCAGAACAACTCACTGTCAAAGGAAAAATATTTAAACCATAATACCCTTTTGACAGATTTGCTAGGAAGTTTAGAAATATACAACTTCATTCCAAAGGCCTTATATATCTTTTCTTCATCTAAAACACAAGGTATTGCCAATTTTTTTTTGATATTTTCCGTTCTGAACACCTTGTAGATATTTTCCACATCTAAAACACAGGTTATTGGACATTTTTTTGGTATTCTCACTCATTCTTAAACATGTCTTTTTATAGGATCTGAATATGGGTCTCACCCATTAGAGCACGAGTCTCTCCAGTTAAGGTTGCAGGGTGATGTGAAATGTCACATTACTTTCAGTATATCTATTCCATCAGGATTTCAACTGGGCAATTATGTAAAATTAGAGGTCTTAGCCGATCTATCAACCCCATAAAGTCAAAAAATATTTCATTTTTCAATTGTCAAATTTACATCTTCTGACAGCGAACAACATCCAAAAGCCCTGCAACTGCTACTTCTGCATCTTCTGGGCCACAACCAAGGATATTCCCCCGATTGTAATAATGACACTCAGGACAGGAGCATGAACCAAATACGAATCATGATGTTACCTCACTCAGAAGGCATTGGATCCTTCAAGCTCAAATAAAATATGCAGGACCATCATAGTAAAGCTTTTTAGGATCAAATAAAGCTGAATTATGACCTACTGCAGAGTTTTCATGCCCATTTGTTTGAGCTAGAAGGGAAATCATATGATACAAATCTCATTTTCAATCCAAGGCCTCTCTTCAATCAAATTCTTTGTGATATATTATAAAAAGTCCATCTGTTGCTGATGCAGAACTCTGCAGCCATGGAGCTATATTTGAGCTATATTTGAGCCATGGAGATATATTTGAGCTTACACTTCCATGGTTGGAGAACTAAAAAAACAAATACGTTGTGTTTATGGGTTACACAGAAACTCCCCACAACTATCGTGTGTACTTTCCATCCCTCATAAGGATAGTTGTGTGAAGGGATGTAAAGTTTAATGAGGAGAACACAATGTGGTGCTCTCTTGAGAGGGATCTTTAGATCCCACCAGAAGAGGAGCTTTTAGCTCCAAAGGAGAAGCCTCATGAAGTTGTGGAGCAACAAAAATATTGAGGAGCAGAGAGCGGAGACATTCACTCAAGAAAAACCATCCAAAGAAGGTAGAAAAAGAACCAGGGAAGCTGATATACTTGTGCAGGATGCTAGGGAGAATGTGGGAGCTCCTTAAAATTTGCGCAGGCAAACGAGGTCACCTGAGAGGTACACTAGCTACATGGCTCTTATGGCTGAGCTTATAGAGACTAAGCCATCCTATTTCGAGGAAGAAATAGAGCAACCTATATGGGTTGATGCAATGGTGGAGGAATACAATCCATTGTAAAGAACAACGTTTGGGAAGTGGTCCCAATACCATCATATAAATCAAGAGTGGGTTCGAGATGGATATTTAAGGTGAAGCCAGTAGCAAATAGAAGCATAGAGAAGTATAAGGCCATATTTGTGGCCAAGGGGTACTCTCGAGTTGAGGATATTGACTATGAGGAGACCTTTTCTCATATAGCAAGGTACTCATCCATTAGATCAATTCTTGCTCTGGCTACGTAGATGGGGTGGAAGATCCACGTGATGGATGTAAAAACAACATTTCTCAATGGGGTTATTGAGGAGGAGGTGTACATCGAGCAAACAAAATTTCTTGAGACATTTGATCAGGAGTCTCATGTGTGCAGACTCAAACAAGCATTGTACAGTCTCAAACAAGTACCTTGTGCTTGGTACACCAAGATCGATAATTATATCACTGGTTTGGGCTTCACCATAAGTGAAGCAGATGCAAACCTCGATCACATCTTGGTAGATGGTAAGTACCTTATTATTGCCTTATATGTTGATGATTTTATTTTAACTAGTGATTAGTAGTTGATGATATTTTGATTAAAACTTCACGAGTAGTTGAAAATCTACACCATAATTTCTACAAGGATGGTGGAGGAAAATTACAAAATATCCGTTAGCAGACAATAGGCCCACTTCAAAATATCTAAGACAAAGGTTTCGAGAAGAAAACACTGAGGATAAAGGATTGGATTATGGAAGCATTAGTCACAAAATTCACAAGGGTAGTAATTTTGGCTGGAGGTGTGGAGGTAGATGGATTAAATGTAGCCTTCGCTGGTGCAGTTGCTGGTGTTGTTGGGTGTAATATGTCTAAGCATAATTATCTGAGCTAGATTCAATTTTTATGTTTCTTCTAGATGATCTCAAGTATCTCTACTAGTTTTTTGTTTCAAGGTACACTAATAACAATTTGTTTTCCACTCTAGCTATTGGTTTACTCTGTGGTATATTTGAAACACACTAGTTGGTTGTTTATGTGGTCTTTATTCTGAACCTTTGCTCATGTGGATCTTCCTACTCCTTCTCTGGTTTGGGATTGGTTGATCGGGGGATTTCCGAGGATCTTAGCTACTACTTGTTGGTCTTCTTTGTGGTCTATTTGAGATGCACTAGCTGGTTTTTTTATGTGGTATTTATTTCGAACCTTTGCTCCTGTGGATATTCATGCTCCTCATTGGTTTGGGATTGGTTGATCGAGGGATTTCCGAGGATCTTTACTGCTATGTAAGTGCATTCATTTTGGTTGGTGGAGTGGGCAACATATTTGAATTTCATCACAAAGGAGTCTCTTGGGGTCATTAATTGGTCTAGGGGGATATTTATTTTCCAAGTTGTTCATTAATTATATGAGGGACAATCCATTAATGGTTTGCTTTGTCATTGAAGATCTTTGTCGATTGTGTTCTTGATGAGATTTTCTGAAGGATATTGGCTGGCGATGATTCGAAAATCTATTGTATTTGAAGGGGTGTCCTAGTGGATTGAGCTGGTGATGATCTACATCGAGTGGGGTCTATAATTTATAAGTGACATTAATTTTCCTTGTTTACATATTTTATCAAGGTTTTTTTAGACACTATTACATAAGGTATTTTTTGGTAATGTTATCTCTTTGGTGAACATATAGGCAGGATTGCAGAGTGCTAGTGATGTTAGCTGTGCAACTGAACTTTGCATCTATTTATTATGATGTCATTTGATACAAGGAAATTGGGGCGGTGACATGCCATCACTCGATGCGTTGGTACATAAAATGGTTGGGGAGTGGGTGTTACAAATTTCTCCATTATATTTATCATATATATCTTATATATTATTAATATTTGTCTATTACTTAGTAAATGAATTATTGTTTATTTCATTTTTCAAAGAATATTTTCCCTCACTCACGAATGTATTAAAAGTTATAAGGGAGGCTGGTACATTTTCAATCCCCATAGGTTTACCTTTCTTTGTCTTCAAATGGAGCACAATAGTAACTAGAAACTAAAATACCAACTAGTAACCCTAAAATAATTAATAATATTTTGTATTGAGAACTCTATGAACTCTTTTGTAAGAGCATTTACCGATTGAATTAATCCTTATTTCCTCTCGATCTTAACTAAACCTTTGACACTTTATTATTAAAAACATTGAAATAAAAAGCATGTATAATTAGTGGATGATATATTCCAATTTATCAAATAACTTAACAATCACAATATCCATTAGTTAATAAGGGGAAATTTTATCAATGACATGAGGATAAATATTATTGAAGTAGTTTAGTTCTATGGTGTGCACGGAAATTGTTTTATACTCAATGCATTTTTTTTTTCCATTTTATCCAATAGGTTCCTTTCTTGAGAAACATATCAAACACTAATATTTACTAATGTCTTATAAATATTTAAATCTCCATAGTGGAATGATATTTGTTCATATTGGAATTGCAATCCACTAGTTCTACCTATTAGGATTAGTAAAGACACTCCAATAAATTTAATATATCAATTCAAATTACACAAGTGACACCATATAAAGAGAAAAAATTAAATTGAGGTTGGCTATTGTCATATTTGCATTGAAATTATACATTTATTTTTTGGTTAAGTCAAGCTAGTCTAGAGAAAGAAATCTACTTTCATTACGAAAAAAGGGCAAACCAGAAGTTTTTTTTTTTTGCAAGTAAATTCCAAATACATTATCATGTTAGTTTAGTGGTTTTCATTTATTAATATGAGTATGCAATTGAGGAATGGAAATGGAATCCAAATGAGAGACCATGAAATTAACAAACCTTGGACTTGGTGTGAGATTTCTGCCTTCTACCCTCATTTTCTTAGGAGTTTCTCCTATGATATGATGAAACATGTATCCCAACATAGACTAAACTAAATTAAAACCCAATTTTGCAATAGTGTAGATATGACATCTTGTACAAAATGAAGTAGTCCATAGTCATGGGCATCCATATCGACATTTTCTTCAATAAATATCTTAGTCTTGAAGGTAAATGGCTCTTCCATATAATTAGGTCTTTAAAAACCACCTACATATTTACATATATAATAGATCCTTTACATATATATTATGGCAACCAATTGTCAATATTTTATGTTTTTCTATGCAAAATCACTAAAAAAGTGGGTGAACATGCAAATGACATTTTTTGTGATACACTGCATGAACTATAAATGATGAAAATCAATGTCACTCATCACTTTATCTAGTTTATTTTGTGCTTAAAATATAAACTTACCATTCCATAGGTGAAAATAAAAATAAAAATTCCGGTAAAAAAACCATTAATGAAAATGATCCCAAATAATAAGCACACCACCATTTGTCAAAAATCTCTTCATCCCAACATGATTTCTCAATATTACTTATATTACTTTTATTGATGATTATAGATCTGATGTCACCCTAAACTTTAATGATAAATAAAAAAGAAAAACATCCTCTAACCATATTTCCACTCCTTACACATAAATTTTAATATTAAATATGCATTAATCTTTGTCATAATAATAATGAATATAAAAAATGCAATATGAAAAAATCTAATTCACTACAACTCTAAGAAACTTTATATATTTTACACGAAATAAATTTGTCTTGTTTCCAACTAATTTTCAAGTTGTTTACATGTATTTTCTTAGACTTTTTCAATAATTTGTGCAATACATTCATGTTTCTGATATCCCTTTGGAAAAATGCAACTCGCTCTGGCGGGAGCCCGAAAACTGGTTGCTACTCGCTCGATTGATCTGGCGGGAGCCCGAAAACTGGTTTCTACTCGCTCAATTGATCCGGCGAGAGCCCATAACCAAAGGGGAAAACTGGAGAGCAACGTGGAGATTGCCATAAGTTGTTGTTTGGTGAAAGCCCTAATCAAAGGGGGAAACTGGAGAGCATCGTGGAGATTTCCATGGCGGAGCCCTTCGCCATAATCAAAGGGGGAAACTGGAGAGCATTGTGGAGATTTCCATGGCGGGAGCCCATAACCAAACGAGATTTCTATTAGCCACAGTAACTATTGTACAGTGGGAGCCCATAACCAAAGGGGAAAAACTGGAGAGTAGGGTGGATATTGCGATAAGCCACAGTAACTTTTGTGTCGAGCAGCGTGGAGATTGCCAGGAGCAACAATAACTGTTGTCCCTCGTCATCTTAACATAGCTAGTGTGACCGCAGGATTTTCGATTTTCTCTCATTTTCTCTCAGCATCCATGATGTGCAGACTCTAGAACGAAGTGCTCAGGCAAAAAAACCCAAAGCTCAGGTTCGGTGCTCTCCTCTGTTCTCTCGTTTCTCACTTTTCAAACACGTTAAACACTTAAATATTTCTAAATGTATGGATCATTTGTAGGATCGAGATCTCCAGTGCCTCCAAATTCCTTAAAAACCTAGTTAAGAAACCCTGACCAACCACATGAATAAATTTAAAATCTAGGGTTTGTAGGGTTTGTCAATAAATGTACTCTTTTGGAGGATGTTACCACTTCCATACCCAATTTGCAGGATTTAGGTATTAAGGCCTTGAATAGGGTTTGTAAAAGCTTAGCCCAATTTATAGCGGGAAAATTCTTAATTTTTCCTACTGGTTCTCCTTCTCAGACCTTGACTACACTCTGTAGTCTTGTACGCAGCTCCTCAATAGTTTTCCACATGGAATATATTCAAAGTCCGCAATCCTCTGTTGCTCCAGAGGCTCTCTAATTTCAGGATATTTTCCAGCTTTGCTCCAGAGGCTCTCTAATTTCAGGATATTTTTTCAACTTTGTTAATTTTAGTTGGTCTAGCAAGTTCCCTATCAGCTTCAAGTGTTGTGCTAACTGATGACAGTTATTTTTATGCATTCGCGTAGTGTTGGCCGCTTTGACAATCAAAGCAATCAGTTTCACGGTGTCAACTCCAGTCAACTGCGCCATGTTCGCGAGCTCCCCCACATTCTGCGATTGCAGTAACACTCTCATGATGGCGATGAAGAAATCCTCGCAACAAGATATACACACTCTGAGTAATACACATTCTGTATTGGTTGCATCATGTATGCCATCAAAATGTCTTTAGTGATTTTTCAACAACCCATCGTGCCCTGTATTACTCACCTGCTTCCTTGTATTGTATTATGCATAATGAAGTGATGGGATTTCTGTTTCAAAATTCATTTTTGGAAACACTTTATTAGTTTTAGCAATTATGATCTTGTTAGTTTGATGCTCCATACCTGTTGTCATTTAATTTGTGATGCTTAAATCCCACTTTGACAACAAATTTAAGATATGGGTGATTCATGTACCAAAACTTTGTCGTTTTGGAAGCTATCCTTGGGGTGCAAGTCCCTGCGTTGCCATGATATCATCCTCACTCGTTCTGGTATTAACATTTTTTAGAAATGGCTTTGTGCTTTGTAGGTTTCTTGCTTGTGGTTGTCTTTGTGATGCCTTCTTAAATTAAAGCTTACTAAACGATTGTTGTAGATCCCTTGATGAGAGTTGTATTCCACATTAATTAAAGACATATTTGGTTAGTGCTTTGTTTATTGTTCTGTAGCAGAGAAACACTACAGTTGCTAGATGCTCTTTTACATGCCAAAGTATGGTATGCAAGTTTGCATAAGGTTTATTGTATTATTGCATCATCTAAATACTAATAGATTTAAAACTTTAAATACATGCAACTTGCAGGAAATTCATCAAATATTAGACTAAGCATTTAAAGAGTACAAGAAATAAAAAGGATTTCTAGATTATCCAAGTTACCATATCTATGGAGACATTTTGGGAGCAAGGCCAAGGGGACATTAATTTGCAAGTTATTTTTACATGCATTAGTAACTTAAGAAACAAATGGTAGATATAGTTTACCAAATATTCTAATGATGCAAGGTATGCTACATCTGTCTTAAGTTTTAACTATCAGCACTTACAGTTTGCCATAGTTAGTTATGTGTGTGAGATTCAAGATATTGTGATATGCTGCAGAAAATAAATATTTGATATTCAGGGGCTTGATATTAGAGCTAGGGAAATCAAAAGTTGCCCGATTCATCTAAATAACATCCACAAAAAGGCTTCTTGTCATATTTATAGAGTTTTGTTTTGTAAATGGTTATCTTTATTGAGTATGTTCTTTTTGTTTTATTTTGAATTGATCAGGACTAATATTATATTTTGAATTGGTTAGAATGCTTTCTCTGTGGTATGCTAAATATATTTCATCTACCTGTCTATCTTTTGCAGCAAAATATTTGGAGCTATTTTTACAAGACCTCTGTGATCGAACATACGAAATAACTCTTCAGAGGGGTGCTAAGACTGTGAGTGCTTCACATTTGTAAGTTTCTTATCCCCATGTTGATATATTGTCTTGCTATGTTGATAAGTGCCGAAAGTAGTCTGCAAGGTTTTCTACCTTGCTTTCAAGGCAAACAAAGAAGACTTCACTGCATTTTATTCCTGCGGGGATCTGTCTATTTTATTTTTCCTTAAACCATGATTGTGCATAGCTTCTTTTTTTGGTTTACTAGTCACATTCTATAAATAAGTTGATAAATCCTTTTAAGCTATTGGCTACAGATTCTGTTAAAATATGGTTTATACTATGTATATATACTAATATTTTTCTTTTTTGTTAATGGTTGGCAGGAAACAATGTGTGCACAGGTACACTGTTTTTGATTTCTTATGAGAGATAGTGAACAAGGTCCCAGACATGGGGGGTTCAGGTGCTGCTACTGGTGAAGAGAGGAATGGTGGGTGGAGGAGGTAAATATAGATATTTGCTTCCTGGTGATTGGAAAGAGGTCTAGGAAAATTTGCACATTTTGAAAAATTACAAGAGATCAGATATACTTTACCTTTTCTTGTAATGACTATGCGTTTTCATTTGCTTCAGAAAAGCTCACGAAGGAGATGAAAATGAGAGTGATGAGGATGAAGTTAAAAGGGCCAGGATGGTAATGACCTACTTACTATTTTTATAAAACAGTTGTTCTTTGCAAGGAATGGATTTATCCATATGTGTTGCTATTTGTCTTTTCTATGCTTCTAAATTCTCAATTTGCTCTGGGTTCTGAAACAGTAATTGCTAGCTATTTGGCCTTTTCTAAAATAGGGTGCACACCATGGAAGCAGACGAGGACGGGGAAGAAGAGGTAGAGGCAGAGGATCAAGAGGTGGGTCAAGTGGGAGAAATGGCATTACAGTTGAGAAGTTTGAGGATGAAGACCTAGATTTGTCATCTGAGCACAGTGAGCAACAGGAGAAAGTTTTGGAAATTTTTACTGATGTTAACACTGAGACAAGAGAGACCAAGGTAGCAGTGAATTTGGGGAGCACTCCTATGGTAAGAGACTTTGATATTAACATGGAGCTGGATGAGAGTGGGGCTGTTGCGAGCATGCCAATGCAACCTTCTGTCAAACTGGAACACGATCCTAGTGACATTGCAAATGTGCATGTTGTTAAAGAGGCTAATGAATTTCCTTAGTGATGTTCCAATTGTGCAACCTCCTATTAAACAGGAAGAGAAATATCCTAATTGGTCTCATTTTGATGTAGATAATGTATCCCTAGATTCAATACAGTTTCATGTGCACTCAGATATAATTGTTGATCAGGATGAAGATGATTATGACAACGAGGATGGATAGTGTGTTATTAAGCGGGGATCTATTTTTTGCAAGAGTTTTAGCAAGGTTGCAGTGTAGAAATTTGGAAATCTTTCACATGTAGCATAGATTAACATCATAGCCTCACTGACTGTCAAAGAAAGGGCACTAAAAGATCTCACCAATTGTAATGGGTTTTTGTACATACTATTTTGCAAGGAGGGTAAGAAATCCTTATTGATTTGAACGCTTATTTTTCAGGCATTGAAGTATTTGGCCAAGTGGAGTTCTTTCAATCTTTGTTATCTCTCTGGATGGTTGTCTCATGAGCTCAAAGTAAGGATCTTGTATTCACCTTTCGGTCATTGAAGAATTTACAACCAGCTAGGTGGTCTGTTTCTCTTTATTTCCCTTGTATGGGTGAGTACATCCACAGGTGCCAAAATAGAAATATTGCTGTATAAAAATTATAGTTATATGCATATCATGGATAATTTCTAGTCAAGTGTCTTTTGATGCTTCCCAATTGCAACGTGATAGGAATTTTCATCCCATTTTCATGTGCCCAATTAATAATATTTCTTCTTGTTGCTTCACGAGTTTTACAAGTCTGATGTGAAATATTTTTCCAGAGGCCGCAAAAATGGTGTTTTGTTTTGGGTGATTCTACAGAAGCTAGAAATGTCATTTGCTATTTTTTGTGAAAGAGGTGTAATTGAAGTTATTTCCTTTTGTTGTTCGTAGCACCGCCTGCTGCATTTCAATGACGGATAAGTTTCTCAGCCTTCTAAATTGTTTTCAAAAGCTCATGGACATGAACTGAAGCTCTGATGGTGCATGTGAGCACAGACGAAGGTGGTTCTTCTCTGTTTCACTCATCTTAGTTATGTTAGTCTAAAGTTGATGTTTCTACCTTTTTGACTTGAACTAGCTATATTGTTCGTGGGTTAGAATTATTGTTTGGGACCATTCTAATTTGGTTGATTCTAAGGAGAACTTAGGCAACCAATGATCAAGAGAAGGCAACATATTGCATTATGCTGCAAAGTGATGAACAACAGGCAAGTGAAACGATAACAAGTTAGGAAATGGTTGTGGCCATGGGTGACTGTAAAATGGAGCTGTAACATAAATATGCAAAGTAAATTAATAAAAGTTAGGAGTAAAGTTAGCATTAAAATTTAGTAGGAGTAAAGTTAGCATTAAAAGTTAGTAGGAGTAAAGTTTGTGTTAATCGGGATTTGTAGGACTAAAATGAACAGTACAGGAGTAAGTTAACATTTAAAATTGGAACAAAATCCCACCATATGGATCAGGCCACTTTAGTCATCACACAGATAACAACCACAGTCTTGACAGGGCCCAGAAGGCATGATACAAGTGATGGCAGTGCCAAATTGAGCAAAGATGCATTCAATCACGTTAAACCCAGAGACTTGCGCCTTAAAGTTAGCTCCCAAACCATATTTTGTCTCACCAAGGTTATTCATGTAGGGTTTTATACACAATACACAAACCCCATCTCCATGCATATGACAACAGTAGAGTAATAGTAATGTGGAACAAAATCCCACCAAAAGGAATGCCACTTTAGTGATAGCTTGTAAATTTTGTAATAGATCACATATAGAAGTGCCACAAGCCAAAGAGGATCCACAAGGCATAGCACCATTATCAATAGCGCTGTCAGTACTAGAGTGAGGGAGGATGCTATGACATCAGTCTGCGGATTTGCACCCCAAAGCCAACTTCTGCATTAGCAAGGCTTTTGTTGTGGGTGATGCTTCATAGGCCTCCTTTGTCTTACTCTAGTTATCCATGTGGGATTATTCAAACAAACATATGGTAAGAATAGAGCTAGTATTAATGTGGAACAAAATCTTACCACAGGGATGTGTCAATTTAGTAGTAGATTGTAATACATCACATAGATAATAGCCACAAGACAAAGAGGGCTTACAAGGAACACCACTGATACCACTAGGGATGTTTGTGCTGGAGGGACAGGATGCTATTACTTGGCCTTGACATTCCTTCTGATTGATGTAGCATGGTAGAACTTCTCTCAATTGTTTGATAATGTTGGAATTTGAGTTTGAGAGTGTGGAAGTTTGGACTTATTTGCTTATGTTAAAAGATTGGAAATTCCTTGTCATAATGGTAGGCAACTATGAAAATGCAAATTTTTTGCATAAGTTCATTTTTTTAAATGTCAGAATTATATGTATATAGTTGCACCTACTATCATATTCTTGCATCCAAAATTGCACAATGAACAAATCATATTTCTCCTCAATCTTTCCGCAGAGGACTTCATATAATGTTTCAGTTTTTCACAACACTCGGGATCTTTGCAGCAAATATGGTTAATTACAGGGCTCAGAAAATGAAAACATGGGGATGGCATCTATCTTGGACTCTGGGTTTGGCTACCGCTCCTGCACTTTTGATGAATGTTGGAGGGATCTTCCTTCCTGAGACCCCCAATAGTCTGATAGAATGAGGCCATCTGGAGGAAGGCCATGCTGTGCTGGAGAAATGCTGGAGAAAATCAGGGGCACCAAGAATGTAGAAACAGAGTACGGAGATATGGTGATTGCAAGTGAAACAACTAAAGCACACAAGCATCCATTCAGAAATATTTTTGAGAAGAGGAATCGGCCACAGCTAGTGATGGCCATCTACATGCCCATGTTTCAGATCATGACTGGAATCAATTCCATATTGTTCTATGCCCCTGTTCTTTTCCGCGGTTTGGGCTTTGGTGCAAATGCTTCCTTGTATTCGTCTATAATGATTGGAGCTGTTCTTGCAGCTTCCACCGTGGTATCGATTGTCACTGTGGACAGGCTGGGGAGAAGAGCCCTGCTGCTTAGTGGTGGCATTCAGATGATAATATGTCAGGTAAGAGAAAGGATAAAAGAGAGGGAGGGCTCTTTTTATTCATTTTTTCCAGAGTTCTAAAATCCAAACCCCTTCTGTAATCTGGATAACCAGCTCCATTGGAAAAGTGGAGTTCTCATTCACCTTAATATTGTCTAATCCAGGAAAATATCTTATTTTTGTCTGATCTAGAAAAAGACAGCAGAAGATTAGACTGCCTTTTTTTTAACTTTTGGAATCATCAATAACAATATTTATGTTTTTGCAGTTCCTAATTGGCATCATCTTGGCCCTGAAGTTTGGCGAGGAAAAGGTTCTATCCAAAGGTTTCTCAGCATTTTAATCTTTTGCTTCATCTTATGCTAAATTCCCCTCTGTGCTTCTATCTATTGCATCTTTATGCTGTTACTCTGTCTCATTTTCTTCTGCTCAAGATGCTTCCCTCTTGATGTTTTTTGTCAAACCGTTGACTCCATTTTGCTTCCAATTTTGCTCAATGTCCTGTACTGTTTTGTGGCTTGCCTCTTTGGCACTGTTTTGCTTCTTATTCTGCCTAGTTGCATCCATTGGCATTTTATCGTTCTCACAATATTGCTTTATGTTCATAGTACAATTTCTCTCCATGCATATGACAGGGGCAGAGTAATAGTAATGTGGAACAAAATCCCACCAAAAGGAATTCCAGTTTAGTGATAGCTTGTAAATTTGTAATAGATCACATATAGAAGAGCCACAAGCCAAAGAGGATCCACAAGGCATAGCACCATTATCAATAGTGCTGTCAGTACTAGAGTGAGGGAGGATGCTATGAAATCAACCTAGGGACTTGCACCCCAAAGCAAACTTCTGCATTAGGAAGGCTTTTGTTGTGGGTGATGCATCATAGGCCTCCTTTGTCTTAACTAGTTGTCCATGTGGGATTATTCAAACAAACATATGGTAAGAATAGAGCTAGTATTAATGTGGAACAAAATCTTACGACAAGGATATGTCAATTTAGTAGTAGATCGTAATACATCACAGATAACAACCACAATACAAACATGGCTTACAAGGAACACCAT